>CM061749.1:308942269-309428738 GCA_030979885.1 Lolium multiflorum
GGAAAAAAAAACAATAATCGGCCAAACAAATTTTTGTACTCAGGTGTTGAACTACCAACCTACAGAGAAGAGCAGCCAGGGGCTAAACCAGCTCGGTAGAGCATCTTACATGCAAATATTCACTTTAAGTTTTAGATTAACGTTTTGAGCAGGGTTGGGCTGGTCTAGAAAGCGTGATTCTGTGTGCTAGGCTAGCCCTCGGTTTAACCAGGTTTTTCGGTTTAAAACCGAATTAACCGAGGGTCTTTCAGTTTGACTTTTTATACTAACTTAAATTGTAACCACTAACTGTAAAAACAAAAAAAAGGTTGCGGTTAGGTTTTTTTTGTTCGGTTTTCGGTTTCAGTTCGGTTATGCACAGCCGGAGTCTCATGGTCCAAGAATTCAATTCATAAGATTACACATAGATAGTACTATTAAACAAGGGATAACATCTCATAGTATATCTGATAAAACTAGGTCTATTAAGTACCATTGTTCTTCTTAACAATCTACTCCTACTATTGTGATTATTTTCAATACTCATGATCAGGAAAGCGTGATCATCAAACAACATATTAGCTAGTCCTAGAGGAGGGACTAGGAACACTTGTTTGTTCATTCTTATACGCGTGCTCATGATGTTTTCCTTTGAATCTCATATTTAAGACACATAGCAGTTATAGCATATTAAAATAAACTTCATTTCGAGTCGTAATAGTAAACACTTTATTATTTCCTCTAGGTCATAACTCCTTAACATTGGTGATTCTAGTGAAAGAAGCGGCGCTTCTGTTGAAGATTATTGTAGGTTTGTGTTGGGAATATGACCTAGAGGAAATTGTGAATAACGTAATTTCTAATGTATTCATAAATTGTATCAACATTTGATATATATCATTGAATATGTGATTCAATTGTGAAACTATGTATTCATGATATTCTTACTATTTTGTCCTTCGTAATCGAGGTTTTGCTGGACACACGACTAAGACTAATGTGTAAGTCGGTTGATGACTCAGCTCCACTTCTCATGGGCATGGTGATTGCAATCTGACTTACACGGACTTGTTTGAAGTGTTTAATGAGTAATACCAACCCATAATTAGAAGCAAGGAGAAAGTTGTCATTTTGTTGTCTTAATCAATGGAATCCTTAGACCTGAGGTGATCACACGGTCCGAGTTGTGGATTGGTTGACTTAGTTTTGTTAAAAAAAATTCTATAACAATGAAGTTATAAAGGCAGAGTTCATGTCGTATGAGAATCAAGGTACATGACGTGGATGAATAAGATGGGATTTCCCCCTCCTACATGGGAATATATTCTCTAGGCCCTCTTGGATGATATGATTCAGAAATCATGGCCATGCGCGACTCAGTTAAGTGTTAACCGAGGAAAACGACTAAGAGTTAGTCAGGTGAATCACATATCATAGATCGAGAAGAGATGTAAGATATTAAAGGTATGATAATTACTCGCCTATAGCTTGACAATGTATATCGTGGGGTGATACGTCTCCAACGTATCTATAATTTCTTATGTTCCATGCTAGTTTTATGACAATACCTACATGTTTTGTTCACACTTTATGATGTTTTGATGCATTTTCCGGCACTAACCTATTAACAAGATGCCAAGCGCCAGTTCCTGTTTTCTGCTGTTTTTGGTTTCAGAAATCCTACACAGGATATTCTCGGAATTGGACGAAACAAAGCCCACGGTCTTATTTTCCGCGGAAGGTTCCGAGCACCGAAGGAGAGACGGAGAGGGGCCAAGGGGGCACCCCACAAGGCGGTGCGACCAGGGGCGGCGCCCCCTATGGGGTGGGCCCGACTCTTCCCTTTCGCCTATATAATCTCTCCGTCGCGAAACCCTAGTACCGAGAGCCACGATACGAAAAAGTTCCGAGACGCCGCCACCGCCAATCCCATCTCGGGATTCAGGAGATCGCCTCGGCACCCTGCCGAGAGGGGAATCATCAGGAGGGCTCTACATCACCATGCCCGCCTGGACCGATGCGTGAGTAGTTCATCCTTGGACTATGGGTCCATAGCGTAGCTAGATGGTTGTCTTCTCCTCTTGTGCTATCATGTTTAGATCTTGTGAGCTGCCTATCATGATCGGGATCATCTATTTGTAATGCTACATGTTGTGTTTGGTGGGATCCGATGAATATGGAATACTATGTCAAGTTGATTATTGATCTATCATATATGTGTTGTTTATGTTCTTGCATGCTCTCCGTTGCTAGTAGAGGCCCTGGCCAAGTTGATACTTGTAACTCCAAGAGGGAGTATTTATGCTCGATAGTGGGTTCATGCCTCCATTGAATCTGGGACAGTGACAGAAAGTTCTAAGGTTGTGGATGTGTTGTTGCCACTAGGGATAAACATCAATGCTTTGTCTAAGGATATTTGTGTTGATTACATTATGCACCATACTTAATGCAATTGTCTGTTGTTTGCAACTTAATACGGAGGGGTGCGGATGCTAACCTGAAGGTGGACTTTTTAGGCATAGATGCATGCTGGATGGCGGTCTATGTTCTTTGTCATAATGCCCTGATTAAATCTCATAGTAGTCATCATGATATGTATATGAATCTTTATTTGTCAATTGCCCACCTGTAATTTGTTCACCCAGCATGCTATTTATCTTATTGGAGAGACACCACTAGTGAACTGTGGACCCCGTCCATTCTTTTACATCTGAAATACAATCTGCAATCTCTGTTCTTTGTTGTTCTTCGCAAACAAACATCATTCTCGACACCATACATTTAATCCTTTGTTTTCAGCAAGCCGGTGAGATTGACAACCTCACTGTTAAGTTGGGGCAAAGTATTTTGATTGTGTTATGCAGGTTCCACGTTGGCACCGGAATCACGGTGTTGCGCCGCACTACACTCCTCCACCAACAACCTTCA
Source organism: Lolium multiflorum (assembly GCA_030979885.1). Taxonomy (NCBI): domain Eukaryota; kingdom Viridiplantae; phylum Streptophyta; class Magnoliopsida; order Poales; family Poaceae; genus Lolium; species Lolium multiflorum. Next base: position 308,945,177 of record CM061749.1, read on the forward strand.
CGTGGCCTTCATCTCCTACTGGTTCGATAAACCTTGGTTTCTTACTGAGGGAAAACTTACTGCTGTGCTCATCATACCTTCCTCTTGGGGTTCCCAACGGACGTGTGTTGTACCGTCACAAGGAAGCTTCTACACGCTAGCAGCTACTTTTTCTGGCGCGTTGCGGGGAGATCAAGACACGCTGCAAGGGGAGTCTCTCACATCCAATCTCTTTACTTTGTTTATTGTCTTGCTTTATTTTATTTTCTGTCTTGTTTGCTTTATATCAAAAACACAAAAAAAGTAGTTACTTGAAGTTACTTTACTTTATTCTGTTTGCTTAGTTTAATTTTTATTACTGTTAAAATGAATACTCCTGAAAATACTAAGTTGTGTGATTTCACTAGCACAAATAATAATGATTTTATAAGTACTCCTATTGCTCCACTGCTACTACAGCAGAATTTTATGAAATTAAACCTGCTTTACTGAATCTTGTTATGAGAGAGCAATTTTCTGGTGTTAGTACTGATGATGCTGCTGTCCATCTTAATAATTTTGTTGAACTTTGTGAAATGCAAAAGTATAAGGATGTAGATGGTGATATTATAAAACTGAAATTGTTTCCTTTCTCCTTAAGAGGAAGAGCTAAAGATTTGTTGCTGTCTTTGCCTAAAAATAGTATTGATTCATGGACTAAATGTAAAGATGCTTTTACTGGTAAATATTATCCTCCTGCTAAGATTATATCTTTGAGAAGTAGCATTATGAATTTTAAGCAATTGGATAATGAACATGTTGCTCAAGCATGGGAGAGAATGAAATCTTTGGTGAAGAATTGCCCTACCCATGGACGACTACTTCGATGATCATCCAAACCTTTTATGCAGGATTGAATTTTTCTTCAAGAAACCTATTGGATTCAGCTGCTGGAGGTACTTTTATGTCCATCACTTTGGGCGCTGCAACAAAGCTTCTTGATGATATGATGATCAATTACTCTGAATGGGTAAGAAGGTAAATTCTGTTGAAGAAACCTCTTCTTGAGTGATAATATTGATGTTATTATGTCTATGCTTGTTAATGGTAGATCTCATGTTGATCCTAATAATGTTCCTTTAGCTTCATTGGTTGCTCAAGAAGAGCATGTTGATGTGAATTTCATTAAGAATAATAATTTCTACAACAATGCTTATAGGAATAATTATGGTAACAACAACTATAGGCCATATCCTTCTAATAATGGTAGTGGTTATGGTAATTCCTATGGTAATTCTTACAATAATAATAAAAGTGTACCCTCTGGTCTTGAAGTCATGCTTAAAGAATTTATTAGTACAAAACTGCTTTTAATAAACTGTTGAAGAAAAGCTTGGTAAAATTGATGTTCTTGCTTCTAAGGTTGATAGTCTTGCTCTTGATGTTGATCTTTTAAAACTGAAAGTTATGCCTGATGAAGTTAAAGATACTAAGTTTGCTAAAACAAATGCTATCCAAGTTTGAATTAATGATAATATTAGATTGATGGCTGAATTGCATGCTAGGTGGGAAAGAGAAGAAAGAGAAGAAAAACTTGCTAAAGAGAATAATGTAGCTAAAGTTTGGACTATTACCACCACTAGTAATGTTGATGCTTCACATGTTGCTAAACCTCCTACTATCAATGGTAAAATAATTGGTGTCGGCAATGTTTCTAATTCTACTGCAAAGCGTGCAAAATTGCCTGAAACTGCTGAAACTGTTTGTGATAAAAGTGCTGAAATTTTTCAGAATGTTGTAGATCATAATGGTTTATATTTTGATAGTTGTCATATTTCTGAAGTTATTAAGTTCTTACAAAAACTTGCTAGAAGTCCTAATGCTAGTGCTATAAATTTAGCCTTTACAAAACATATTACAAATGCTCTCATTAAAGCTAGGGAAGAGAAATTAAAACTTGAAGCTTCTATTCCTAGGAAGTTGGAAGATGGTTGGGAGCCCATCATTAAGATGAAAGTCAATGATTTTGATTGTAATGCTTTATGTGATCTTGGTGCAAGTATTTCTGTTATGCCTAAGAAAATTTATGATATGCTTGGCTTGCCACCAAAAATTGTTATTTGGATGTTAATCTTGCTGATAATTCTATAAAGAGACCTTTGGGGAGGATTGATAATGTGTTGCCTACCAAAACCCACCGGCGAGCAGTGGTTAAGCAACACGAAGAGCCGGGAGGCTGCCAAGACTGCTGGTGGGCCCTGGTCCCTCGACGTCCCGCAATGTTCGGCACACGTCCTGGCGGTTGCAAGGCGTGCCACCGACCTATACCTGGTCAGGAAGGTGTTGGATTACTTCGATTAGTCTCCTGCATGGTAGACACATAAACATTAAATACGAGCCCGATCGGCTCTCAGGTTGCCCTGTGGATCGGCTCAAAGAGCCGATTGCCCCATGGTTCACGTTGGGTTTACGGTGACATGGGGATCCTGCTTGATCAATACAAAGTTAAACCAATCCACGACAGTTTAGGGTTTTCACCGCATGATCGGAACATCCTACGCGTAGTTGAGCCTAATAGACACGAAAGATAATGAAAAACTAACCCTAAAAGAGGCCTAAAAACCAACATTAAGTCAATTCCCGGAACAATCCCTCTTAGGACTAATAAACCATACCTTACGCACTACCGGATCGTTCAACCCGTTTGCAAGGCCTAACCAGACGGATATTAAACTAATCCTTGAAGAACAAGGAGCAACTATAACAGATCGGATCTACTAAATAACGAACAAGCAAGGTGCTGCCCTTACACCTAGATAGGTATAAGGGCAGCTAGATATCGAGGGACGGCGTAGCTAAGCAAATATGTATAAGAAAAGCATCAATGCAAGCCCCAAAACATCTACGATAAGTGGTGCTACTCGCCATCAACAATGCTTCAGCACGAGCAACACAAGATAACCAATAAACGTATCGCCTAGATCGCAAGATGCGATCTAGGCAGCATGATGCTTACCGGAAGAAACCCTCGAAACAAGGGGTGGCGATGCGCCTGGTTTGTGTTTGTTGTGAACGTGATTGTCCTCCTTTCTCAATAACCCTAGGTACATATTTATAGTCCAAGGGACTTTCTAATTCGAACGTACACCTAACCGTGTACGGGTTAAACTCTATCTTTTAATTCTAAACTAAGATGCAATCTACTATAATATACAGATACACGGGCAATCTAGCCCAAACTCTTCGTGCAAGGCCGCTTCAGATACGCTCCACGTGTATATCCTTCAATCCCATCTCAATTACGGCCCATCTCCTGATTTGCCAAAATCTGGTGATAACACATGCCCCCTGGTTTTCGCAATGATAATTTCAAAACCACTCTGTTTTTCCTTCGAAGGGTCATGTCGTGGCAGAGCAGAACCGCTTCAGTATCTTTCCATCATGATACCCTGTCCTCTCAACTTCTGCACGATTGACGTTTCGCCGCATCCTCGAAAACTGCTCAAGCATTAAATCTCCACTATATCCCCTTTTATTTAACCGCATCGAGCAGTTCATCTCTTCATCCCTCCTCAGCCGCCATGGACTCTTCTTCCTCCTCCGTCTCTTCCGGCCTATCCTTCCAGTCTTCCTCCTCCAGCGAGCTCGAGCCGGAGGTCGACCTGATGGCCATCTATGAGGCTGCGCCCCGAGCATTGGGACGCGCGGGCTGGGATTCCTCCGTCGAACCGGAGGACGACGAACCCCTCACCGACGGGGAGGAAGACCTCCAGTTCCTCGTCGACGGGAGCTGGAGGCAGCAAGCGACGACGACCTCTTCTCCTGGGGGGGCTTCTCCTCCGACGAGGAGGAAGAGGAGGCGGAGGAGTCGGAGGAGGAGTCCTCCTCCGTGGGGTACCCACCGGCCAAGCGCTTCCGTGGGCTCGGACGACGATGACGATGATGACGAGGAGGATGAAGCCCCCGCCGGCGGCTTCATCGGCGACGACGAGAGCCCGCAGCAGCGCCGACGGCAGCTACGACAGCGACGATGAGGGCAGCGACGGCCCATAGATTAGGGACTTAGTAGTAGTGCTAGTAGTAGTAGTGCATTAGGCATCGGATGATCTTTTGAGAGCCATCGGCTCTTCATTGTAAAAATTCCTCTTCGAATCAATGAAAATCGTCCTTCCAATTTGATTCTCCATTTGTCCAATTTCAAATCTTCCGATTGCCAAAACTAGTCAACGCACCAAGAACCGATAGCAACGTATCGGTCTTTCACCCTCAAACGCCCATAAGACCGAATTCAAACACCAAATTAGACAGACATCCAAGCAAACTCTCCTCGAATTCAGACTGTAATTTGATATCTGACCATAATACTTTGTAACTCTAAAGTCAATGGCTGGGCATCGGCTGTTTTGTTCTCAAGTCGATGTCCGTGCATCGGCTATTTTATTCTCAAGTCGATGTCTGTGCATCGGCTGTTTCCCAAAAAAAATTTACTGGCTGATTTCGTGTATCGGCCTCCATATCTTACTGCCCATCATCCCACATACTTGGGAAATACTTGAGATGCTGGCCATTGACGGCCACCGGGAACTTCACCCCATCCAACTGCTCAAGCATGTATGCATTCCCCTTTAAAACTTGGTCGACTTTGTACGGGCCGTGCCAATTTGGAGACCATTTACCATACATTTTGTCCTTAGTTCCCAATGACAATACAGCTTCCCATACCAGATCACCAACCTGGAACTCCTTTGGCTTCACCTTCTTATTATATGCGCGAGCCACCTTGGCTTTATTCTCCTTGATTTTCTCAAGCGACCATAGTGAGTTCCGTTGCATCCTCAATGAGGTCACTCATCAGGGCTGCATATTCTTCAGTAGTTAAATCGTTCTGAAATGTAATCCGTCTCGACCCAGCCTTGATTTCCCAGGGTAACACAGCTTCTTGTCCATAGACCAGATGGTATGGCGAGGTTTTTATTGCTCCATGACACGACATGCGATAGGCCCACAACGCTTCTGACAATACCTCGTGCCAACATCTAGGATGCTCGTCGATCTTCCTCTTAATCAGCTTGATCAGACTCTTGTTGGACGCTTCAGCCTGTCCATTTGCTTGAGCATAGTATGGAGACGATCGGATCAGCTTGATTCCCATATCCTCGTAGAACTTTCTAAACTCCTTAGAAACGAAGACCGAACCTCCATCGGTCGTGATAGTGGGGAATCCCGAATCTATGAATGACATGCTCCCTCACGAAATCGATAACATCGATGATGCCACTGCCTTCATAGGGACGGCCTCCACCCATTTAGTAAAATAATCTGTAATGGCCAGAACCCACACATGGCCTTTGCTCGAAGGAGGATGTATCTTGCCGATCATATCCATGCCCCACCCTCGGAACGGCCACGGCTTGATGATGGGATTCATCGCTGATGCAGGTACCATCTGAATGCTCCCAAACTTCTGACATGCTTGACACCCTTTATAGTACTTGAAACAATCTTAAAGCATGGTGGGCCAATAAAATCCCGATCACCTGATCAGCCACTTCATCTTATGAGCCGATTGGTGAGTTCCACAGGCACCCTCATGCACCTCATACAAGAGCCGATTGGACTTGGCTGGTCCCAAACATTTGAGAAGTAACCCTTCCAAATTCGTGTAGAACATGTCATCGCCAATCAGGACGTACTTCATGGCCCTGTATCTTATCCGTTTAGGTGCCCCCCGAGCCGGATCTTTCAAGTAATTGAAGATATCGGCTCTCCAATCATCGGGTTCCATGAACTGCACCTGAAAATCGGCTCCATCTGCACGTCCTTGTATCCGACGCCGTGCGAGGTCGTTCGCCTCGGTATTTTGCGACCTTGGGATCCAATTGAAATTTATATACCTGAACTGTGCCATCAGCTCACGGCATTGTATCCATAATGGGAAGAGCGACTCGCTCTCACACTTGTATTCCTCCGTGAGTTGAGAAATCACCAATTTGGAATCTCCAAAGATCTCAACTGCCTCTGCCCCAGCGTCCAATAGCAACTCCATTCCCTTGCATATTGCTTCATACTCGGCAACATTGTTGGTGCAAGGGGTAGATAGCCTAATGGAGAAGGAATATGTTGCCCCCCGAGGCGACACGAGTAGCACGCCGATGCCGCAACCATCCTCACAGACCGATCCATCGAAGAACATGGCCCATGCACGCACAGATAGTGCTGCTACGTCCGTGTTTATTCGTTCAGCAATAAGATCGGCCAACGCTTGTCCCTTGACTGCTTTCGCAGGCTGATACCGGATATCAAATTCCGATAAAGCAAACATCCATTTGCCGAGTCGGCCTTTCAATACAGGAGCCGACAGCATGTGCTTGATGACATCTGATTTGCATATAAAGAAAATCTCCGCTGACAGCAAGATGTGCTGGAGCTTGGTACAAGTGAAAAACAAACAGAGGCACAACTTCTCGATCTCGGGGTACCTCGTTTCTGCATCCAACATCCTTCTGCTGAGGTAGAAAAACACTTTTTCCAGACCATCATAAACCTGCACCACTACTGACGCGATGGAGGTGTCAGCTACTGACAAGTAAATGTAGAATGGTCTATCTTGCTGCGGCGGAACCAAGACAGGTGGCTTCGTTAGGTACTCCTTAATATCGTCAAATGCTTGTTGTTGCTCTGCCCCCCAGCGAAACTCCTCATCAGACTTGATTTTGACCAATCCCATGAACGGATCGATTCGTCCTGACAAGTTGGAGATAAATATTCTGACGAAATTGATTTTGCCGATGAGACACTGGAGCTCCTTCTTCGTGGTGGGCGGCTTCATCGTTCGCACTGCCTCTTGACTTTTCAGGCCGATCTCAATTCCGCGTTCATGAACCAAGAAACCCAGGAACTTGTAGGACAACGTTGCATAGAAAACAAAAATTTTCCTACGGCGAACACGCAATCCAAGCCAAGATGCAATCTAGAAGACGGTAGCAACGAGGGGATTATCGAGACTCACCCTTGAAGAGATTCCAAAGCCTACAAGAGGAGGCTCTTGTTGCTGCGGTAGACGTTCACTTGCCGCTTGCAAAAGCGCGTAGAAGATCTTGATCACGATCGGTTCCGGCGCCACGAACGGGCAGCACCTCCGTACTCGGTCACACGTTCGGTTGTTGATGAAGACGACGTCCACCTCCCCGTTCCAGCGGGCAGCGGAAGTAGTAGCTCCTCTTGAATCCGACAGCACGACGGCGTGGTGTCGGTGGCGGTGAAGAAGTCCGCGGAGCTTCGCTAAGCTATGCGGGCAATATGGAGGAGAGGAGCTTGGCTAGGGTTTGGGGGGGTGGCCGGCCACTCTATGGGGGGCGGCCAGCTTGTGGTCTTGGGGTAGCCGGCCCCCTCCCTTGGCCCCTCATTATATAGGTGGATCCCCAAGAGTTGGTCTCCAAGTCTTCGAATAAGACCCGAACCAAAACCTTCCATATGGTGGTGAAACCTAGCCCAACTAGGACTCCCACCCAAAGGTGGGATTTCCACCTTCCATAGGGGGGGTGGCCCCTATGGTGGAGTCCACTTGGGACTCCACCCCATCTAGGGTTGGGCGGCCATGGAGGTGGAGTCCCTTGTGGACTCCACCTTCCTTGGTGGTTTCTTCCGGACTTTTCTAGAACCTTCTAGAACCTTCCATAGAACCTTCCGTGACATTTTATTCACATAAAATGACATCCTATATATGAATCTTATTCTCCGGACCATTCCGGAACTCCTCGTGATGTCCGGGATCCCATCCGGGACTCCGAACAAATATTCCAACTTCATTCCATATTCAAGTACTACCATTTCAACATCCAACTTTAAGTGTGTCACCCTACGGTTCGCGAACTATGCGGACATGGTTGAGTACTCACTCCGACCAATAACCAATAGCGGGATCTGGAGATCCATAATGGCTCCCACATATTCAACGATGACTTTAGTGATCGAATGAACCATTCACATATGATACCAATTCCCTTTGTCACGCGATATTTTATTTGTCCGAGGTTTGATCATCGGTATCACACTATACCTTGTTCAACCTCGTCTCCTGACAAGTACTCTTTACTCGTACCGTGGTATGTGGTCTCTTATGAACTTATTCATATGCTTGCAAGACATTAGACGACATTCCACCGAGAGGGCCCGAGTATATCTATCCGTCATCGGGATGGACAAATCCCACTATTGATCCATATGCCTCAACTCATACTTTCCGGATACTTAATCCCATCTTTATAACCACCCATTTACGCAGTGGCGTTTGATGTAATCAAAGTACCTTTCCGGTATAAGTGATTTACATGATCTCATGGTCATAAGGACTAGGTAACTATGTATCGAAAGCTTATAGCAAATAACTTAATGACGTGATCTTATGCTACGCTTAATTGGGTGTGTCCATTACATCATTCATACAATGATATAACCTTGTTATTAATAACATCCAATGTTCATGATTATGAAACTAATCATCTATTAATCAACAAGCTAATTAAGAGGCTTACTAGGGACTCTTTGTTTGTTTACATATCACACATGTATCAATGTTTCAGTTAATACAATTATAGCATGGTATATAAACTTTTATCATAAACATAAAGATATATAATAACCACTTTTATTATTGCCTCTTGGGCATATCTCCACACCCACTTGCACTAGAGTCAATAATCTAGATTACATTGTAAGGTACCTAACACCCATGGCATTCGTGTTGGTCATGCTTTGCCCTAGGGAGAGCTTTAGTCAACGGATCTGCTACATTCAGATCAGTGTGTACTTTGCAAATCTTTACTTCTCCATCTTCGATGTACTCGCGAATCGAGTGGTAACGCAGCTTGATATGCTTCAGCCTCTTGTGTGACCTTGGTTCTTGTGCATTGGCAATGGCACCCATGTTGTCACAGTAGATGACTAGTGGGTCCAATGCACTAGGAACCACACCGAGCTCTACAATGAACCTCTTCATCCATACCGCTTCCGATGAAGCCTCTGAAGCCGCTATGTACTCCGATTCTGTTGAGGATTTCGCCACCGTCACTGCTTCGAGCTTTGCTTACTGCAGCACCATTCAATATAAACACGTACCCAGATTGTGACTTAGAGTCATCAGGATCGGTGTTCCAACTTGCATCGGTGTAACTTGTTACAACGAGCTCTTGGTCACCTCCATAACAAAGAAACATATCCTTAGTTCTTTTCAAGTACTTCGGATATTCTTGACCGCTGTCCAGTGTTCTATTCCTGGATCACTTTGATATCTGCTAGTCAAACTAACAGCATGTGCTATATCCGGTCTTGTACATAGCATGGCATACATGATAGAGCCCACTGCCGAGGCATAGGGGATCTGACTCATCCTTTCTCTTTCTTCTGCCGTAGCCGGTCCTTGAGTCTTACTCAAGACCTTGCCTGGTAACATAGGTAAGAATCCTTTCTTACTTTCGTCCATTCTAAACTTCTTGAATCTTGTCCAGGTATGTACTCTGTGATAGCCCTATTAGACGTCTTGATCTATCTCTATAAATCTTGATGCCTAATATGTATGATGCTTCACCAAGGTCTTTCATTGAAAAACTATTATTCAAATAACCCTTTACACTGCTTAATAGTTCTATATCATTCCCAATCAATAATATGTCATCTACATATAATATCAGGAATGCTACAGAGCTCCCACTCACTTTCTTGTAAATACAGGCCTCTCCATGACACTGTATAAACCCGAAGTCTTTGATCACCTTATCAAAACGTCGGTTCCAACTTCTCGATGCTTGCTTCAGTCCATAGATTGAACGCTGAAGTTTGCATACTTTGTCAGCATTTTTAGGATCGACAAAACCTTTGGGTTGTACCATATACAACTCTTCCTCAATGTCTCCATTAAGGAACGCCGTTTTGACATCCATCTGCCAAATCTCATAATCGAAAAATGCAGCTATTGCTAACAAAATCCTCACAGATTTTAGCTTCGCTACAGGTGAGAAAGTCTCATCGTAGTCAACACCTTGAATTTGTCGGAAACCCTTTGCGACAAGTCGAGCTTTATAGACAGTAATATTACCATCAGCATCTGTTTTTCTTTTGAAGATCCATTTATTCTCGACAGCCTTGCGGCTATCGTAAGTCTACCAAAGTCCATACTTTGTTATCATACATGGATCCCATTTCGGATTTCATGGCTTCTTGCCATTTGTTGGAATCTGGGCTCATCATCGCTTCTTCATACGTCGCAGGGTCTTCATCATTGTTATCCACAATCATGACATTTAGACAAGGATCATACCAATCTGGAGTGGCACGATCCCTTGTCGATCTGCGAGGTTCAGTAGCTGTCTCATTTGAAGTTTCATGATCATTATCATTAGCTTCCTCTGTTGCCGGTGTAGGTGGTACAGGAACATTTTCCGGTACTGCGCTACTCTGATCAACGAGTAGAGATTCTTCAATCTCATCGAGTTCTACTTTTCTTCCAGTCACTTCTTTAGTGAGAAATTCTTTCTCAAGAAAGGTTCCGTTCTTAGCAACAAAGATCTTGCCTTCGGATCTGTGATAGAAAGTGTACCCTATAGTTTCCTTAGGGTATCCTATGAAGACGCATTTCTCCGCTTTGGGTTCTAGCTTGTCCGGTTGTAACTTTTTTACATAGGCTTCGCAACCCCAAACTTTTAGGAACGACAGCTTAGGTTTCTTATTAAACCATAATTCATACGGCGTCGTTTCAACGGATTTTGATGGTGCTCTATTTAAAGTGAATGCGGCTGTCTCTAATGCATAACTCCAAAATGATAACGGCAAATCAGTAAGAGACATCATAGAACGAACCATATCTAAGAGAGTTCGATTACGACGTTCGGACACACCGTTTCGTTGTGGTGTTCCCGGCGGTGTCAATTGTGAAAGTATTCCGCATTTCTTTAAATGCATGCCAAACTCATAACTCAGATATTCACCTCCGCGATCAGATCGTAGAAATTTAATCTTCTTGTTACGTTGATTTTCTACTTCACTTTGGAATTCCTTAAACTTCTCGAAAGTTTCGGATTTATGTTTCATTAAATAGATATACCCATATCTACTCAAATCATCTGTGAAGGTTAGAACATAACGATAACCACCACGCGATGCTACACTCATTGGTCCACACACATCCGTATGTATGATTTCCAATAAGTCAGTAGCTCGCTCCATCATACCCGAGAATGGAGTCTTAGTCATTTTTCCCATCGGACATGCTTCGCATCTATCAAGTGACTCAAAGTCAAGTGATTCAAGTAATCCATCGGTATGGAGTTTCTTCATGCGTTTCACTCCAATATGACCAAGACGACAGTGCCACATATAAGTAGAATTATCATTCAATTTAATTCGCTTAGCATCAATGTTATGTATATGCGTATCACTACTATCGAGATCTAACAGAAATAAGCCATTCTTTTGTGGTGCTCGACCATAAAAGATATTATTCATAAAAATAGAACAACCATTATTCTCGGACTTGAATGAATAACCGTCTTGCATTAAACAAGATCCAGATATAATGTTCATGCTCAACGCAGGTACATAATAACAATTATTTAGGCTTAAAACTAATCCCGAAGGTAGATGTAGAGGAAGTGTCCCGACTGCGATCACATTGACCTTGGATCCGTTTCCAACGCGCATCGTCACTTCATCTTTCAGCAGTTGTCGTTTATTCTTTAGTTCCTGTTTCGAGTTACAAATATGAGGAACCGAACCAGTATCAAATACCCATACTAGAACGAGAACCAGTGAAATGAACATCTATAACATGTATATCAGATATACCTTCTTTCTTCTTCTTGACAAGGCCGCTCTTCAGATCTGCCAAATACTTGGAGCAATTACGCTTCCAGTGTCCCTTTGCTAATAGCACTCAGCATCAGGCTTAGGGCCGTTCTTAGGTTTCATAGGAGGCGTGGCAGCTTTCTTGCCACCCTTCTTGAATTTTCCTTTAGACTTGCCCTGTTTCTTGAAACTGGTGGTCTTGTTGACCATCAACACTTGGTGCTCTTTCTTAATCTCAATCTCAGCAGCTTTTAACATGCCAAAGAGTTTCGGAAACTCCTTGTTCATGTTCTGCATATTGTAATTCATCACAAAGTTCTTGTAACTTGGTGGCGGTGATTGAAGGACACGATTAATCCCCAGTCTGTTAGGAATCACTATTCCCAAGTCACTGAGTTTCTTCGCATGCCCGGTCATGACGAGCATGTGCTCACTAATGGAGCTGCCTTCTTCCATCATACAGCTGAAAAAGTGTTTCGATGCTTCATAGCATTCCACGGCCGCATGAGTCTCAAAAATAGTCTTCAACTCTTTTATCAACTCATGAGGATCGTGGTGCTCAAAACGTTTTTGAAGATCGGATTCCAGTGCATAAGATGGCACACCGAACTTGAGAGTACCGAGTTTTCCGAGTCGCGTAAACATTCTTTACTTCATCGGTTTCAGTTTCTGGAGGGTCACCTAGCGGTGCATCAAGCACATATTGCAGATTTCCGCCATTGAGGAAGATCCTCACATGACGGACCAGTCGGTGAAGTTGCTACCGTTGCTCTTAAGCTTTTCTTTCTCTAGGAATTGATTAAAATTGATTGGGGACGCCATATCTACAACATATTTGCAATAGTTTAGACTAAGTTTATGACAAATTGAGTTCAAAATTTTAATTCAATATAATTAAAACACTAGGTGAACTCCCACTCAAAACAATATCCCTCGCATTGTCTTAGTGATCACACGAACCAAATCTACCGCACCTAAACCCGATCATCACGAGAAAAGGTGTGATTTCAATGGCGAACACTCAAAGTGTTCATCATATCAATCATATGATTCATGCTCTACCTTTCGGTATCACGTGTTCCGAGACCATGTCTATACATGCTAGGCTCGTCAAGGCCACCTTAGTATCCGCATGTGCAAAACTGTCTTGCACCCGTTGTATGTACTTATTGAATCTATCACACCCGATCATCACGAGATGCTTCGAAACGACAAGACTTGATAACGGTGCTACTAAGGATGAACACTTTATTATCTTGAGATTTTAGTGAGGGATCATCTTATAATGCTACCGTCGCGATCTAAGCAAAATAAGATGCATAAAAGGATTAACATCACATGCAATTCATATGTGATATGATATGGCCCTTTTGTCTTTGCGCCTTTGATCTTCATCTCCAAAGCACGGACATGATCTCCATCATCAACGGGCATGATCTCCATCATCGTCGGCGAAACACCAAGGTCAATGGCGCCGTCTTCATGATCGTCCTCCATGTAGCAACTATTACAACTACTTTGAAATACTACTCAACATGAAATTTAAAGACAACCATAAGGCTCCTGCCGGTTGCCACAATACAATAATGATCATCTCATACATATTCATCATCACATTATGGCCATATCACATCACCAAACCCTGCAAAAACAAGTTAGACGTTCTCTAATTTGGTTTGCATATTTTACGTGGTTTAGGGTTTTCGAGTAAGATCTAATCTACCTACGAACATGAACCACAACGGTGATACTAGTGTTTTCAATAGAAGAGTAAATTGAATCTTCACTATAGTAGGAGAGACAGACACCCGCAAAGCCACTTATGCAATACAAGTTGCATGTCGAGCGTGGAGCAAATCTCATGAACGGTCATGTAAAGTTAGCCCGAGCCGCTTCATCCCACTATGCCACAAAGATGCAAAGTACTCAACTAAAGATAACAAGAGCATCAACGCCCACAAACCATTGTGTTCTACTCGTGCAACCATCTATGCATAGACACGGCTCTGATACCACTGTAGGACAACGTTGCATAGAAAACAAAAATTTTCCTATGGCGAACACGCAATCCAAGCCAAGATGCAATCTAGAAGACGGTAGCAACGAGGGGATTATCGAGACTCACCCTTGAAGAGATTCCAAAGCCTACAAGAGGAGGCTCTTGTTGCTGCGGTAGACGTTCACTTGCGCAAAAGCGCGTAGAAGATCTTGATCACGATCGGTTCCGGCGAACGGGCAGCACCTCCGTACTCGGTCACACGTTCGGTTGTTGATGAAGACGACGTCCACCTCCCCGTTCCAGCGGGCAGCGGAAGTAGTAGCTCCTCTTGAATCCGACAGCACGACGGCGTGGTGTCGGTGGCGGTGAAGAAGTCCGGCGGAGCTTCGCTAAGCTATGCGGGCAATATGGAGGAGAGGAGCTTGGCTAGGGTTTGGGAGGGGTGGCCGGCCACTCTATGGGGGCGGCCAGCTTGTGGTCTTGGGGTAGCCGGCCCCTCCCTTGGCCCCTCATTATATAGGTGGATCCCCAAGAGTTGGTCTCCAAGTCTTCGAATAAGACCCGAACCAAAAACCTTCCATATGGTGGTGAAACCTAGCCCAACTAGGACTCCCACCCAAAGGTGGGATTTCCACCTTCCATAGGGGTGGCCGGCCCCTATGGTGGAGTCCACTTGGGACTCCACCCCATCTAGGGTTGGCCGGCCATGGAGGTGGAGTCCCTTGTGGACTCCACCTTCCTTGGTGGTTTCTTCCGGACTTTTCTAGAACCTTCTAGAACCTTCCATAGAACCTTCCGTGACATTTTATTCACATAAAATGACATCCTATATATGAATCTTATTCTCCGGACCATTCCGGAACTCCTGATGTCCGGGATCCCATCCGGGACTCCGAACAAATATTCCAACTTCATTCCATATTCAAGTACTACCATTTCAACATCCAACTTTAAGTGTGTCACCCTACGGTTCACGAACTATGCGGACATGGTTGAGTACTCACTCCGACCAATAACCAATAGCGGGATCTGGAGATCCATAATGGCTCCCACATATTCAACGATGACTTTAGTGATCGAATGAACCATTCACATATGATACCAATTCCCTTTGTCACGCGATATTTTACTTGTCCGAGGTTTGATCATCGGTATCACACTATACCTTGTTCAACCTCGTCTCTGACAAGTACTCTTTACTCGTGGTATGTGGTCTCTTATGAACTTATTCATATGCTTGCAAGACATTAGACGACATTCCACCGAGAGGGCCCAGAGTATATCTATCCGTCATCGGGATGGACAAATCCCACTATTGATCCATATGCCTCAACTCATACTTTCCGGATACTTAATCCCATCTTTATAACCACCCATTTACGCAGTGGCGTTTGATGTAATCAAAGTACCTTTCCGGTATAAGTGATTTACATGATCTCATGGTCATAAGGACTAGGTAACTATGTATCGAAAGCTTATAGCAAATAACTTAATGACGTGATCTTATGCTACGCTTAATTGGGTGTGTCCATTACATCATTCATACAATGATATAACCTTGTTATTAATAACATCCAATGTTCATGATTATGAAACTAATCATCTATTAATCAACAAGCTAATTAAGAGGCTTACTAGGGACTCTTTGTTTGTTTACATATCACACATGTATCAATGTTTCAGTTAATACAATTATAGCATGGTATATAAACTTTTATCATAAACATAAAGATATATAATAACCACTTTTATTATTGCCTCTTGGGCATATCTCCAACACTGACCGGCCGTCACACCAAAAGCACACTTCTTTGGATTCATTCTTAGTCCGAACTTCCTAGTTCGGTCCAGGACGTGTCGCAAATCTTCTAAGTGTCCGTCCACCGAAACAGACTTGACCACCACGTCATCGATGTAAATGGAGACCAATTTGCCGATTAAATCATGAAAGATGTAATTCATGGCTCTTTGGTATGTTGCGCCGGCATTCTTTAGTCCAAATGTCATGACTACATATTCAAACAAGCCCACCGAGCCTGGCACTCTGAATGCAGTCTTGTGTATATCTTCTGGAGCCATAAAGATTTGGTTGTAGCCGGCATTGCCATCCATGAAACTTAAAACTTTATGACCAGCAGCCGCATTAATCAATGTCTCTGCTACTGGCATCGGATATTCATCTTTTGGAGTGGCACTATTGAGATTCCGAAAATCTATGGCGACGCGCCATCGGCCATCCTTTTTCTCCACATGTACGACATTGGAAATCCATTCAGCGTACCTGCATGGCCTGATGAACCCGGCGTCCAACATCTTCTGGATCTCTTTCTTGATTTCCACCAAGATTTCGGCCTTCATCTGTCGTGCTCGCTGCTGGAACGACCGAAATCCTTTCTTCAGAGGGAGCTGATGCTCAATGATGCTCCTGTCTAACCCAGGCATCTCTATATAATCCCATGCAAAACAATGGGTACTCTTTCAACAAGGCTATCAACAGGCCCCTCAGATGCGGATCCAACTTTTTGCTGATGAATGTTGGTCGTGGCTTATCCCCAGGACCAATGTCAATCTCTTCCAGCTCATCAGCTGATGTCAACCCATACCCTAGCTTTCCATCGCCTGCTAGATCAATGCTGAACACAGGCAAAATGCATGTTGAGGATAATTTTGGCCGATTGCTGGAATCGGTCTCCTTTTTCATTGCAATGCTCAATGAGGGTTTACAACGTATTGGTTCTCTACTATGGCTACGTGACATGCTTGAGGTGAGATCATTGGTTGTTATTTTTTGGGGCCGATCGCAGGGATCGGCCTTGCCACGTACGTCCATAGACTTGGATCTTGCTACTCTGCCAGGCCGGTGGATAAGACCAGCCTCACCCCGTTTTTTGAAGCTTTGATGCGCTCACAGCCGTCCAAATTGATTCCAGAGAGTGGCTCTTGGTCGTTTGCCTTCCAAATGTTCATGCCAGCTAATGAGATCTCGATCGAGTCATCTGCATGAACAACCTCCACTTCATCTCCATCCCATTGTATGATGCACTGATGCATTGTGGATGGAATGCAACAGTTAGCGTGGATCCAATCCCTCCCTAGCAGGACAGCGTAAGTGCTTTTGCTGTCGACGATGAAGAATGACGTAGGGATGGTTTTTCGGCCTACGGTTAGATCTACATTCAGAACACCCTTTGCTTCTACGCTTGGCCGTTGAAATCGCTTAATGTGACGTTGGTCTTGATCGGATCTTCATTGGAACGTCCCAAACGTCGTAGCATGGAGTACGGCATTATATTGACTGCCGCTCCCGTGTCAACCAACATCTTGCTGATAGGCTGCCCATTGATGTAACCTTTCAGGTATAGGGCTTTCAAATGCATGTAGCTTCTCTCTCGTGACTTCTCAAAGATGACTGGCCGTGGACCGCAGTCAAACTGTGCCATTGACACCTCCTCGTCTTTTGGAGCACAAAATTCTGACGGGAGTATGAACACCATGTTTGTATCAGCCGATGCCTCTGCATCGGCTTTTGTCTGCTTGGGGCGCCACACTTTCTTTGGCGGGCGCGTCTCCGTTTCCAATGTTTGCTGAATTTTCACGGCCAGATCGGGCCGTGCTTTCCTCAACGTGTACAGGTACTATGCCTCGGCTTCCTCTAGGTTTCGTAGCCGCTGCACCCTACGCTTCTGGGAGTGGCTGAGTCCATCCGGACACCACCTTGGCCGGTGGTATCTATCTTCTTCTTCATCCGACTCTTCGAAGTCTTCCGAGGTGGGAGAAGCCTAGACGCTTGAACACCGAAACTTCATTTGTTCCCTTCCTCTCGCTGTCTACATTGCCTCGATTGTAGGCAATCGGCTCATTCCTGAGTCCCAGCAGTGTTTAAAGAAAGGACAGTTCCAATGCCTATCCATGTCCTTTTGCTCTCTCGACCTCCCTCTAGCGTGACGCTCATACCCTTTGTGGTCTCTATCATATCGACGATACTTCCTCATCGCATCAGACGATATCTCTCATCATCTACGTCGTAGCGCCGACGTCGGTCATACGCTGCTCATATTTGTTAAGGAGATGCGCGGAGAGTGGTCGTTGATACCGCACGCTTCTCACCTCTTCCTCGTCGTACCGTCTGTCATCATCGGGGCTGGTCGTGGATCTCCGCTTTATCTTTGCCACGGGAGTGACTGCTTTCTGCTTTATCTTTGCCACGGAATTTTTTTATCATGGATACTTCTTGGATTTCGTGGCATTTAGCCATTTAACGGATTTAGGGCCCATCACAACTTTTATACATGTAGTTTGTTCATCATTGTTAAATAATAATTCTTTATCCTCAAATCTTGTATTTGATTACAAATTCAACCACATCTACGAGGTTCAATAGGTACATCAATATTCATGATGACAAAGCTTTGTAGACACGGGAGCAGTGAGAGCGATGGTCACCTCCCAAACTATTTCCAACGTAGCGCTACTTTTCTGTTTCCGTAAATTATGTATTCGTAAGCTTAGTGACCGTATTGAAAAAGTGTGTCAAGTTAGAGTACCCTGGATGTATTTTACTCCTTAAAATGGTTAGCTGCAGTTGGAGGCGACTGATTAACAGAATTTTGAAGAAACGGATGACAATCAGAACATCAAAGTACGACGTACTTGAAACAGGCACAGGGGCTTGCAAAGGACGAGGCCACGTCGCCCTGCGTTGACCATCGGCAAGGTCACGGTTGGGCGCTAAACGTCCTCTCCCACGAATTAATCGTTGTCGTCGCAGAGCCAAACCGAAAAGAGCTTTCGGGCTAAAGCATGGGCGGACGTCACCGGCCAACCGCCAATGAATCCCCAAAGGCTTGGGCGCGGCCTCGGCGAGGCACGTCCACGACTCCACGTCCCCGGCGTGGACTCCGTTCGCCCACGTATGCGCCGCGACGACCTCAACCGGCTCCTTAATTGCGCCATTAAACCCTCGCCGGAGCTTTTCGGCATCAATTCGTTGGGTGCGGCGTCGGAGCATCAGTGGTACAGTATGGCGGACGACCTTGATTCGGGGGGCCTCCGACGTCCTCGCCGACGTGCGCGCCGCGGTGTGGCACTCAACGGTGTCCCCGTAGGTTCCAGGCAATCCGAGAGATTACCGATGGAATTCCCCTTGTCTGGTTCAGGTTTAATCAGTTTGGGCGCGGAGAGCGCTCGTCATTGCAGAAGGTTTAATCATACCGGGGCAAAACTAGGCGACAGCGTTCGCAAACCATCCAAGCAATGTCTGATTGTCGGCTCTCTGTTTTGTTTCTAACCTGAAAGAAACCCCACACAGTTTATGCCGTGTACACTGACATAGACCGTCGTCACTGTAAGTGCACAGACGTTTTGTGTGCCTGCAAGCAAGCAAAATCAGTGTCAGTGTAAACGTAAATCAGTGCAGTACTAGCAACCATCTAACTGACGAACACAGGCTCTGAAGAACAAAACACCCTTTCATCGAATATCTGAAGGTAAAAATGTCCAGTAGCAACTATCTCAGTGATTACCACAGTACCTGAAGGTAAAAAATCACTCTTTCAGGTTTCATCTCGGGAGCTCGAAGCTGGCTCCTCTGCCTCCACTGAGGTAGCAGCATCCATCTGTCTGAAACCATTAGTTTATGTGATCCTGAGAGACCCAGGCAGGATCCAACCAGCCAACCCAATCTGAGAGATTCCGTTCCTCCTTGTCACGACTGATGAGTTCCTTGAATAATATATAGAGTATGATTGTTGGTTGATTATGACCTAGGAAACCTCGCCTCAATCCGAACAGAAACTAGTCCCGGTCCGGTCAATCGCTGGCCGAACAATCTCCGATGAAAACGATTTTTCCCACGGCAGTCAAAAACCCACGAGAGGAGCAAGTCGTCGTCTTCATTCTCGGTTTATTTCGAGCTCTTTTGATTGAATACGGTCAGCCAGTTGAGGTGTGGGGAGGTGGTTGCCCCCGCCAAGTTGAAGTTGGTTATTATTCCGAAAAGGCTAGCCGCAGCCCGCAGCAGCTTCCCCTGGCCGTCAAACACAGATACTCGATCACTGTAGCTTCTTCCCGCGCGCGCGAGCGAGAGCGATCGAGGGAGATTGAGACATGCGTGCAAGCCACCGCGAGCTGAGTTGTCCCTCCACCCCCTTTATATGCTCTCCCGCCATCGCGCCCCATGCATCATCACCATCATCACTGCCATTCTTTCTTCTTCCTCCCCCCGCCTCTCCTCCTCTCCTCTATGGTCCTCGCGTTCCCACGGCCTTGATCACAGCGCGTCAGCTAGCTCATGGCCTTCGCCACCGCAGCAACCACAGCAGCAGCAATGGCGCTCACGCCGCAATGCGCCAAGCTCCCCGGCGCGATGAGACAGTCCAGGACACGATCAGCAATCTGCAGAGCCGCGGCGACGGCCACGGCGCCGGGCAGCGCCTCCACGTCCGCGCCGGTGGCAGTCGCGGCGCTAAATGCGAGACACGGCGCGAGGAGGACGGCCTCGTCGGTGGCCGGCATGTGGAGGCAGGTGCAAGGGTGCGACGACTGGGAGGGCCTGCTGGACCACCCGGTGCTCCGCAGCGAGGTCGCCCGGTACGGCGAGCTGGTCGACGCCTGCTACAAGGCCTTCGACCTGGACCCGGCGTCGCGGCGGCACCACAACTGCAAGTACGGCAAGGAGCGGATGCTGGAGGAGGTTGGCATGGCCGGCGCCGGGTACGAGGTCACCAAGTACATCTACGCGGCGCCCGACGTGATCACCGTGCCCACCATGGAGGCCTCCACCAGCGGCCGCGGCCGCTGGATCGGGTACGTGGCCGTGTCCACCCCCGAGATGACCCGCCAGCTCGGGCGCCGCGACGTGCTCGTGTCCTTCCGCGGCACCGTCACCCCCGCCGAGTGGCTCGCCAACCTCATGAGCTCCCTCGAGCCCGCCCGCCTCGACCCCTGCGACCCGCGCCCCGACGTCAAGGTCGAGTCCGGCTTCCTCAGCCTCTACACCTCCGCCGACAAGACCTGCCGCTTCGGCGGCGCCGGCAGCTGCCGCGAGCAGCTCCTCCGCGAGGTCTCCCGCCTGATCGACTCGGGCGACTCGCCCTCCTCCGACACGAGCGTCACGCTCGCCGGCCACAGCATGGGCGGCGCGCTGGCGACGCTCCTGGCGTACGACCTGGCCGAGCTCGGCCTCAACCGCGCCGCGCCCATCACCGTCTTCTCCTTCGGGGGCCCCAGGGTGGGCAACGCGGCGTTCAAGGCACGGTTCGACGAGCTCGGCGTCAAGGCGCTGCGCGTCGCCAACGTGCGCGACCCGATCACGAGGATGCCCGGCGTCTTCCTCAACGAGGCGACCACGGGCGCAGCGATGCTCCGGCCGTGGGCGGGATCCTGCTACACGCACGTCGGCGTGGAGCTCCCGCTCGACGACCTGTCGAGCGTCGCCGACCTCGCCGCCGTGCACGACCTCGGCACCTACATCGCGCTGCTCAAGAAGCCCAAGGCCGCGGCCAGGGCGGACGACGGCGGCGGCGGCGGCGCCGTGATCGGAAGGGTGCTCGACTTCGTGGGCCGGCGCGGCGCCGGCGCAATGCCGTGGCAGGACGCGGCGCTGCAGATGGGCGGCCTCGTGCAGACACTCGGCCTCATCTGAACCTGAAGTAAACTGTGATTAATTAGGATTCTTCCAGGAATTAACTTGGATTAACCAACCGACTGATGATCCTCGTACAAGATATTTTTTTCTTTCTTTCGAGAGATTCAATCAATGATCATTGTTTCGTTGATTCTTGTACAGATCAAACCGTACATAAATAGAGACCAAATACAAAAATTCTTTCAGTTCATTGTCAGGCGCTCTGCTTCTTTCATTCAGATTCAGAAAAACACACTGACAGTGCCGCTGCACAGTGATCGCGCGATTCGTTCCAATGACATAAACGGAAAGCCCGACATGATCCGTTCGACGCCCGAGAGTTCCCTCGGACTTGCCAAGCACCTTCTGCCACGTCAGCGTGGCATGATTCGCGTTCAATAGCTTTCCACATCACACGGATGTACGAGAAGGGTTTACCAAAATCTTCGGCGCGACGTCGACCATTGGTTCCGGCACGAACGGCTTGGATGAAGATTCCAGCTAACTGGGATCGCCCATTCCATTGGAATTCTGTTCAGTTTGCTAAAAATGTGGCGAACAGCTTACTGCAAATGACTGCCTCGGTGTAAGCTCGTTGCTTGCAAATGCGTGACTCCGATGATCTTGCATAATAATCGAAGTTTCTGTTTTCTTCTTTCCGCAAAGAAAAGGGATAGTGCTGATAATTTTCCGGAGGCTCAAACACTCCGAACCCCCGGATCCAGCGATCGACATGTGTCCCACGGGACCGCCTAGCCACACACTAGAAAAAGAAAACCACACACTAGTACATGTCCGGTTTGTGAAATCTATTGTGAAGATACCCTCCATGCCTTCTTTCAGTGTCCCCGAGTTGCAGAAATCTGGGAGCATTTGGGATTGGCCAATCTAGTTAATGGGATGATTACAGTTGATAGACTGGGATCGGGTGTCTTGGAGGCTATACTTCTGCTCCCTGACCGGTCAGCGCCTTATATTTCGGATGTGGGATTAAAAGAACTTGTGATTACTGCATGTTGGTATATATGGTGGCAACGTAGACAGATCGCCCACCAGGAACCAGTTTCCTCACCGGCGAAATCTGCTCAAGCTATTCAAGCGATCACTACAAACTACTATAGAGCTTCTAAGAAGAATGCACGTACTCGTATTGAGGGTTGGGAGAAACCCAAAGAAGGATATTGCAAACTGAATGTGGATGCATCATTTTATGTTGAGACATTTACAGGAGCTACAGGTGCGGTCATTCGTGATGATCATGGAGGTTTTGTTGCTGGCAGTAGTTGTGGTATTCCTTCAATCTCTGATGCGGCAACTGCGGAAGCGTTGGCTCTTCGTAACGGTCTCCAGTTGGCTGGTCAGGTTGGGTGTACGAAGATTATTGTCAACAGTGATTGTATGGAAGTTATTTCCACCATGCTTGATGGAGGAAATTCTATTGGAGCAGCGGCGGCGATCTATGAGGAGTGCACCTTTTTGGCCAGGAACTTTGCCCATGTTCTTTTTGCACACTGTGGTAGGGATAGTAATAGAGTTGCTCATACGTTTGCATGTAAGGCGGAGGAACCCCATACCACTTGGTTGGAGGATCCGCCAGATTTTATTTTTGAGCTTCTCACCAACGATGTAACGATGTACTGATTCCGCAGTAGCAGGTTTTTTACGCACTCTTTTCCCCACCAGGTTACCTAAGGGGTCTGGGGGGGTTTTGATGAGGCGGCCTGCTGTCTGAATATATGGTGTTATCAAAAAAAAAAAAAACCACACAACATTCTCGCGTCCTTGCGCAAAGTGCAGAACCAGCCCCGGCACATGCCTCCCTCACATGGAAGCACGCCCCTTGAGAAACACTATCGCCCAACTTGCAGCATCCTGGCGAACTCCGGCAAGCAGCACTGCCAAACACCCCTAGCAGCACCAGCGACAACCCTTTGCAGCTTATGCGCCGGCCCCTTGTAGCTCCTGCGGTAGGAGCTCGGGGCAACCGGTGACGCTCCTTGCAGCTCCGCCGCCGACGGCTTGCAGCTCCCTCGTTGACCTTTTGCAGCGGTGTTCACGCGGCGAGACGCGGCGCTGCACCACCGCGCCCAATAGTCTGGTGGAGAGCCCACAGCATGGCACCACCGCGTTGGTACTCGCCATGTCGCACCTTGCAGGTTTAGACGGGGAGAGACAGTGTTGAGCATGAGCAGTGTTGGGCGAGAAACGACGGCGAAATGGGTTGGGGTCTCGCCAGGGGGGGGGGGGGCATGGGTTTCTACGGGCCGAGAGAAAAGGGGAACTGATGGAGAAGAATGTATCACAAAAGATAAGGCATCGCCGTGTCGTGGTGGGTCTACCGCCGCTGTCTCACCTAGAGGGAAGCTACGTGTCACGTGCACAGCACGCGATAAAAAGCAACGGGCTAGTCGGAGGCACGGAGCCACGCAGCCTCGAAAGGAAACCAATCATTTTCCAAAGAAAAAAGGCAGAAAAAAGTAGTCTCATGTAGCATATGCAAGAATGAATGGAGAATTTTGACCCATTTTTTCTTTTTCAAGATAATGACGTCCGTGGAATAAAAGGTACATTATCAGATAGTAATCCGTTGGCTAAGATGAAAAAAAAAAAAAAAAACCGTTGGCTAAGATAATCAGGTGGGATCCTTATCGCTCAAATATCAATTGATTACAGTTTAACTACACCGGGCCTCTGCAACTATATAATATTGTTACACGCAAATAAAACAATATAATAGTGTCAAAAGCTAGTCATGACATCCAGAATGCACAAAACCAAAGAAGAAAGGAAAAAAGTAATCCCCGCCAAACTGATCAACCAATGGCTACATTAGGACTGCAAAAAGGTTCTCTCAAAACGATGATAAGCGAAATGATATTTGTAGTGTACCACGAACAAAAATTGCAAATATGGAAGAGGTGCGGATTCAGCATCACCAAACTATCTCAATCTTAATCCAATTAAGCATACCGCCTTCCTATCCTTACACTAGCTGCATTGTGCTTGTTAATTTGGCAAGTATATATGCATGTCCATCAATCTAAGTCGGGTAATGGCGGCTCCTAGATCAGATTTCTTTTCGTCACAATAATTGAATTTGCCTGTATTTTCATAATGTATAGGTGCGAAACTTGGGAGGACAACTATTCGATTCGCTGACACGTAAGTCTTATAATACCCTTGTTTAGGTGCGTATTCATGTTAACTTGTAAGCAGCTTATTCCCTCACCGATATTCTTGTCTAGCCCATCCTGGAGTTCCTAGTTGCTTTCCAGTCGGATTTTGTTCTTCCTAGTCTTCAAAGATACCTTTTTAGTTAGCTTTTCAATTTACTTTTGACGCTTTATTTCGATATATTTGTTGGTGATGAAACAAAAAAAATTATCCAAAGTTCCAGCCTCAATACAAATCTCTTTGTAGCCTGACCTTCCTCTTAGCTAGTTGTCCTTTCCGGTAAGCTAACCGGTCTTGCTCCTACCACAACATTTGCACATTTCGATGCAACAATGAATTAAGAAAAAAAAAAGGAAAGATAAGGATTTTTACCCTTTGTAAACAAAGTCCGCCAAGTAAAGGTGGTTATAATATATATTGGTTGTGCTCGAAAGATAGTTATTAATAGATTGACTAATCCAATTCCAATATCTTGATCTTGAGCGGCAATGCACACTTTAATATCGTCCGAGTCATTGTCATCTGAGAAAGACATGCCATCATCTATAGGAGAATTTACTTCGGATAGACCTGATTGAAACCTCGGAAAGCATTATGTATGTCTTGGGGAGGTCATATCCACCATTGTACAATAGTAGGTAAGTTAGAAGGGGAACCCGAAATGACTTTAGGTTTTATCGATTTATTGAGCGATGGTTTTATTGAAAAGGATCGTGTTCGCGCAGTACGAGTTAATTATTAAGGACAGATACACCGGCAAAACAACATTAGGCACTCTTCTGCACAAAATAAATTTACAAATCAATTACGAAAGCTAGGACCGCACAGATTTGGTGATGCAATCCTTCAAGAATCCTCATTTCTGCGCACACAAAACAGAACATCTTCTCATTTCTCATTTTTTTTACGCTCTGTTCCTTTCTTCACACACTGATAGCGAATACCCACAGCGAAAATCGGCCCCAAAAAATTAAACTTTTTAGTCTTAAAAAATTATGAGATTAATTATGCACATATGTGCCGTATTGATACTTACTCGTGTAAATTTTCAACAAAATACGACCATTCGATCAGAATTCTATTGCGTTTGCTAAAATATGCGGCGTCCAATGATCTGGCACAACAATCGAATTTTCTGTTTTCTTCTTTTTGCGAAAAAAATAGGATCATGTTGCACACGCAAGGATGACCGAAGAATTTTGACCCTTTTTTTAAATTTTCCGGATAATGACATCCGTGAAATAATAAGTACATTATCAGATATAGTAATCCAGTTGCTAATATAATCATGTCCGAATAAGCTCTAATTTCATGAAGCTAAAAAGGTGATCTAATCTTCTAATCTTGTCGATTGTCAATTGATTACGGAGCCGCTTAGCCGCTATCCTTGCTCGAAAGTTAGTGTTTGCCTTTCTGGCTTGCAATCTTTCTTCATCCCTCACCCATCGTCAAATGCTAATAGTGGAAGGACAAACCACATTTGTGGCGTAACTCGAATACAAAATGGAAATACGGATGAGATACGGATTCAAATATAGGAAGGTAGGATCCCCAAACTATCACAATCTTAACCCAATTAAGCATACCACCTTCCTATCCTTACACCAACTGCATTGTGCTTGTTAATTTGGCAAGTATATATGCATGTCCATATGTCCAAGTCCGGCAATAGCTGCTCTCTCGTAGCTGGCTGAAACTAATTTCTTCACAATAATTGAATATGCATGCATTTTAAAGTATACAGGTGCGAAACTTGGGAAGACAAGTATTCGATTCGCTGACACCTAAGTCTTATAGTACCCTTGTTTAGGTGCGTATTCTTGTTAACTCGTCAGCAGCTTATTCCCTCACCAGATATTCTTGTCTAGCCCATAGTAGTCCCATACTGGAGTTCCAGTTGCTTTCCAGTCGGATTTTGTTCGTCCTAGTCTCTCCCAAGCTGCTTTTTTATTTAGCTGTTTTTTTGCGGGTTTTTTTTTTTGCGGGGATTATTTAGCTGTTTCATCTCATTCTGATCCTTTCTTTGGATATGTTTGTTGGTGTCGTGTTCACCAAATTAACACCCTTCCGGACCAGATCAGAATACAAAATGATAAAGAAAGCCAGGATTGCACAGCTTTGGACAATCGCACGACCTTCCTCCTCGCTGTCAATGCAGTCCCGCCCTCCTCACTGAGGCGACTACGGGAACGACGGTGATGCATCGGTGGCAGGGATGGAGCCACACGCACGTCGGCGTGTTGCTCCGGCTCGACGACCACCTTGCCGCCATGCACGACCTTGCACCTACATCGCGATGTGAACGACGGTGGCGGCCGTGGCGCCGTGATCGGCATGGTGCACGAGTTCGTGGGCCGGCGGGGCGCCGGCCGGCGCAATGCCGTGGCAAGACGCGGCTCTGCAGATGGGCGGCCTCGTGCTGCACGATTTGATCTGACCAAATTAACTGTTATAGGAAGAAATTAACTTCGATTAACTGGCAGGCAGCTGATGATCCTCGTCCAAGATTCGTTTTTCGAGAGATTCAAGGTCATTGTTTCGTTCATTTCTATACAAACTAAATCATACGATGGTAGATATCACAAATCACAGAGGAAAAAAATCCTCTCATTTCGTTTTCCGGTCGGTTTCTTTCTTCACACACTGACAGTGTACGGCGATCATGCAATTTCGCTTTGATTTGCTCCAAGACACAAACGGAAAAACCGACATGATAAGTTCGACCTCCAAGAGTTCCGTTGGACTCGCCAAGCAGCAGCAATTGAGCAATGGTACTGGAATGCCACGTCAGCAGCTTTACACATCACGAGGAGATGATAAGCCAGGGGCTTACTATAAAATCTTCGGCCGTTGGATCTGGAAACGGCCGAGATATATAACGCGGTTCACCAAACTGGGACCGCCCGTTCGATCGGAACTTGGTTTATGCTTGCTGAAAATATGGCATATTGCAACTGCGTCAGCATAAATTCGTTACTCCCAGCGTTCCATAATGTAGCATGTTTTGATCAGAGGGAAGCCAAGAAAATAAGGTATATACGTGCCAACGTACTACTAATGTTTCCCAGCCCCACGTTCCTTTCATCCTCTTCTCTATCCCTTTTCGGGTCATGGCATGTAAAAGAAACCGCCGTCACTGCTTCTCCCCACCACTCGCCGCCGTCGATTCCCTCAGCCAGTTGCCGCCCAATCGTGTGCCGCTCCTCCGCCGCCGGTGTGCCCCACGCTCAGGCCTTGCTCTCCCTACGATGCGCCGCCACCGCCGCCACGGCTCCGCAACTCCTCCGCCGCCCACGACCGTGATGCTCCTCCGACGGCCCCACAAGCTTCGTGCTGCTCCACCGCCCCCAGGACCATGCTCCTCCTCCGCCGCACCCACGACCGTGCTGCTCCTCCAGTGGCCCCACGACCGCTCCTCCGCCGCCATGCCTACAGCCAGCACGA
Organism: Lolium multiflorum; assembly: GCA_030979885.1. Taxonomy (NCBI): domain Eukaryota; kingdom Viridiplantae; phylum Streptophyta; class Magnoliopsida; order Poales; family Poaceae; genus Lolium; species Lolium multiflorum. Next base: position 308,973,214 of record CM061749.1, read on the forward strand.
GCACAACGCCACCGACCCGACGAGGCCGTGCATCGCGCACTGCGGCTCCGCCTTCGGTATGAGGCACCAGTCCCATGCTTGCCCCGCAGCTGCCGCTTCGTCATGGATTTTCTGCAGGTCATGGAGCGGCCGATGCAAAGTTTTTTTTTTGTTTTGCTACGAGCGGTGGTTGCCGAAGCTGCAAATGTTACGGGGTGGTCTGCTAAGGTGGGCGCCAGTGCTACCGGCGGTCGACGATGCTGCTGTGTAGCCCAATTTGGGATGCTACTAGTGGCTGTCACTGGTGCTACCAGTCGAGGGCGTTGATGCTACATGTGGTCGCCACCGATGCTACCAGCGCCGCCTCCATCTCGCACTCTTCTGCTTCGTTAGGAGTTTTGCTGCCTTAGGCCTGCGGCGTTGCTACCTGTGGAGGCCAGTTTTGCTATTTAAGGTGTCCGACATTGCTACCAGCGGAGGGTGGATTTTTGCTACCATAGGCATAGGGTGTTGCTGCTAGCGGCTTCTGGCGTTGCTATCCTGAACGGATGGAGTTGTTGCAACCTCGGATGGTGTTGTTGTCGGCTGCAGGTGAAGTCATGTCTTAGAAGATTTGCAATATATGAATAAAAAAATTGCTACAATTTATTTGCGGTTTTTCTACATCTGCGTAATCTGTTTGCTACGGGTCTCCGACGAGGTCTCCGGCGAGATTCCGGCGAGCTCAGAATTTTTCTTTTATTTCATGGACGAACAGTTTTTTGCTACAATGTAGCAAAAGCGGGTTATTTTTTTGCAACATTCAGTAAAAGTAGATCTGACCGTTCAAGATGGCCGATCCGACGGCTGGCGACCCGGGGGCTGGGAAATCAGATCCCCCGGTGGATGCCCAGCAGTTTCCACGTATAGCTCGATGCAAAACTTGCAATAATTAACAATTCTATAATATGTATTTTAGCACCTCACATGAATAAATAAGAAACAAAAAAAATTCAATATATCAAATATTTGGATTATAAAAGGTAATTACTCTCTATTTTTGGCCTCTACGGTCTTTCATCTCAAGAAAGCGGTCTATCAAGTTGAATACAGGGGCGAAGAGTGTCGTTGCCTACTCGACAATATCTCGGAGGAGGGATCCTCACGGATGGGGAAAGAAGAGGGGGCAATTGGGCAGAGAGCCATCGGGGCAGTGGTACGCGAGTTACCCAGCTTCGGATCACGCTTCATGGAGGTAGGACCTACTGTTGCTTGTCTAGAATTATGTAGGCGCTTTCGCATTGTTACTATGAGTTGTGGTTGTGGCTCTAGTGCTCCCAGGATCCAACTTATATAGGCGCACGGGTCTAGGGTTTCTACGGAGAATCCTATCCGAAATACAACTTGCCTAACTACGGAATAATACATTGCCATGCACGGCAAGGATCCGCTACACCTAATCTATCGTACTGGATTTGGCTTCCTTCTTAGGCCTTGTTGAATCCGACTTCTGGCGCAGGTCAGGCGGGATCCGGCTCCTTGTTCCTGGGCTGAACATCTTCCAACTTCAATCAATTGCATCTGAGTCGCCCGGTAAGCCGTATGCCACACCACCATCTGTGGGCCACCTGACTTGCCGAATCTAGGCAATGTCGATGGTACACCTATGAAGTATATCCACGATAAAGAGTGACCCTGATGCACACGCATCATGGTAAAAAGAAAATTTTAGTATTACTCGTGAGTTTAATAAGACAAGTGCATCAGGTTAAGCTGAGAAAAGTGAATGATCAAGGAGCAATTTCAAGGAGCAATTTCAATGAAAGGTTGCAACCTTAAACATGCATCAGGAATTTTTTTTCCTCCAACTCCCTTGAATATAGAAATATTTGCTCACATAAGCAAATGATGCAGTGGTTCATCACCAATATGGATTTCGAAACAAATATTTCTATCTTATTTCATCTTGTAACTCTAGACCTATATTGTGATATCCTCCTCCTATACGTCGGATCATAAAGAAGCTAATTTACCTCTCCTGGAGCTGGAGGAACCGACATAAAGGGCAAGGATGACAAGTACACCTAATATTTGATGGATCTCCCTCACCAGGATCATTGGTTGTGGATGGAGGCAATTTTCTTTTCAAACTCAAGAAACACTCCATTATTATTTCTACTACTTGTCGAATTAGCAAGACATGGTTAGTACCAGAATTCATACAAATTAATATACAGATGAAATATCATGGTGCAAGGTCCTCGTTGGACTACCTGACATTGTGCTAGGGATGATTTAAGGATTAATCTAGATTATCTAATCCATGTGATCACCGATTATCTAATACCCACTCAAATGATCAAACCTTCAAGCCAATAAATCAACCCATTAGGAAACCCTACTTAATTTGAGTATTAGGAATTCTGGATAATAAATATCCTTTGTGTCAATTAGATGAAGAGACAAGTTTTAGTGATACTTGCAAATCGAAGAAGAGAAACGGTAATTTTTACAGCGGAGGGAGTGGCGATGAGGGATGACCGGCGATACAAGCATACACGCAACTTCATACAAAAAAGAAGTGGAATAAGAGATGGCGACGAGCAAGCGTAGTGAATTAAGTCATGGTTTTATTTTGGGGCCTTCTATACACCGCTTACAACGCGGCGCCGTTTGGAGTCACCGCGCACCTCCAAAAGCATTGAGGCACGCGCCTGGACCATGGCCCATAGCACATTTCCACCTTCAGTTTCTGCAGGATCTACTCTATTTTGTGTTTTTGTCTCGGTGGTACGCCGTGCTTTGAGACCGCGAAGGAGGCTGCATATATGAGCAGTTTTAGGTCAAGATGAGTTTAAGGGCACAAAAATGAACAACAACGAAACATCGAGGTGCAAATTGGTCCTCATGGTACATATAGGGTATCAGGCAGTGCCATGGGCCTCATCTTGGCCTCGTGGCTCTCTAGGTGGGGTTTAGGTGCTCCAGTTCTTGATTTTTCATAAAAAAAAAATCGCAGTAAAATCTCAGGTCTTTTAAGTTTGCCAAGGTCCATAAGAGTTAAAAATACACAAAACATGGTTTCCATGTCTATAGAGTTATAATCAAAATAAAAAGAATATTTTAGCGAAATCTCCAAAATCAATCTAAAACATGGTCATAACAGCATATATGATGGAAACATGATAAAACATGGCACACAATAAACTAATAAAGAACAACATATATGATGCAATCATGATAGAACATGGCACAATAAACAACAAAAAACGTAGATTCATTAGAAGCGCCCGCGTGCTACCTGCACACGACTTTATTCAAGGTTGCGATGTTGGGGCGGCCCAGTTTTCGGCGGTGTTGCTTCAAGGATTGTGTGTGTTGTGTTGTTCTTGGTGTGCTCGATTTGTTTGGCCATGGTGAGGAAGATCCAGGGGCGGAGGGAGGGGTGGGGTGGGGCGAGAGCCCCCCTCCAATGTGTCGCCCCCCTAATGATTTTGGGAGCAGCTAACCATCACCCCGATGGTTTAATGGGCCTGGCCCATTAGTTCGGTTGTTTCAAATTTTCCCAAATTTAAAATTTCTTTAGATTTGGAATTTGTTCAGAATTAAAATTTTCTCATATTCGAAAATTGCTTAGATTTCAAATTTGCTCAGATTCAAAATTTGCTTAGATTTAAAAATTGCCCAGATTCGAAATTTGCTCAGGTTTGGAATTTTCTCATAATAAAAATTTGCTTACTTTGAAATTTGTTCGAATTTAAAATTTTCTTAAATTTAAAATTTACTCAACTTTTAAATTTGTTAAAAAGAAAAAACAGAAAAAATAGAAAAATTCGAAGAAAATTCGAAAGAAAACCAAAAACCAAAAGAAACTCGACAAAAACTGAAAAAATCAGTGGTTTCCCTGCCTGTTGATGGGCCGCGGCCCCCACCACACGGGCGATGGTTTGTACCCATCACCCTAGGATTCCGCAAATATTTTAGGTACGTACTATCAGTAATATGCCATATACATGGACAAATGGCCAGAATAAATCACTTGATTAGCCCATTGCTGATTAATTAGTCTATTGCGCGCTGAAACAGTAGGCCCAAAAACCCATCAGCTAGCAGTTCAGTTCTGATCGATACTAGATGAAGTTTCTCCTCACGGAGCTGCGTGCGTGCCTGCCGCCTCTCAGTTCGTCTCGCTGCTAGGGCCGTAGGGCATTTGCTGCTGCCGCATCTCGCCGTGCTATCCGCCGCTGCAGCTGCTTGCATTTTTTTTGATACGGGGAGAAAACCCCAACATCTGCATCAATAGATGCACACACCTATTTTTATTACGAAGTTATCAGGTTTAGAGTTTGCAGCTCAAGGATCACAAAGTGTGGATACATAAATCAGCCAGCTGAAAAAAAAAAACAAGTCGCCTATGCATCTTGTATTCGTTTAGTAAGCCGACAGCCAACCTGGTTGAAGATATCCCGTGCAACCGTCTCCAGACGGGTGCATCCAGAATCCATATGTGCCCGTTGCGCCTCGGGCAACAGCAAAGACCACTCGTGCATCCAATGAGTATCCATACAGATAACCTGTAAAAAATTAGCAGTTCCTTTCTTGTTAAAGATTATATCATTTCTGCAATTTCATAAAGACCATACAATAGCACAAGTTCCAACTTGAATTTGTGCCTTTGTATCTTTGTCAATCCCATTCAACCAATTACCAAACATATTTGTACAATTAGTTGGCGGGACAATATTGATAGTAAATGAACTACTCTCCAAACAAGACGAGCAAAGGGACAATCAAAAAAAATGGTTAATGGATTCCTCATGATCACAAAAAGCGCATTTTTTACAACCATGCCAATTCCGTTTTGACAAATTATCTTTTGTAAGAATCACTTTTTGTTGAAGGAACCACATAAAAATCCTAACCTTTAGTGGTACCTTAAGCTTCAATATATACTTCTTCAAATAGACCGTATGTCCATTCATAATATCAGGATACATAGACTGGACAGAGAAAGAGCTGGAATCAGAAAGCTTCCAAACAAACTTATCCTCTTCATCATTCAAATTAATAGATAAAAGACACTGAACCAAATGGATCCACACATCCCATTTAGCATCAGATAAAATCCTTCTGAACTCAACATTTAGAGGATTATTTGCTAACACATATACACCAAGACATTTCTTCGGCGAACAATAGAATACAACGAAGGATATTGATCGGCCAGAGGAGTTTGGCCCAACCAAGTATCCTCCCAAAATCTGGTTAAATGGCCATTTCCAACAGCAAAAGAACCTCTCTCGAAGAAGTCATCTTTCACTCTCATTAAGCCCTTCCAAAAAGGGGAGTCTGTCGGCCTCGCAGTCACTTGACAACGTTTTATTGTAAAGGTACTTTTTGCGCAACAGCTCTTGCCACACACCATCTTCATTAAGTAATTTGAAAAGCCATTTGATTGATAAACACCTATTTTTGATCTCAAGTACCTCAATACCTACCCCCCCCCCTTGATCCTTTGGTCGACAAATAATATTCCACTTGGTCAATCGGTATTTTCGCTTAGACTGATCACTTTGCCAGAAAAAACGAGACCGGTAAAAATCCAACCTTTTCAATACCCCTTTAGGTATTTCAAGGAAAGATAGCATGAACATAGGTAAACTTATCAAAACCGAATTTATAAGGATTAGCCTATCTCCATATGAGAGTAGCTTGCCTTGCCAGGAGCCAAGTTTCTTTTCAAACCTGTCCTCTACTGGGTTCAATTCTTTATTCAAAAGCCTCCTATAGTGAATTGGTATGCCTAAGTATTTCAAAGGTAGGGAGCCGGCCTCACACCCAAAAAAATGCATACTGATCCACCTCATCTTCCGCCTTGCCAAAATAAAATATCTCACTTTTGTGGAAATTTATTTTCAATCCGGACAACTGTTCAAAGATACAAAGAATCAGTTTCATGTTCACTACATTCTCGAGGTTGTGCTCCATGAATAATATTGTATCATCCGCATATTGAAGAATGGAAACCCCGCCCTCAACTAGAAGAGGAATAAGGCTGCCAACCTGCACATCCTCTTTAGCCCGTGCTATGAGGATGGCTAACATATCAACAATAATGTTAAATAAAAGAGGGGATAGGGGGTCTCCCTAGCGAAGGCCCTTTTTTGTCTGAAAGTAGTGGCCAATGTCGTCATTGACTTTAACACCTACAGAACCCCCCTCCACAAAATTTGTGATGAGGTCACACCACTTTTGGTCAAAACCTTTCATACGCAAAGTTTGTTGGAGAAAAGTTCACTTCACTTTATCATAAGCCTTTTCAAAGTCTATTTTAAACAAGACCCCATCCATTTTCTTCCGATGAAGCTCATGGATCGTCTCATGCAAAACCACTACACCCTCAAGAATGTGCCGGCCAGGCATAAACGCTGTTTGGGAAGGTCTAATAACATTGTGAGCTATCCCGGTTACCCGATTAGTCCCCACCTTTGTGAAAATTTTGAAACTCACATTTAGCAAACATATGGGTCTGTATTGCTGAATCTGTACCACATCTTCTCTTTTTGATAACAGAGTAATCACCCCAAAATTTAGTTTGTACAACGGCAAGACACCTTGTTGCAGCTGTGTAAACATAGCCATAAGATCACCCTTAATAGTGTTCCAGAAAATTTTAAAGAATTCAGCAGGGAACCCGTCAGGTCCCGGTGCTTTATTGTGCTCCATTTGTGATATGGCCTCAAAGACCTCCTCCTCAGTAAAGTCGGCTGTGAGCATCACATTCTCCTCACTAGAAACTTGAGGAATATCTGAATTGGCATCATTATATAAAAAGAAACTATTCTGGACCGGTGGCCCAAATAGCTTCTTATAGTATTCAGATATAAAACTTCTCAGATTATCATCCCCTACTATTGCCCCCTCGTCTTGTTCTAATTGGAAAATTTGCTTTCTTCTATGTCTCCCATTAGCAATTAGATGAAAATATTTCGTATTATTTCCTCCTTCTTGCACATGTTTAACCTTTGCTCTTTGCGCCCATTTAGATTCTTCTTCCCTTCTCATCTTAGCTAATTTTTCATTTGCCTCTCTCAACCTTGCACTTCCGCAGGTATTAAAAGGTATTGTTTCAGCCCTGATATCAAACTCATCAATAATAGCTAGCAACATGTTCATTTTCTTTTTTGTATCTACCACTTCTATTACGCGCCCATCCTTTGAGATAGCGCCTCAAATGCCTGATTTTATTTTGCCAAATTTCAGTAGGGTTGTTACCTTTAACAACCACGTTCCATTCCTTTTCAATCATCTCACTAAAACCATCCTCACTTAACCAAGACAACTCAAAGGAAAACGGATGCTTATTACCTAGGTGAGCTTGTTCACCTGAATTAATAAGCAGAGGCATGTGATCAGACCCCGTTCTAGATAACGCTCTTACTGTTACCAACGGGAATTTTTGCTCCCACTCTACACTTGCAACAACACGATCAAGCTTTTCGAAAGTAGGACTGTCACACTGACTAGCCCAGGTAAATTGTCTACCAGGGAGAACGATTTCTCTTAGGTTAAGACTTTCAATTATCGCATTAAAAACAAAAGGCCAGTAAGCATTAAAATTGTCCTTATTTTTTCATGTGGTCATCGGATAATATTAAAATCCCCTCCTACCAACATAGGAAGAGCACTATTTTCACAAATCCGGACAAGCTCAGCCAAAAAAGGTTGCTTATTGGCTTATTGCGCTGTACCATAGACAACAACAAAATTCCATTCGAAACCATCTTTTGATCTTAAATGGAATTTAATGCAGAAATCTCCAGAGTCAACGTTTTTGACAGAAAGAGATTCTAGATTAACACCTACAAGAATACCACCCGATCTCCCATGAGGCGGTAAATAAAACCAAGAAAAATCTCTACCTACCGCCAAATTCCTAAGAAAAGGCACAGAGAAATTAGATCGTCTCGTTTCTACTAACGCCACAAAGTCTAGCTTATATTCGCGAATGGACTCTTGAATAGAAAGATGCTTCGCTGTATCTTTGAACCCTTCACTATTCCAAATTAAGGCTTGCATATAGACAGACTACTTTTGTTGATACTTTTTAATTCTTGAGCTTCGCCTAACCTTCAGCTTATCTACTGAAACTTTTTTACGCCCATGTTTTTTGGTTGTGATTCGGTTTTCTGGATCCGTATGATCCATCATACCAGCACATTCTCCCTCAGTAAGATCCTTACAAAGGCCCGAGACTTTGGAAACATATAAACTTTCTGGGTCATCCTCATTTACATTAAGATTGTTCTTTAAAATCAACAGTGACATATCCTTTTCAACGTCTTTTAATTTTTTTACAGAACAAGCTATCTCCTCTGACGTATTACCAAACGAGACTCCTAGTTTACTTGCCCTATGAACCACCACATCATCAGGAAGATCACAAAAAGAAAGCTTTGTAATGGAAGACGTACCAGTAGTGCAATTTTTAGCTTGAGCCAGACCCATGGCCCTCTCCATTTGCGTACAATTTGCAGTAGGTTGGGCCCGAATGCGACCACTCGAACGCAGCCCCTTGCTCAGGTTGCTCGGTGAGATTTTACTGTTTTCCTAGTGTAGATTGCATCTGCCATCATACCCATAAACCACAAAAAAGCTAAAAAAAAAATACATTTAGGGTTTAGATCATATCATCCCATAAACCCCCTGCCATGTCTTTGCATTGTCTTTTCAGTTTTGCATAGTTGAATTTGTGTCTGCATCTTCGTGTCGAGTTGCTGATCTTAGTGTCTAGTTCCTTTAGAGTTTCGAGTTCTGGTCATATTAGTCACGCCGCCGCCGCCACTCGCACCATACACAGATCACCGCCGCCATCGCCATATACAACTGCCATATACACCTGCCACATACTTCCGCCATCGCCATATACACCTGCCATATACTTCCGCCATCGCCATATACACCTGCCATATACATCCGCATCTATCATATACTCCGTTTCCTACCGCGACACGGATTGTTGCTATGATTACACCCCCGCAATCATTAGTCAAAATTAAATGCCAACAGAGTAGATAATACCCCGCGCATTGCAGCGGAAATTAATGCAAATAATATAAAATGGTTTGAATAAACTTTTTGGTTAAAAGTAGTCATTGGGACAGTGGGCAATGTGTCAAATAGTAGTACGATTTTATTTTTAATAAACAACTATGCCAATTAGAAAGTGTGTTCAATATACTACCAAAACAGTACAAATAATCTATGAGATGACCCAGCGAGAGTAATTTGCATCATTATTACAGTAAAGTAATACATATAATTACAGGTCAGAATTTTATTTTATGGTACCAATCTCCATGCAATTGGTATATCCAACATTTTTTCTACAAAGGCAAGAACAGCCTAGTGCAGTTTACCATCCAACAATACGTATGACACTTGGGAGTACAATAAAAAAAAATTGAAATTTTATGAGATACACAAGGCAGTAGAGGTGCTAAATGTAGCCATTTCATGCATATAACAGAAAATTTCCCCTCTCTTGGAATCAAGCAGAAGCACACAGATTTAAATTACTAACATGGAGATATAATACTGCTGTGAATATTGTTAACCACATGGTTTCTAAAATGAAGGCTGGTTCGTTTCAAAAAATAAAATGAAGTCCAGGGCATAATCCTATTTTCTAAATAAGAAATGTGATATCGTTACATGTAAGAGACAATAAAGAAGCTAGTGTCAGGAAACACCGATAAACTTTCAGTTCAAGAAAAATGGGGACATGTGAAACACCAAATTGCCTGGTAGAAAAGGCAGCTTCGGGTAGATTTACTAAGCAGCATCTTGTTGAATACCTACATGGAAGAAGGACCGTCAATAATCATATGCATCGAACATGAATGGATCACAAAATAGAAAGAAAGGAGAAACTAAAGATTCAATCATACAACATACAGAAGGAAGAAAAGAGAGAAACACACATCTGTAAGAGGGTACCTTTTTGGAGCCTCACAGGGTGCTATGTCCGTTGATACTTAAGATTCTACTTGAAAAAAGATGATGTTATTGATCACCAAAATCAGGAAGGCGTATTGCCGATTTGAGGCGTCGCCCTCGTTCTTAGGTTAGATCAGAGCTAGTAGACCATGAATGGACACGGGGGAGCAGAGAATCGATCACCCATCTGTTATGGGGAGAGACGACGGAACTCCAAAATCATCCAACCAAGAACGGCGGGTGTCGCGGGTGAAATCTGCTGGAGATGTGATATCTAGACCAGTGGAGGACAGGAACGGAACCGCTCTCGCGCAGGAGGCAGGCATGACTGCATGAGGTGTGAGGAGGACGGGAACGGAGCAGCTCAGTATTTAAATTGTACTAGCTTCTACACACTTCTATTATATTCTAGATAGTTTGGTCCTATAGTCATATCTGTTGTAGTGGTTTCTAGAGTATTCTAGCTATGAGTTGTAACTAGGTTGTGTCTATTTCTTTCCATACCTATCAAATAAATGGAACCTTGTGTTCTGTTTAGATCTTGGACTAGATATTGTGTGTTGAGAGTTTTGGACTAAACTTTTGACAGTCCCGTCCCTAGAGCGATATCTAGCTTATGCTCCTAGACCATATCAAAAAAAAAGATTATGCTCCTATAGCGATATCTAGTGCAGTACGTTGATGTGGCTCCTTCAACATTTGTGCTGTACACGTCCACAACATTGTGCTGCTTCAGCAGTAGTGGAGGCAGTAGCTTACTGTTATGCTCCTAGGTTTGTATGGTTGCACTTGTTGGCTAGAAAATAAGTGAACGGACGACCACCAACTTGAATATTTATAAGCACGAAAGATAAAGCAACTCTCCATTAGTTACCGCTGTAGTCCTTCAATGTGGAAGACGAAGGAGATGAAAATCCATCGGTTTCTTCTGCACCATAGAAACGGATCTGGTGGTGCAGAATATAAAAGGTGAGATAGGAATTAATAATTGGGAAAGTAATTGGAGTAGTAATTGGAGGCTTTTACGGAAGATGAGACCAACGAAGCGTCGCACTAAAAATCAAGACCTGCAGATGAGGACTCACACGAGCTGAACACTCCCACCACTTAATAGGGGTCCGCCCTTGAGAGGCGCCTCCATTCAGTCCATAGGTACATAGAGTAGTGACCACATGTCTCTGTATGCTACTCTGATCTAAGTGTTTCTATCGAATAATGAATTTAGTGACAAAAAGTACTTCGACACTATGATTTTTTCAGTTAACGTAGACAATGTAAACTTTTTCCGTAAAATCATGAGTATTTGGCATTGTAAACTACTGTAAAAAATACTACACACTGAAAGGAAGTAACCTTGGCTCCGTCTCACATGTGGAAGCGACTTTAGGATTGGTGAGCTCCGGTTGAGAACCCTGCAACATAGGTGGGCACATATGTATTCATGGGTATGCAGGTGAATATCTAATTTTTTTTGGCAAACTTTTCAAATTGTATGAAAGTGCTATCGGAACTTTTTTTTTTACTTTGTATGGAAAACCGATATTTTCTTGAACACAACCACCTGAACCGGTATGTGGTTATAGTAAGTGGGTGTAGGAGGCTGTGCACCTGTTCGAACAGTGGTTCTTTCACTGTATTTTTTCTCTATTTAGTTTTTTTCTTGAATACCCATTCATAGAAACCTGTGCCCACCCATTCCCTGCAACGATGTTTGTTTTTGCTGGCGATGGCGGTGCACTCATGACGACGTTGCTCTCCTCCTTGGAGGCATCATTGAGGAACCCCTTCACGACCCAGCGGTTCTTTGTTTGTTCGTGTAGTTGACGTTGACTTGTGTGTTGGTGTAGTTGCCACTGAATTTGCTTTTCATCATCGGAGGCTCTTGTATCAACTCCGCCGTGTTGGATTGAGGTGTTTGGCTGTCAGCTTTGATCGCTTGGGCTGCATAGTCTACTCGTGTGTGACATGGCCTTAGAGCATGTTACTTTTTATGTTCTATCGGCTTTTTGACTATGTTTATATCAATGAAAAGGCAAATCATTTTCCTTGTTTAGAACCGATGCCACATGTATCCTCAAACACGCGCACCATAACCATGTGTGGTGGCCACGTCCGTAGCGTGGAGTCCGTGTAGGCGACGTGACCTTAGCCAGATCCTTTAGGCTAGCAACGATGAGTAGTATCATATAGTAGTATCATGTATATGGAGTCATTGATTTATGGAGCCCCTATACGACCATTATTTCCGATTGCTTTCTTATTGCAAACCGCATTGGTTCTGTGAAGTTTCAACATTGCCAAGAGAAGCAAATGTGGTGGCGCACAATTTAGCTTGGTTTTCTGCCAATTCTATTAATATTATTTCTTGGGATGGTAATCTGATACGTTGCAAAAGTATCTCTAATTTTTTATGTTCCATGCTTGTTTTACATCAATTTATATATGTTTTGTTCACACTTTGTTGCACTTTTATACATTTTCCGGCACTAACATATTAACAAGATGCCACAGTACCAGTTCCATGTTTTTTGTTGCTTTGTATTTCAAAAAATTTGTATAGGAAATATTCTCGGAATTGGACGAAACAAAAGCCGAAGTCAATATTTTTCCGTAATGAGGACAAAGTCCAGAGGGGGGACGAAGAAGAGGCGTAGGGCGGCCAGACCATGCCTTGGTGCGGCCTGGCCTAGGCCCACGCCAAGGGGTGGTGTGGGCCACCCTGGCCTCCACCGACCTTGCCCTTCCGCCTATTTATTCACGATCTCGGGAAAAACCTAAACACCCGAGCCTCCATCCACGAAAAGTTCCGTCGCGGCCGCCATCGCAGACCCTATCTCGGGAGGGTTCTGAAACTCTTCCCGGCATCCTGCCGGAGGGTAAGATCATCGCCGGAGGCATCTACATCGCCATGCCCGCCTCTGAAGTGATGTGTGAGTAGTTCATCCCTGGATTATGAATCCATGGCAGTAGCTAGATGGTTGTCTTCTCCAATTTGTGCCAAATGTTTAGATCTTGTGAGCTGCCTAACATGATCAAGATCATCCTTATGTAATGCTACATGTTGTGTTTGTTGGGATTCGATGAATATTGAATACTATGTTGAGATCGATTATATATTCTTGTCACATGTTATTTGTGATCTTGCATGCTCTACATTGCTAGTAGATACTTTGATCAAGTAAATGCTTGTGAATCCAAGTGGAAGTATTTATGCTCGATAGTAGGTTAATGCCTCTAGTTTTCTGGAAGAGTGACAATAACTTCTAAGATTATAGATGTGTTGTTGCTACTAGGAAGAAACCAACAATGCTCTATCCAAGGACAATTGTATTGTTTACTTTACACACATTTCTTAATGCGATAATCTGTTGCTTGCAACTTAATACTGGAAGGGGTTCAGACGATAACCAGAAGGTGGATTATTAGTCATAAACACAGTTGGATTACGGTCTATGTATTATGTTGTAATGCCTAAACGAATCTCATAGTAATCATCTTGTTATGTATGATCTTTATTCTGTCAATTGCCCAGCTGTAATTTGTTTAGCCAACATGTTATTTATCTTTATGGAGAGACACCTCTAGTGAACTGTGGATCCCGGTCCTTTCCTTTACACTGCTAAATTCATCGACTGCAATCATGTTCTGTTTAATTTCTGCAATCACTGTTCTCTTTAATTACTTCTAACATCTCTTTCCACTCGATACGTTTAATCCTTTGTGTTTAGCAAAACCGATGATATTGACAACCTCACTATAAGTTGGGGCAAAGTATTTTGGTTGTGGTGTGTGCAGGTTCCACGTTGTTGCTAACGCGGGCAGTGCGTCCTGCCAATAGTCAGCTAGCAACACCTTCAGAAGTCACGTCTTTCTCCTACTGGTCGATTAAACCTTGGTTTCTTACTGAGGAAAAACTTGCAGCTATGCTCATCACACCTTCCTCTTGGGGTTCCCCAACAGTGTAGACCGCCATCAAGATTTTCTGACGCTGTTGCCGGGGAATAATCAAGACACTACATCAAGCCCTGTCAAGCACCATCAAGATTTTCTGGCGCCGTTGCCGGGGAGAAAGAGGATTTCTGCAAGGGGAGTCTCTCATCTCCAATCTCTTTACTTTGTTATAGTTTTGCTTACTTTATTTATTTTGTCTTGTTTGCATTATATCAAAAACACACAAAAAAAATAGTTTCAATTATAGCTGTTATTTCTATTGTTCTATTTTAATTTTGCTAAAATGGGTTCTGCTCAAAATACTAAGTTGTGTGACTTTACTAGCACAAACAACAATGATTTTTTTGTACACCTATTGCTCCGCCTATTCCCGAAGCAGCTTTCTATGAAATTAAACCTGCTCTGTTAAATCTTCTTATGAAAGAGCAATTTTCTGTTGTTAGTATTGATGATGTTGTTTTGCACCTTAATAATTCTGTTGAACTTTGTGAGATGCAAAAGTACAAGGATATAGATGTTGATATTATAAAACTGAAATTGTTTCCTTTCTCTTTGAGAGGGAGAGCTAAAGATTGGTTGCTATCTTTGCCTAGAAATAGTATTGATTCTTGGGTTAAATTCAAGGATGCTTTTATTGGAAAATATTATCCTCCTTCTAATTAAGATTATATCTTTGAGAAGCGACATAATGAAATTTAGACAATTTGATAATGAACATGTTGCTCAATCTTGGGAAAAAATGAAATCTTCGGTAAAGAATTGTCCCACTCATGGACTAACTACTTGGATGATCATCCTGTAGGATAACGTTGCATAGAAAACAAAAAATTTCCTACGGCGAACACGCAATCCAAGCCAAGATGCAATCTGGAAGACGGTAGCAACGAGGGGGTATCGAGTCTCACCCTTGAAGAGATTCCAAAGCCTAGAAGATGAGGCTCTTGTTGCTGCGGTAGACGATCACTTGCCGCTTGCAAAAGCGCGTAGAAGATCTTGATCACGATCGGTTCCGGCGCCACGAACGGGCAGCACCTCCGTACTCGGTCACACGTTCGGTTGTTGATGAAGACGACGTCCACCTCCCCGTTCCAGCGGGCAGCGGAAGTAGTAGCTCCTCTTGAATCCGACGCACGACGGCGTGGTGTCGGTGGCGGTGTAGAAGTCCGGCGGAGCTTCGCTAAGCAATGCGGGCAATATGGAGTGGAGGAGCTTGGCTAGGGTTTGGGAGGGGTGGCCGGCCACTCTATGGGGGCGGCCAGCTTCGGTCTTGGGGTGGCCGGCCCCCTCCCTTGGCCCCTCATTATATAGGTGGATCCAAGTGTTGGTGTCCAAGTCTTCGAATAAGACCCAACCAAACCTTCCATAGGAGGAAACCTAGCCCAACTAGGACTCCCCCCAAAGGTGGGATTCCCACCTCCATATGGGGGGTGGCCGGCCCCCTATGGTGGAGTCCACTTGGGACTCCACCCCATCTAGGGCTGGTGGGCATGGAGGTGGAGTCCCTTGTGGACTCCACCTTCCTTGGTGGTTTCTTCCGGACTTTTCTAGAACCTTCTAGAACCTTCCATAGAACCTTCCGCGACATTTTATTTCACATAAAATGACATCCTATATATGAATCTTATTCTCCGGACCATTCCGGAACTCCTCGTGATGTCCGGGATCTCATCCGGGATTCCGAACAAATATTCGAACTCCATTCCATAATTCAAGTGCTACCATTTCAACATCCAACTTTAAGTGTGTCACCCTACGGTTCGAGAACTATGCGGACATGGTTGAGTACTCACTCCGACCAATAACCAATAGCGGGATCTGGAGATCCATAATGGCTCCCACATATTCAACGATGACTTTAGTGATCGAATGAACCATACACATATATTACCAATTCCCTTTGTCTCGCGATATTTTACTTGTCCGAGGTTTGATCTTCGGTATCACTCTATACCTTGTTCAACCTCGTCTCCTGACAAGTACTCTTTACTCGTACCGTGGTATGTGGTCTCTTATGAACTCATTCATATGCTTGCAAGACATTAGACGACATTCCACCGAGAGGGCCCAGAGTATATCTATCCGTCATCGGGATGGACAAATCCCACTGTTGATCCATATGCCTCAACTCATACTTTCCGGATACTTAATCCCACCTTTATAGCCACCCATTTACGGTGGTGTTTGGTGTAATCAAAGTACCTTTCCGGTATAAGTGATTTACATGATCTCATGGTCATAAGGACTAGGTAACTATGTATCAAAGCTTATAGCAAATAACTTAATGACGAGATCTTATGCTACGCTTAATTGGGTGTGTCCATTATATCATTCACACAATGACATAACCTTGTTATTAATAACATCCAATGTTCATGATTATGAAACTAATCATCCATTAATCAACAAGCTAGTTTAAGAGGCATACTAGGGACTTCTTGTTTGTCTACATATCACACATGTACTAATGTTTCGGTTAATACAATTCTAGCATGATATATAAACATTTATCATAAACATAAAGATATAAATAATAACCACTTTATTATTGCCTCTAGGGCATATCTCCTTCAGTCTCCCACTTGCACTAGAGTCAATAATCTAGATTACATTGTAATATACCTAACACCCATGGCATTCGGTGTTGGTCATGCTTTGCCCTAGGGAGAGCTTTAGTCAACGGATCTGCTACATTCAGATCAGTGTGTACTTTGCAAATCTTTACTTCTCCATCTTCGATGTACTCGCGAATCGAGTGGTAACGCAGCTTGATATGCTTCAGCCTCTTGTGTGACCTTGGCTCTTGTGCATTGGCGATGGCACCCATGTTATCACAATAAATGATTAATGGGTCCAATGCACTAGGAACCACACCGAGCTCTACAATGAACCTCTTCATCCATACGCTTCATGAAGCCTCTGCCGCTATGTACTCTGATCTGTTGAAGACTTCGCCACCGTGCAGAGCTTGCCCAGCTTACTGCAGCACCATTCAATATAAACACGTACCCAGATTGTGACTTAGATCAGGATCAGTGTTCCAACTTGCATCGGTGTAACCGTTTAACGAGCTCTTGGTCACCTCCATAACAAAGAAACATATCCTTAGTTCTTTTCAAGTACTTCAGGATATTCTTGACCGCTGTCCAGTGTTCCATTCCTGGATCACTTTGATATCTGCTAGTCAAACTAACAGCATGTGCTATATCCGGTCTAGTACATAGCATGGCATACATGATAGATCCTACTGCCGAGGCATAGGGGATGTTACACATCCTTTCTCTTTCTTCTGTCGTAGCCGGTCCTTGAGTTTTACTCAATACCTTGCCTGGTAACATAGGTAAGAACCCTTTCTTACTTTCGTCCATTCTAAACTTCTTTAGAATCTTGTCCAGATATGTACTCTGTGATAGCCCTATTAGGCGTCTTGATCTATCTCTATAAATCTTGATGCCTAATATATACGATGCTTCACCAAGGTCTTTCATTGAAAACTATTATTCAAATAACCCTTAACACTGCTTAATAGTTCTATATCATTCCCGATCAATAATATGTCATCTACATATAATATCAGGAATGCTACAGAGCTCCCACTCACTTTCTTGTAAATACAGGCCTCTCCATGACACTGTATAAACCCGAAGTCTTTGATCACCTTATCAAAGCGTCGGTTCCAACTTCTTGATGCTTGCTTCAGTCCATAGATTGAACGCTGAAGTTTGCATACTTTGTCAGCATTTTTAGGATCGACAAAACCTTTGGGTTGTACCATATACAACTCTTCCTCAATATCTCCATTAAGGAACGCCGTTTTGACATCCATCTGCCAAATCTCATAATCGAAAAATGCAGCTATTGCTAACAAAATCCTCACAGATTTTAGCTTCGCTACAGGTGAGAAAGTCTCATCGTAGTCAACTCCTTGAATTTGTCGGAAACCCTTTGCGACAAGTCGAGCTTTATAGACAGTAATATTACCATCAGCATCTGTTTTTCTCTTGAAGATCCATTTATTCTCGACAGCCTTTCGGCTATCAGGTAAGTCTACCAAAGTCCATACTTTGTTATCATACATGGATCCCATTTCGATTTCATGGCTTCTTGCCATTTGTTGGAATCTGGCTCATCATCGCTTCTTCATACGTCGCAGGGTCCTCATCATTGTTATCTACAATCATGACATTTAGACAAGGATCATACCAATCAGGAGTGGCACGTTCCCTTGTCGATCTGCGAGGTTCAGTAGTTTCCTCGTTCGAAGTTTCATGATCATTATCATTAGCTTCCTCTGTTGCGGTGTAGGCGGTACAGGTACAACAACTTGCGCTACTCTGATCAACGAGTATAGATTCATCAATCTCATCGAGTTCTACTTTTCTTCCAGTCACTTCTTTAGTGAGAAATTCTTTCTCAAGAAAGGTTCCGTTCTTAGCAACAAAGATTTTGCCTTCGGATTTGTGATAGAAAGTGTACCCTATAGTTTCCTTAGGGTATCCTATGAAGACGCATTTCTCCGCTTTGGGTTCTAGCTTGTCCGGTTGTAACTTCTTTACATAGGCTTCGCAACCCCAAACTTTCAGAACGACAACTTAGGTTTCTTATTAAACCATAATTCATACGGTGTCGTTTACGGATTTTGATGGTGCTCTATTTAAAGTGAATGCGGCTGTCTCTAATGCATAACTCCAAAAATGATAACGGCAAATCAGTAAGAGACATCATACGAACCATATCTAAGAGAGTTCGATTACGACGTTCGGACACACCGTTTCGTTGAGGTGTTCCCGGCGGTGTCAATTGTGAAAGTATTCCGCATTTCTTTAAATGCATGCCAAACTCATAACTCAGATATTCACCTCCACGATCAGATCGTAGAAATTTGATCTTCTTGTTACGTTGATTTTCTACTTCACTTTAAAATTCCTTAAACTTCTCGAAAGTTTCGGATTTATGTTTCATGAAATAGATATACCCATATCTACTCGATCATCTGTGAAGGTTAGAACATAACGATAACCACCGCGCGATGCTACGCTCATTGGTCCACATACATCGTATGTATGATTTCCAATAAGTCAGTAGCTCGCTCCATCATACCAGAAAATGGAGTCTTTGTCATTTTACCCATTAGACATGCTTCGCATCTATCAAGTGACTCAAAGTCAAGTGATTCAAGTAATCCATCGGTATGGAGTTTCTTCATGCGTTTCACTCCAATATGACCAAGACGACAGTGCCACATATAAGTAGAATTATCATTAAGTTTAATTCGCTTAGCATCAATGTTATGTATATGCGTATCACTACTATCGAGATCTAATAGAAATAAGCCATTCTTTTGTGGTGCTCGACCATAAAAGATATTATTCATAAAAATAGAACAACCATTATTCTCAGACTTGAATGAATAACCGTCTTGCATTAAACAAGATCCAGATATAATGTTCATGCTCAACGCAGGTACAGCAATTATTTAGGCTTAAAACTAATCCCGAAGGTAGATGTAGAGGAAGTGTGCCGAGTGCGATCACATTGACCTTGGATCCGTTTCCAACGCGCATCGTCACTTCATCTTTCAGCAGTTGTCGTTTATTCTTTAGTTCCTGTTTCGAGTTACAAATATGAGCAACCGAACCAGTATCAAATACCCAGGTACTAGAACGAGAACCAGTGAAATGAACATCTATAACATGTATATCAAATATACCTTCTTTCTTCTTCTTGACAAGGCCGCTCTTCAGATCAGCCGGATACTTGGAGCAATTACGCTTCCAGTGTCCCTTCTCCTTGCAGTAATAGCACTCAGCATCAGGCTTAGGGCCGTTCTTAGGTTTCATAGGAGGCGTGGCAGCTTTCTTGCCACCCTTCTTGAATTTTCCCTTAGACTTGCCCTGTTTCTTGAAACTGGTGGTCTTGTTGACCATCAACACTTGGTGCTCTTTCTTGATCTCAATCTCAGCAGCTTTTAGCATGCCAAAAAGTTCAGGTAACTCCTTGTTCATGTTCTGCATATTGTAGTTCATCACAAAGTTCTTGTAACTTGGTGGAGTGATTGAAGGACACGATTAATCCCGAGTCTGTTAGGAATCACTATTCCCAAGTCACTGAGTTTCTTCGCATGCCCGGTCATGGCGAGCATGTGCTCACTAACGGAGCTGCCTTCTTCCATCATACAATGAAGAAATGTTTCGATGCTTCATAGCATTCCACGCATGAGTCTCGAATATAGCTTTCAGCTCATTCATCAACTCATGAGGATCATGGTGCTCAAAACGTTTTTGAAGATCGGATTCAGACTGCACAGGATGGCTGCAACTTGAGAGTACCGAGTTTTCAGTCGCGTAAACAGCTTTTACTTCATCGGATTCATCTTACAGGAGGGTCACCTAGCGGTGCATCAAGCACAAATTGCAGATTTCGCCGAGAGGAAGATCCTCACATGACGGAACCAGTCGGTGAAGTTGCTACCGTTGCTCTTAAGTTTCTCTTTCTCTAGGAACTGATTAAAATTGATTGGGGACGCCATCTCTACAACATATATTTGCAATAGTTTAGACTAAGTTTATGACAAATTGAGTTCAAATTTTAATTCAACATAATTAAAAACCTAAGTGAACTCCCACTCAAAACAATATCCCTCGCATTGTCTTAGTGATCACACGAACCAAATCCACCGCACCTAAACCCGATCATCACGAGAAAAGGTGTGATTTCAATGGCGAACACTCAAAGTGTTCATCATATCAACCATATGATTCATGCTCTACCTTTCGGTATCACGTGTTCCGAGACCATGTCTGTACATGCTAGGCTCGTCAAGGCCACCTTAGTATCCGCATGTGCAAAACTGTCTTGCACCCGTTATATGTACTTATTGAATCTATCACACCCGATCATCACGAGGTGCTTCGAAACGACAAGACTTGGCAACGGTGCTACTAAGGATGAACACTTTATTATCTTGAGATTTTAGTGAGGGATCATCTTATAATGCTACCGTCGCGATCTAAGCAAAATAAGATGCATAAAAAGGATTAACATCACATGCAGTTCATATGTGATATGATATGGCCCTTTGTTCTTGCGCCTTTGATCTTCATCTCCAAAGCACGGATATGATCTCCATCATCTTCGGGCATGATCTCCATCATCGTCGGCGTAGCGTCAAGGTCAATGGCGCCGTCTTCATGATTGTCCTCCATGTAGCAACTATTACAACTACTTTGAAATACTACTCAACATGAAATTTAAAGACAACCATAAGGCTCCTGCCGGTTGCCACAATACAATAATGATCATCTCATACATATTCATCATCACATTATGGCCATATCACATCACCAAACCCTGCAAAAACAAGTTAGACGTCTCTAATTTGGTTTGCATATTTTACGTGGTTTAGGGTTTTTGAGAGAGATCTAATCTACCTACGAACATGAACCACAACGTTGATACTAATGTTTTCAATAGAAGAGTAAATTGAATCTTTACTATAGTAGGAGAGACAGACACCCGCAAAGCCTCTTATGCAATACAAGTTGCATGTCGAACGAGGAACAAGTCTCATGAACGCGGTCATGTAAAGTTAGTCCGCTTCATCCCACTATGCCATAAAGATGCAAAGTACTCAAACTAAAGATAACAAGAGCATCAACGCCCACAAACCATTGTGTTCTACTCGTGCAACCATCTATGCATAGACACGGCTCGATACCACTGTAGGATAACGTTGCATAGAAAACAAAAATTTCCTACGGCGAACACGCAATCCAAGCCAAGATGCAATCTAGAAGACGGTAGCAACGAGGGGGTATCGAGTCTCACCCTTGAAGAGATTCCAAAGCCTACAAGATGAGGCTCTTGTTGCTGCGGTAGACGATCACTTGCCGCTTGCAAAGCGCGTAGAAGATCTTGATCACGATCGGTTCCGGCGCCACGAACGGGCAGCACCTCCGTACTCGGTCACACGTTCGGTTGTTGATGAAGAGACGCGTCCACCTCCCCGTTCCAGCGGGCAGCGGAAGTAGTAGCTCCTCTTGAATCCGACAGCACGACGGCGTGGTGTCGGTGGCGGTGTAGAGTCCGGCGGAGCTTCGCTAAGCAATGCGGGCAATATGGAGTGGAGGAGCTTGGCTAGGGTTTGGGAGGGGTGGCCGGCCACTATGGGGGGCGGCCAGCTTCTGGTCTTGGGGTGGCCGGCCCCTCCTTGGCCCCTCATTATATAGGTGGATCCCAAGTGTTGGTGTCCAAGTCTTCGAATAAGACCCGAAACCAAAACCTTCCATAGGAGGGAAACCTAGCCCAACTAGGACTCCCACCCAAAGGTGGGATTCCCACCTCCCATGTGGGGGGGTGGCCGGCCCCCTATGGTGGAGTCACTTGGGACTCCACCCCATCTAGGGCTGGCCGGCCATGGAGGTGGAGTCCCTTGTGGACTCCACCTTCCTTGGTGGTTTCTTCCGGACTTTTCTAGAACCTTCTAGAACCTTCCATAGAACCTTCCGCGACATTTTATTCACATAAAATGACATCCTATATATGAATCTTATTCTCCGGACCATTCCGGAACTCCTCGTGATGTCCGGGATCTCATCCGGGACTCCGAACAAATATTCGAACTCCATTCCATAATTCAAGTGCTACCATTTCAACATCCAACTTTAAGTGTGTCACCCTACGGTTCGAGAACTATGCGGACATGGTTGAGTACTCACTCCGACCAATAACCAATAGCGGGATCTGGAGATCCATAATGGCTCCCACATATTCAACGATGACTTTAGTGATCGAATGAACCATACACATATATTACCAATTCCCTTTGTCTCGCGATATTTTACTTGTCCGAGGTTTGATCTTCGGTATCACTCTATACCTTGTTCAACCTCGTCTCTGACAAGTACTCTTTACTCATACCGTGGTATGTGGTCTCTTATGAACTCATTCATATGCTTGCAAGACATTAGACGACATTCCACCGAGAGGGCCCAGAGTATATCTATCCGTCATCGGGATGGACAAATCCCACCGTTGATCCATATGCCTCAACTCATACTTTCCGGATACTTAATCCCACCTTTATAGCCACCCATTTACGCAGTGGTGTTTGGTGTAATCAAAGTACCTTTCCGGTATAAGTGATTTACATGATCTCATGGTCATAAGGACTAGGTAACTATGTATCGAAAGCTTATAGCAAATAACTTAATGACGAGATCTTATGCTACGCTTAATTGGGTGTGTCCATTATATCATTCACACAATGACATAACCTTGTTATTAATAACATCCAATGTTCATGATTATGAAACTAATCATCCATTAATCAACAAGCTAGTTTAAGAGGCATACTAGGGACTTCTTGTTTGTCTACATATCACACATGTACTAATGTTTCGGTTAATACAATTCTAGCATGATATATAAACATTTATCATAAACATAAAGATATAAATAATAACCACTTTATTATTGCCTCTAGGGCATATCTCCTTCACATCCAAACTTTTTATGCATGACTAATTTTTTCTTCAAGAAACCTTCTAGATTCAGCTGCTGGAGGTACCTTTATGTCCATTACTTTGGGGGTTGCAACAAAACTACTTGATGATATGATCATAAATTATTCTGAATGACATACAGAGAGAGCTCCACAAGGTAAGAAGTTAAATTCTATCGAAGAAACCTCCTCCTTGAATGATAAGATTGATACTATTATGTCTATGCTTGTTAATGGTAAAGCTCATGTTGATCCAAATAATGTTCCGTTAGCTTCTTTGGTTGCTCAAGAAGAGCATGTTGATGTGAACTTTATTAAAAACAATAATTACAACAACAGTGCTTATAGGAATAATTTTGGTAGCAACAATTATAGGACATACCCTTCTAATAATGGTAATGCTGATGGAAATTTTTATGGTAATTCCTACAGCAACAATAAAAGTGCACCCTCTGATCTTGAAGTCATGCTTAAGAATTTTATTAGTAAATAAACTGCTTTCAATAAAATTGTTGAGGAAAATCATGGCAAAATTGATGTTCTTGCTTGTAAAGTTGATAGCCTTGCTCATGATGTTGAATTTATTAAATTGAAAGTGATGCCTCACGATGTTAAATAAAGTAAAACTTTAAATGCCATTCAAGTTAGAATTGATGAAAATGTTAGGATGTTGGCGGAATTGCATGCTAGGTGGAAAAGAGAAGAATAAATTGCTAAAAATAATAATTTGACTAAAATTTGTACCATCACCACCATCAGTAGTAATGAAGTCTCAAATGCTAGCCACCTCCTAATATTATTGGTAAAATAATTGGTGTAGGAAAATTCTCCACTCCTTCTACGAAATTGCCTAGGACCACTGAAACTGCTTCTGATAAGTGTGCTAAAAAAATTCGGAGTATGGGAGGCAATAGTCCTTTTACCTTTGATAATAATGAATTTGATTTCGATGATTGCAATATCTCTGAATTAATTTAGTTCTTACAAAATCTTGGTATAACTCATAATGCTAGTGCTATATATATGACTTTCACGAAGCATATTACAAATGCTCTCATGCAAATTAGAGAAGAGAAATTAAAGCGTGAAGCTTCTATTTCTAAAAAGTTAGAAGATGGTTGGGAGCCCATCATTAAGATGAAAGTATATGGCTTTGATTGCAATGCTTTATGTGATCTCGCTGTAAATATTTCTGTTATGTCTAGAAAAATCTATGATATGCTTGATTTGATTTGCCACCGTTGGAATAATGTTATTTGGATGTTCATCTTGTGGATATTGCTACAAAGAAACATTTAGGGAGAGTTAATAACGTTCTTATTATGGTTAATAATAAATTTGTCCCATTGATTTTGTTGTTTTGGATATTGAATGCAATGCTTCTTGTCCAATTATTTTGGGAAGACCGTTTCTTAGAACTGTTGGTGCTGCTATTGATATGAGAGATGGGATTATTAAATATCAATTACCACTCAAGAAAGATATGGAACACTTCCCTCGAAAATAAAGAAGTCACCTTATGATTCTATTATTAGAACAAGTTATGATGTTGATGCTTCTTCACTCTATAATATTTGATGCTAGCTCTTTTTTTGCGCCTAGCTGAAAGGCGTCAAAGAAAAGCACTCTTGGGAGATAACCCATGTTTGTTTCTGTAATTTTTATTTTGTTGAGTGTTGGAAGTTATTACCTCTGTAATAACCTCTCCTTATCATTTTTATTTCATTTTTGTGCCAAAAATATCCTTTAATAGAGAGAAAATAAGATTTGGGGAAGTTGCTCTCCTGAAAACAGATTATGTGTTGTCACCATAAAATTTCATATTCATAGATAGAGCGGAATTGTGAGCTGCCCATTTTTGTGCATATGTCTCAGGTTATTATCTAAATTTCGTTAGTTGACCACTTTTCGATATGAGCAACACAAGATTTTCGAAAAAATCGATCTTTACCTGTTGTTCTATTTTGATAGATTTCTGCTACTATTTGCATTTGTCTCTTAATCTCTTTCTTTTTGACTTCTTTTGATCAAAGAGCCTTTTGACGAGGTTGTTACAGTAGATAATGCTTTGATAGGTGTTTTATATATGTTAGAACTGAACCCAAGTGGATTTGTTATTTTGATTGTACTAATGCTGCTAATAAGAATTGTGTGAAGTTTTGTATGAAGGAAGTTTTCAAGTGTAGGGAGAGAAAAATGATGTAATGAGATGAAGAATAGACAAAAGCTCAAGTTTGGGGATGCCCATGTCATCCCAAGAAATATCCAAGAGTTACAAGCGTCAAAGCTTGGGGATGCCCAAGGCATCCCCGGGCATCCCCTTTTCATCAACAAAGCAACATCTCATCTTTGTATGCGTTATATTTTTATTGCTTCATATGCTATGTGTTATTCTTGGAGCCTCTTTATTTTGTTTTTGGTTTTTTTTGCTTTGTTTGCTGTAGCATATAGTTGGATCCCAACATATTTATTTTGGTGAATGACACACGCCGTTTTAATTGCATAGAACGCTCTAGTTTTCGCTTCTATTATTCTGCGAGTGTTCTAGTTTGCTAGTACTGCAGGGAAAACTCCATGCTATCTTGTATTAAGAATTAACAGAGCATAGAGATAAGTACTTTGACATGATGTTTGAATATCAAATATGCTACCTTGAGCAAACAAGATCATCACTTTTGTCACGTGACGAACATAGCACATACATTCACTTTATCCCTAATGAGGTAGCAAAAGAAAAGGCAAAACCATAATAGATCATGAATTTTTTGTCACTATCCAATCACTAAAACCATGCTACTCCATTTAATACACACATCACCCCACACACGCCCTTGCATATAAGTTGGATCAGAACAAATACTGAAGAACGGGGCACATAATATGCATCTATCAACACATCTTGCAAATAATATGATCAGATCTCATAGCACAATATCATAGAATAGGATCCACCACATAGATATTACAAATATGGCCATAATCATCCCATATGGCACTAAAAACTATGAAGAACATGAGAAAAATAGATCAAGATACTACCACAAACCCGTAGTCCAGAGGTGGACTACTCCCCCTTGATCATGGTGATGATGAAGACGTTGGAGAAAGTGAAGATCCCTCCGACGGTCAGAGTTTCCCCCTCCAATTCTTGCTGTCGCGGTCCTCTATTTTCGGGTTTATGTCTTCTGCGGCACTCTCCTCCCGAGAACTCTTTAGAGCCATATATATAGTGATTTTTAGGTCAAAATACTTCGGTGGGCGAAAGAATCAAGTCAATTGGGCGATTGAAGGCTGAAAGGGGGTGGCGCGCCCACCATGTTTGGGCGCGCCAACTGTCCTCTTTTGGGCATCATGCACATCCAGGTCTCCTCCAAAACTCTAGGGTGCTTCTCCCGATGAAAAAGTGACGCTCCAAAAATCTCAGGTCAATTTGATTATGTATAGGCCTGATACGTACAAAACGTATCTACTTTCCCGAACACTTTTGCTATTGTTTTGCCTCTAATTTGCGTATTTTGGATACAACTAACACGGACTAACGCTGTTTTCACCAGAATTGCCCTGGTGTCTTATTTTTGTGCAGAAAATCAACTTTCAGGAAAATCCACGTAAATAATTGCAATGGGCCTATTTTTACAGAAGACCCACAGGCTAAGACGAGACGGAGAGGGGCCACGAGCGCACACCGCGCCACATGGGGACGCCGCCTCGGCCAGCCCCAGCGCCCCCTCGGAATACTTAAAGCCCTTGACCTAAAAACCACGGGGGTTCGACCAATGCCGAAGACATCCAGAACTCCGCCACCATCGAAACCTTATTTTCGGGACCAGAAACTCCGTTCTGGCACCCTGCCGGGACGGGAATTGGAGGAGATCATCGCCATCATCACCATCAACGCCTCTCCATCGACCATCCATGCTTCCCCCATCCATGTGTTAGTAAATCCCCCGCTGTAGGCTGAAGGGGATGGTAGGGATTGGATGAGATTGTTCATGTAATAGACATAAGATTGTTAGGGCATGGTGCCTAGTATCCGTTGTTGGTACTTTTATGATATTGTTGCAACTTGTTATGCTTAATGCTTGTCACTAGGGCCCGAGTGCCATGATTTCAGATCTGAACATGTTATTGATTCATGATGATATTCATTATTTTATGATCATACCTGCAAGTTGTATACACATATTGCTGTCCGGAACCCGAGGCCCCAAAGTGACAGAAATTGGGACAACCGGAGGGGAAGGTTGTGATATGAGGATCACATGTGTTCACGGAGTGTTAATGCTTTGCTCCGGTACTCTATTAAAAGGAGTACCTTAATTACCAGTAGTTTCCCTAGCCCGGCTGCCACCGGCTGGTAGGACAAAGATGTTGTGCAAGTTTCTCATTGCGAGCACGTACGACTATATACGGAACACATGCCTATGGTTATTTAGTACTTGGATACTATTTTATTATTATCTGCAAATGCCTAGTCTTGATTATTACATAAGTTATCTAATCCATGCAGCGCCCGTTCATCCATCCCTATGCCTACAGTATTTTAATCCTGTTGTTTACTATAATCACTACTGCCGTCTTTATTACACTATTGCTTATATTTCACTACTGCTACTTCTATAAAACTGTTGCTAGTGATAAACTATTGCGAGCAAGTGTTTCCAGTGCAGCTGAATTGACAACTCATTGTTAAGGCTTACACATATTCTTTGGCTCCCCTTGTGTCGAATCAATAAATTGGGTTTTACTTCCCTCGAAGACTGTTGCGATCCCCTATACTTGTGGGTCATCAAGACTATTTTCTGGCGCCGTTGCCGGGGAGCATAGCTTTATTTGCAAGTTCACCTGAATTGATATTGTTCACTGCAAATCCTCCATCATGGGTAAACCTCGCGATACTAAAGTCGCCATATTACCATCCACTACAAGAAAAGGTACAACTCTGAGTACCTCTGCTGCTCGATCTTGATTCACCATCTGTGATAAGTTAACTTGTTTCACCACCACAAGCTTCTCGTGTTGGTACTTCTGCTGAATCTGAAAATTCCTCTGATAATTTTGATGACGTTTCTACTGTGCTTGATGATAATGGTTCATTAGGTCCTTTTCTAGATGCTACAATTGCTAGGTCTAGACAAATTGAAAATACTGAAATTCCTAATGAAAATACACCTGTTAATTCACCTGAGTCTGTTGAACACTCTAGTGATGATCCTGATGAAGATTATGTGGAACTTGATGATGATTTTATTGATAAATGTAATGCTACTACTGGTGCAAGTAACATTAAAAGCTTCTTGCACAACATGCTGTTAGATATAAACTGTCTCTGATCCTAAATTTGCCACATCTCCTATAGACATTAAGGATAAGGATTATGATTTTTCTCTTGATTTATCTCATATATCTATTGTTGAGAAAACACCTTTTTGTGGTACTGAAAAAGAAAGTGTTGTAGAGCACATGAATGAGCTTTCTACTTTGAGTAGCTTGTTTTCTGATGATATCAAGAAGCGTACTTATTTTGTTGCTAAAATTTCCTTTCTCATTAAAGGATGATGCTAAAACTTGGTATAATAATTTGCCTCCTGATTCTATTGATAGTCCAAGTGGTTTGCTTGATGTTTTCTTTTGAAAATATTTTCTGCTAGTGCTCAACATATTGCTTTGCAGAAAATTTATAGTTTTGACCAGGAAGATGGAGAGAAATTGCCTGAAGCTTGGGCAAGATTTTGCTCTCTTCTTAGAGCTCGGCCTGGACATGATTTGGAAAAGCATGACTTACTTGATATATTTTATAGTGGACTAACCATTGAGTCTAGGGCATACTTGGATAGTTGTGCTAGTTGTGTTTTGAAAAGAACTCAGAAAGTGAAGAATTATTGGCTAGAATAAGCCAAAATCATGATGATTGGACTACACATGAACCAACCCCAACACCAATATTGAAGAAGAGGGTATGATTGAATTAAATGTTGAAGATATGAGGGAAGCCAAGAAATCTCTTAAAGAGAAAGGTATTAAATCTGAAGATGTGAAGAATTTACCTCCCATAGAAGATTTATGTAAGATAACTCCCCTTCATCCACAATTGAGGTACATTCTCTTCAACGCTTTGATAGAGGAGACATTCCTTATTCAAAACCTCCTGATCAATGTTTAGATGAATTTGATAATTATGTTGTTAAGCAAGATAACTTTAATATGAGAGTAGAGAATCATTTAATGGAAAATTCTCAAGCTATTAGTAAATTGCATGATATTGTGGAGAGAACCTCCAATGATGTTAAGATGCTTGTTAAACATTTTCATATGGTTCAAACTCAAATTGATCAATCACTAAAGTGCAAAATGAATTGTTAAAAAATACATCTAAACAAAAACATGCTTATGAAGTAACAACTAGAGGTGGCGTTTCTACTCAGGGTCCTTTATATCCCGAGGGGCATCCCAAAAGAGTTGAACAAGATTCTCAACGAACTAAAGAAACTAGTGCCCCTTCTAAGAAAAGAAGAAGAAACATAAAACTGTTGTAGAATCTTTTGAACCTGCTAATGATCCTAATAGTATTTCTATTTCTGATGCTGAAACTGAAAGTGGTAATGAACATGATAAAGATAATGATAAGAATGATGTTTCTGATAAAGAAGAGGTTGAAGATGAACCTGAAAAGCATGCTAAAAATAAAAGGTACACTAAAGAAGATTTCATTGCTAAGAAACATGGTAGTGAAAGAGAACCTTGGGTTCAAAAGCAAATGCCTTTTCATGTTAAGAAACTAAAATCAAAGGAGGAAGAACACTATATAATAAATTTTGTGATTGGATGAAACCTTTGTTCTTGCAAATCCCTTTGACTGATGCTATTAAATTGCCTCCTTATTCAAAGTATATGAAATATATTGTCTCTAACAAAAGGAAAATTCCTAATGAGGAGATTTCCACTATGCTTGCTAATTACTCTTTCAATGGCAAGGTTCCAAGAAGCTGGGAGACCCAGGTATACCGACTATCCCTTGTTCCATCAAGAATAATTATGTTAGAACTGCTCTATGTGATTTGGGAGCAGGAGTTAGTGTTATGCCTTTTTCTCTTTACAAGAGACTTTATTTAGATAAGTTGATACCAACTGATATATCTTTGCAAATGGCTGATAAAATCTGTCCTGTTGGTATATGCGAGGATGTTCCTATTTAAGTTGCTAATAATTGCTTAATATTAACGGATTTTGTTGTGTTGGAAATGCCTGAAGATGATAATATGTCTATTATTCTTGGAAGACCTTTTCTTAACATTGCAGGGGTTGTTATTGATTGCAATAAAGGAAAAGTTACTTTCAATGTTGATGACAAGGAGCATACTGTTTATTTTCCTAAGAAGATTGATAAAGTATATGGAGTTAATACAATTTCTAATTTGAGATCTATCAAAGTGGGAGTTATTGATTGTCCTATATATGAGCCTAAAGAAGGATATCAAAATATTATGGTTGGATCCATATCAATACAATATAAGGTAACATGATTGATTTGAGGTTTATTTCTTCTTATGTCATGTAAAATTTATTTGGTGGCAAGACTTGATCAACCTTGTTAACAAGTACATTTTAAATGCATGGAAGAGCTAAACAACATTTCTTTCTTTCTCCACAATTGTTTTACTTCAGTAGTACTACTTGTTTTGCAAGATGCTTAGTTGTTAAACTTTTTGATAAACTTTTTCTGCCCTGAAACAGTTATTTTAACACCCAGAAATGTCATTTTTTGAAGTTTTCAAAAATTTACAAAAATTATACCACTGGTCCTATTTTTTAATTTGCAACCTGGAAGTGCTTGGGGCTGACCAGTGGGGCACCCCAGGGCTGCACCCCATGTGCGTGGCCGACATGGGGGGCGCGCCGCTCGTGGTGTGGACCCCACTGGCCCTCCACTCACTCATCCACCTACCACTCCACTCTCTTCCACGGGAAAACACAACACCATTGTTCAAACCCGAGTTTCTTGCTGTTCTTGCTCGAGATTTTCGATCTCCTTGCTCAGCCCATCTTTGCTGCTGAGATTTGGAGCATTTGTTCTCCTGTATGTGACTCCTCCAATTATCCAAATAGATTTTTGTTTAGTTGAGTATATCTTGAGTATTTTGCTGCTGTAGGTGACATGTTAAGTGGGTTTGCATTCTTGTTCTAAGTTGTAAAAATTAGTTTTGATGCATGTTTAGTACTCTATCAAGTTCCTATAGTAGTTTCCCTCATTTATATGTCTCAAAATCAACTTTTATAATGTTTGTTGAAAAATTTCAGAAAAGGAAAATGCATAACCACACCTTTGGAGAAGTATTTGAGAGGGATACGCCAAGAGCGGCAAGGCCTTCAAGGGCAGCCACTCGAGTTAGGCGATCCTATGATGAAGATGTCATTGCACCTAGCTTTGAAGCTGAAGAGGATAATGGGATTCCTAATGCTTCATCCTTTCTGTGCATTGACTTTTTACGTAATGCAGGGCTACTTGATGACTTCTTGTTTCTCATTAATAGGGTGGGCTTGTCTACCTATATGGAAGATGAAAGTGATCAATTTTATATGCTAACTAAAATCTTTGTTGAAAGCTTTAAATTTAGCAACACACCTTTCACACCATCAGTCAAATTTAAGATTTATGATATGTCTATTACTATGAAATTGGGTGATTTTTGTGCTGCATTGGACATTACTCCTATAGGTACAGTGAAGAAGATCGAGAACCGCCCCAAAGCTTTGATGGAACTCTATCGAGAAGTTACCAACGATGATGACCGTACCATTCAGCGCGGCAAGATAAGGAACATTCAGCTCCCTGCCATTAGATATTTCACTTACTATCTTGCTACTAGCATTCTTGGTAGGGAGAACACTAGCAACATTTCTAGTTATCATCTTGCTTTTCTAGTTGCTGCACTTACTGGAAGTACAACCTATCATCTTGGTGCTCTCATTGCTCGTCGCTTATCTAATAAGGGGCCTATTTATGGAGGAATTGTTGCTTCACGTATTGTTGCATATCTAGGTCTTTCTGTTGATCCTAGTGATGAGAAATTAATTCCTATTAAGCTTGATATTGCTGCTATGAAGGTTCACCAATTTGTAACAACTAACTCTAATTTAGAAAATATTGTCTATAGAATGTTGTTTATTGACGGGGATGAGAATGAAATCCCTTTGCCGCAGGCCGATTTGTTCAGTGTTCGCAGGAGGCCGTGGTCGCTCAAGGAGGAGGTGGATGAGCAGTTGAGGATACTTGGCTTTCACCAGCAGCACGACTCCGAGGACGCCGAACCCTCTGACGGGTACACTGTTACGTATCCTGGTGCGTCCTCCAGCTTGTACCAAGGACAGGATCCTCCTTCATCATATTACGGAGGCGCCACCTCATGGGCACCGTGGGGTTGATCTCACTTAGGCCAAAAGCCTAAGTTTGGGGGGGGTACGCCGGCATCACTCATTCATTGCATATTACAATTGCCGGTCATTTGTATATACTCGTTTCGCTTCTTTTGGTAGTTTCTCTTTTGGTTATTTTTATTTCAGTAGGTTCTTATTTTAGTTTTTGAAGGTTGTTACTACTGTAGTAATCTTTACTTTTACTTTTTATTTCATTTGTGTGCCGACGGTTGCCTCTAATATGAGGAAGATGATATTTGGGAAGTGCTGTCTAAAAAAACAGATTCTGGACTGATACTGGAAAAATTCCTAAAAATAGCCAGAACTTTATTTTGAGCTGCCAATTTTTGTGCGTACTCCCCAGGTTATTATCTAACTTTCATTAGTTGAGCGCTTTTCTAGTTGAACAACAGAACATTTTCGAAAAAAATAATTACTGTACTGCTGTCAAGTTTTGGCAGATTTCTGCCACTTTTCTTTTGTGTGACTCTTTTAGTTTTCATTCTCTTGTTTTTGCTTTGTTTTTTTCTAAAACACAAAAAGATCAAAAATATTTCTGTTGTTTCTCTTTATCATTTGTTTATTTGGTTTCTTGTTCCTATTTTGCTTTACTTACTATCGTTGGTTTGCTATGAGAAAATCCAAAAAGATTTTACGTTCGTTCGGTGACTCTAATATCGAAAATCCAAAAATATTTGTTGTTCTTCTTCGGTTTTGTAAAGTTTATTATGGATTTCAGCGGTCTCCGGTGGTTGGAGCTTGGTTTTCATTTCATATTATTCAAGCTACACAAGTGAAAGGCAATAATGACGATCTACGACAATCGACTGTGGTGAGAGGCTGGTATGAACTCCATTTGTTTTCATTTTTGTACATATACTCATCCATGTGAGCATGCTTAGTTGGTTCATGTGAGGTATATGTCATTTAATGAAAGTCTAGTAGTTCATGATCTCTCATGTTTAGCTCCAATTTATTAATATGAGTAGCATGTCATAAATATTTGCTTGCATTGTTTTATTCATAGATAGGTATGACATTGTGGTATCCTCCTCTGAATAACTCGTTTGAATTGACTTGGCACATGCTCACGCATGCATATGACTAAACAAAAATTCAATTAAGCCTCGATGATTACTTTGTTTCAGAGTTCTTGTATCACTTTCATGCCTCCGTTAATTTTATTTTGTCGCAAGCATGATTATGACGGTTATTGCTCTCTTGATTGTCGCTTCCTAGTCTATTGCTAGCCTTCACTTGTACTGAGCGGGAATGCTGCTCGTGCTTCCAAATCCCTGAAAACCAAGTTATTCCAAAGTGTCCACCATAAATACCTATGCATGGCATTTCAAACCATTCCAAGTAAATTTTCGTGTGCTACCTTTAAAACCTTCAAAGTACTTCTCAATTTGTGTCAATGTTTTATAGCTCATGAGGAAGTATGTGGTGTTTATCTTTCAATCTTGTCGGTCAGACATTCACCAATGGACTAGTGGCATATACATCCGCTTATCCAATAATTTTGCAAAAAGAGCTGGCAACGGGGTGCCCAGCCCCAATTAATTACAACTTTCATAAATAATTCTCTTCACATGTTTTGCCCTGATTTATCAGTAAGCAACTTAATTTGCAAATAGACACTCCTCCATGGTATGAGAATGTTGGAAGGCACCCGAGGATTCGGTTATCCATGGCTTGTGTAAGCAGAGGTTGGGGGGAGTGTCATCCATAAATGTAAACAAAAGAGAAGAGGGATGATCTACCTTGCTGGTAGAGATAACGTCCTTCATGGGAGCCGCTCTTGAAACTCTGGTTGACAAGGTAGTTAGAGTGCCCACTACCATTCGTTGACAACAACAAACACCTCTCAAAACAATTTTACTTCTGTCTTTAGAAAAATGAAAAGCTCTAGCACATGTTAATCCCTGCTTCCCTTTGCGAAGGGTCAATCTTTTACTTTTATGTTGAGTCACCACCCTTTCTTTGAGCACCTTCTTGAGAGCACAATTGTCATTCTTAGTGTAACATGTTTGTCCCAGGATATGGTTAACTGTGGTATAATTTTGATGCTTTTATCTTTGATAATCTTTACTTCTAGTCTTCCCATGAACTCCAGAGGTGCCTGGGCATTTATGTTTTGCTATACAAATACGGGCAAGCGAGATACCACTTTATCATATCTTTTTATGAGCATTGCAATCCTGCTTATAGATATGTTTCATGATGCTTATTATATGATTTACATAACTATTAGATGACTTTATTTGCATTTATCTTATTATGAATTGCCTAAGTACTCGTCCATATAATGAGAATATTTACATCATATGAGAAAATGTGTTCGTGAAAGTTTTTTATCGCACTCAGTTGTTAACTGAATTGCTTGAGGACAAGCAATAAGCTAAGCTCGGGGGGAGTTGATACGTCCAAAACGTATCTACTTTCCCGAACACTTTTGATATTGTTTTGCCTCTAAGTTGTGTGTTTTGGATACAACTAACACGGACTAACGCTGTTTTCAGCAGAATTGCCCTGGTGTCTTATTTTTGTGCAGAAAATCAACTTTCAGGAAAATCCACGGAAATAATTGCAATGGGCCTATTTTTACAGAAGACCCACGGAGCTAGAAGACGAGATGGAGAGCGGCCACGAGGCGCGCACACCACGTGGCGGCGCGGTGGGCCCATGGTCACGCCGCCACATGGGGACGCCGCCTCGGCCAGCCCCAGGCACCCCCCTCTGGACTACTTAAAGCCCTTGACCTAAAAACGCACGGGGGTTCGACCAATCTGCCAAAAGACATCCAGAACTCCACCGCCATCGAAAACGTTATTTTTGGGACCAGAAACTTCGTTCTGGCACCCTGTCGGGACGGGGAATTGGAGGAGATCATCGCCATCATCACCACCGACGCCTCTCCATCGACCATCCATGCTTCCCCCATCCATGTGTGAGTAAATCCCCCGCTGTAGGCTGAAGGGGATGGTAGGGATTGGATGAGATTGTTCATGTAATAGACATAAGATTGTTAGGGCATGATGCCTAGTATCCGTTGTTGGTACTTTTATGATATTGTTGCAACATGTTATGCTTAATGCTTGTCACTAGGGCCCGAGTGCCATGATTTCAGATCTGAACATGTTATTGATTCATGATGATATTCATTGTTTTATGATCTTACACAAGTTGTATACACATATTGCTTGTCCGGAACCCGAGGCCCCAAAGTGACAGAAATTGGGACAACCGGGGGGAAGGCTGTGATATGAGGATCACATGTATTCACGGAGTGTTAATGCTTTGCTCCGGTACTCTATTAAAGGAGTACCTTAATTACGGTAGTTTCCCTAGAGGCCCCACCGGCTGGTAGGACAAAGATGTTGTGCAAGTTTCTCATTGCGAGCACGTACGACTATACGGAACACATGCCTATGGTTATTTAGTACTTGGATACTGTTTTATTATTATCTGCAAATGCCTAGTCTTGATTATTACATGAGTTATCTTATCCATGCAGCGCCCATTCATCCATCCCTATGCCTACAGTATTTTAATCCTGTTGTTTACTATAATCACTACTACTGTCTTTGTTACACTGCTGCTTATATTTCACTGCCTCGCTTATAAAACTGTTGCTTGATAAACTATTGCGAGCAAGTCTGTTTCAGTGCGGCTGAATTGACAACTCATTTAAGGCTTACAAATATTCTTTGGCTCCCCTTGTGTCGAATCAATAAATTGGGTTTTACTTCCCTCGAAGATTGTTGCGATCCCCTATACTTGTGGGTCATCAAGGCCACTGAAAGTGAAAATACGCGAAACAAATATTTCCTATTGTGCAGAGTTATAAACCAAATAAAGGAGATCATTGGTAAATCCTCATAAATCAATGTGAAACATGTTATTATCATCATATATGTTACAAATGTGTGGGAATTGATACGTCCAAAACGTATCTACTTTCCCGAACACTTTTGCTATTGTTTTGCCTCTAATTTGTGTATTTTGGATACAACTAACACGGACTAACGCTGTTTTCAGCAAAATTGCCCTGGTGTCTTGTTTTTGTGCGAAACTCAACTTTAAATCCCGGGATTAATTCCAATGGGCCTATTTTCACGAAGATTAACGGAGCGAGAAGACCGGAAGGATGGGAGCCACAGGCGCCCACCCCACAAGGCGGCGCGGTGGGCCTGAGCCGCGCCGGCCTATGGTGGCGGCGCCTCGGCCAGCCTCCGACGCCCTTTCGACTACTTAAGGGTTTCGACCTAAAACGCACGGGGGTTAGACGAAATTGCGAGAAGACATCCAGAACACCGCCGCCATCGTGAAACTCCGTCTCGGGACCAGAAACTCCGTTCCGGCACCCCGGGACGGGGAATTAGGAGATCATCGCCATCATCACCACCGACGCCTCTCCATCGACCATCCATGCTTCCCCCATCCATGTGTGAGTAATTCCCCCGCTGTAGGCTGGAGGGGATGGTAGGGATTGGATGAGATTGATCATGTAATAGTCATAAGATTGTTAGGGCATAGTGTCTAGTATCCGTTGTTGGTACTTTTATGATATTGTTGTAATTTGTTATGCTTAATGCTTGTCACTAGGGCCCGAGTGCCATGATTTCAGATCTGAACATGTTATTGTTTCATGATGATATTCATTGTTTTATGATCATACCTGCAAGTTGTATACACATATTGCTGTCCGGAACCCGAGGCCCCAAAGTGACAGAAATTGGGACAACCGGAGGGAAGGCTGTGATATGTGGATCACATGTGTTCACGGAGTGTTAATGCTTTGCTCCGGTCTATTAAAAGGAGTACCTTAATTGCCAGTAGATTCCCTAGAGGCCTGGC
This sequence comes from Lolium multiflorum, assembly GCA_030979885.1. NCBI lineage: Eukaryota > Viridiplantae > Streptophyta > Magnoliopsida > Poales > Poaceae > Lolium > Lolium multiflorum. Next base: position 309,010,895 of record CM061749.1, read on the forward strand.
TGCCACCGGCTGGTAGGACAAAATATGTTGTGCAAGTTTCTCATTGCGAGCGCGTACGACTATATATGGAACACATGCCTATAATTGTTTAGTACTTTGATACTGTTTTATTACTATCTGCAAATGCCCTGCCTTGATTGTTACATGAGTTCTCTTATCCATGCAGCGCCCGTTCATCCATCCCTGTGCCTACAGTATTTTAATCCTGATGTTTACTATAATCACTACTGCTGTCTTTGTTGCTCTACTGCTTATATTTCATTACTGCTACTGCTATAAAACTGTTGCTACTGATAAACTCTTGCGAGCAAGTCTGTTTCCAGGTGCAGCTGAATTGACAACTCCGTTAAGGCTTACAAATATTCTTTGGCTCCCCTTGTGCCGAATCAATAAATTGGGTTTTACTTCCCTCAAGACTGTTGCGATCCCCTATACTTGTGGGTCATCAAGACTATTTTCTGGCGCCGTTGTGGGGAGCATAGCTTTATTGGCAAGTTCACTGGATTGATATTGTTCGCTGCAAATCCTCCATCATGGGTAAACCTCGCGATACTAAAGTCGCCATATTACCATCCACTACAAGAAAAGGTACAACTCTGAGTACCTCTGCTGCTCTTGATTCACCATTGATGTCTACGGGTGCTTCTATTCTTGTAGACAGTGTTGGGCCTCCAAGAGCAGAGGTTTGTAGAACAGCAACAAGTTTCCCTTAAGTGGATCACCCAAGGTTTATCGAACTCGGGAGGAAGAGGTCAAAGATATCCCTCTCAAGCAACCCCAATCACGATACAAGAAGTCTCTTGTGTCCCAACACACCTAATACACTTGTCGGATGTATAGGTGCACTAGTTCGCGAAGAGATAGTGAAATACAAGTGGTATGAATGAATATGAGCAGTAGTAACGGCGCCAGAAAAGTGCTTGCTGGCGTGCAGTTGATGGTAGTAATATTGCAGGAAGTAAAGATGCAGTAAAACAGTAAACAAGCGATGATTGCAGTATTTGGAAACAAGGCCTAGGGGTCATACTTTCACTAGTGGATACTCTCAACATTGATCACATAAATAAATAAGTTCTCTTCCTTTGTGCTACATATACTCTTGTTTGATAATGAACACCATTCGTTGTGTAGGGCTACAAGAGCACCTCAATGCCGGAGTTAACAAGCTCCACAACATTCGACATTCATATTTAAGTAACCTTTAGAGCATAATAGATCTTTGCAATTTAAACCGAGTACTAACATAGCATGCACACTGTAACCATCACACTATGAAGGAGGAATGAATCACATCAATACTATCATAGTAATAATTAACTCCATAACCTACAAGAGATTATGATCATAACCTACGCCAAGTACTACACGATGCACACACTGTCACCATTACACCGTGCAGGAGGAATAGACTACTTTAATAACATCACTAGAGTAGCACATAGATGAATAGTGATACAAAACACATTGCAATCATAAAGGGATATAAATAAGCACTTCACTATGCTATTCATAACAGTGAATAAGTATTCTGTGAAATATAGCCTAAGAGACCCACACGGTGCACACACTGTCACCTTTACACACGTGGGACAAGGAGTCTCCGGAGATCACATAAGTAAAATCCACTTGACTAGCATAATGACATCTAGATTACAAGCATCATCATATGAATCTCAATCATGTAAGGCAGCTCATGAGATTATTGTATTGAAGTACATAGGAGAGAGATTAACCACATAGCTACCGGTACAGCCCTTAGCCTCGAGGGAGAACTACTCCCTCCTCATGGGAGACAGCAGCGTTGATGAAGATGGCGGTGGTGTCGATGGAGAGGAGCCGGGGCACTTCCCCGTCCGGCGGCGTGCGGAACAGAGACTCTGTCCCCGGATCTTGGCCGCGATGGTGGCGGCTCGGAAGGTTTCTCCGTGGCTTTTCCGTGTCGAGGTTTTAGGTCGAGAGGCTTAAATAGGCGAAGAGGCGGAGTCGGAAGGCTGAGGCGGTGACACAATAGGCGCGGCCGAGGCCCGGCCGCGCCGCCTATCATCCTGTGGCCCCTCTCGCGGCTCTCGGGTGTTTTGGAAGCTTCGTGGAAAAATAGGATGTTGGGCATTGATTTCGTCCGATTCGAGAATATTTCCTTACTAGGATTTCCGAAACCAAAAACAGCAGAAACGAGACTGGCACTTCGGCATCTCGTCAATAGGTTAGTTCCGGAAAATGCATAATAATGACATAAAGTGTGAACAAAACATGTAGGTATTGTCATAAAACTAGCATGGAACATAAGAAATTATAGATACGTTTGAGACGTATCAAGCATCCCCAAGCTTAGTTCCTACTCGCCCTCGAGTAGGTAAACGATAACAATGATAATTTCTTAAGTGACATGCTACCAACATAATCTTGATCAACATTATTGTAAAGCATATGAAGTGAATGCAGCGATTCGAAGCAATGATGAAGACAATGAGTAAACAAATGAATCATATAGCAAAGACTTTTCATCAATAATACTTTCAAGACAAGCATCAATAAGACTTGCATAAGAGTTAACTCATAAAGCAATAGATTCAAAGTAGAAGGCATTGAAGCAACACAAAGGATGATTAAGTTTCAGCGATTGCTTTCAACTTGCAACATGTATATCTCATGGATAGTTGTCAACATAAAGCAATATAACAAGTGCAATAGGTAAACATGTAAGAATCAATGCACACAGTTGACACAAGTGTTTGCTTCTAAGATAGAAAGAAATAGGTAAACTGACTCAACATAAAGTAAAAGAAAGGCCCTTCGCAGAGGGAAGCAGGGATTAAATCATGTGCTAGAGCTTTTAAGTTTTGAAATCATATAGAGAGCATAAAAGTAAAGTTTTGAGAGGTGTTTGTTGTTGTCAACGAATGGTAATGGGTACTCTAACTACCTTATCAACCAGACTTTCAAGAGCGGCTCCCATGAAGGACGTTATCTCTACCAGCAAGGTAGATCATCCCTCTTCTCTTTTGTTTACACATGTACTTTAGTTTAGTTTATATTTTTTATTTTTTTAGATGACACTCCTCCCAACCTTTGCTTTCTCAAGCCATGGCTAACCGAATCCTCGGGTGCCTTCCAACAATCACATACCATGAAGGAGTGTCTATTTGCAAAATTAAGTTGCTAACGATAGATCAGGGCAAAGCATGTGAAGAGAATTATTAATGCAAGTTAATTAATTGGGGCTGGGAACCCCATTGCCAGCTCTTTTTGCAAAATTATTGGATAAGCGGATGAAGCCACTAGTCCATTGTGAAAGTCTGTCAGAAGTAAATGACAAGATCGAAAGATAAACACCACGTACTTCCTCATGAGCTATAAAACATTGACACAAATAAGAGATAATAGCTTTTGAATTGTTTAAAGGTAGCACATGAAGTATTTGCTTGGAATGGCAGAGAAATACCATGTAGTAGGTAGGTATGGTGGACACAAATGGCATAGTTTTTGGCTCAAGGATTTGGATGCACGAGAAGAATTCCTCTCAATACAAGGCTAGGCTAGCAAGGTTGTTTGAAGCAAACTCAAGTATAAAACGGTGCAGCAAGACTCACATATGAACATATTGTAAGCATTATAAGACTTTACATCGTCTCCTTGTTGTTCAAACACCTTAACCAGAAAATATCTAGACTCTAGAGACCAATCATGCAAACCAAATTTTAGCAAGCTCTATGTAGTTCTTCATTAATAGGTGCAAAGTACATGATGCAAGAGCTTAAACATGATCTATATGAGCACAACAATTGCCAAGTATCAAATTATTCAAGACATTATACCAATTACCACATGCAGCATTTTCTGTTTCCAACCATATAACAATTAACGAAGCAGTTTCAACCTTCGCCATGAACATTAAAAGCTAAGAACACATGTGTTCATATGCAACAGCGGAGCGTGTCTCTCTCCCACACAAGCATTTATTCAAACAAAAACAGAAACAAAAACAAACAGACGCTCCAAGTAAAGTACATAAGATGTGACCGAATAAAAATATAATTTCAAGAAAAGAAACGATAAGTTGTCGATGAAGAAGGGGATGCCTTGGGCATCCCAAGCTTAGATGCTTGAGTCTTCTTGAAATATGCAGGATGAACCACGGGGGCATCCCCAAGCTTAGACTTTTCACTCTTCTTGATCATAGTATATTATCCTCCTCTCTTGACCCTTGAAAACTTCCTCCACACCAAACTCGAAACAAACTCATTAGAGGGTTAGTGCATAATCAAAAATTCACATGTTCAGAGGTGACACAATCATTCTTAACACTTCTGGACATTGCCCAAAGCTTCTGAAGTTAATGGAACAAAGAAATCCATCCCACATAGCAAAATAGGCAATGCGAAATAAAAGGCGAGAATCTGTCAAACAACGTCCGTAAAGACGAATTTTAAAGTGGCACCAGACTTGCTCAGATGAAAATGCCCAAATTGAATGAAAGTTGCGTACATATCTGAGGATGTAGCATCCTACCTTTTAATAAAGGCAAGATACCTGTGTATAGTGCTATTCCCGGGATCACTGATAGCACACACATTACAAAATATAGTAATCATTGCAATAGTATCAAATTACTACATCGTTGATCCAAAGGGTACAATAAAAACTTACAAATTGCATAGTCAAATGGACTAGCTCAGAATAAACACAGCGGAAAGTAAATCAGCAATGAGCCTTCATCATCTTCATGTGCCACAGGCAGTCATGTTGGAATGTAGACTCGAGATCCTACCACGAACTTCTCCTCAGAAAATCTGCACGTTTGAATATGCAGCCCCACGAATGGAGGTCGGTACAATGATGTACTGGCAAATGACACTTATATGGTGGCAGTTTTGGGCATGACTATCTACATGATATTTGGCAAGTGGAGTTTAGGCAAATTTGCATAAAGCCAATTTTATCCTATATTTTATTTAAAACAAAACATTTTGAAAAATCTTTGAATGACATTATGAAATCACACCATGGTTAAATCCTCCATGGGTCTTAGAATAATCACATGGTTACATCTCCCATGAGTTTTCGAAGGTTGATCAATTTTAAACACATTCAGAAAAGGTGATGAGATTCCTCCGTACATTCCCTGCCTAGAAGCTCAAATTGTCCATAACCGGGGACACGGCTAAGATCTTAGGTTTAACTCTCGAGAGGTTGTGCACTTTCACCTTACGACCCACCCTCCCCAAGAGAAGAATGAGACAAGATCTTTCAGAAGGAGGCTTCAACCATAACCAGCTAGACCCGTTCCCGTTTGGTTGCAAGCCACATCATCATGTCTAGCAACAAGTTTGGCCTCACAACTTACTTAATCCCGGCAGAGCCCATAATACCATAAGGCTGCACTGGAAGCTAACTAAAACATGGACGACATATTAATCTCTTTAATCCTGAGTGGCCATCCACAAGTGCACCCTCAGGCGATGACAACCACAATGTGGCCCTGAGTAGCCACTCAACTTATGCGCGCCCTCAGGCGAAGACAACCACGATATGGCCCTGAGTAGCTACGCACCCCCAGGCGACGACAACCACAAAGTCGCCCTGGGTAGCCGCGTACCCTCAGGCGACGACAACCATACCGTGGCCCTGAGTAGCCGCCCACCATTCAACCAATCCACCCAGGTGTTTCATTAAGGTTGTTAATTTTAATTCCCAACACTCACAATCCAATTAGATCAAAACACCAGTGGCACTTTGTTATTGCTAGGCAACTAAAAATCCTAGCAAGGGTTCATGGGTGGCTACACACTACTAGGATTAATAAGCATAGCATAACTTTCGAAAACAAAATCCTACCATGCATACTAATTTATAAAACACTAATGCTTAACCAAAATAGTAGGTAATTAAGTGTCACTTGCCTTTTTTGTAGTCGAAGCGCGTTCACTTCTCTTAATCAAAATACGTGCCTCTCCGTGCAACTATAACATAGAATATAGCACAACATAAACACACCATTCAACAACAACAACAAAATCAAACAAGACAACAATCGAAAATCTCTCTATGGTACTAAGGTGTGGCATGAGGTTTGGCTTGCAGGATATGGCCTTGGGGTGTTGGAATGGCTAAGTCATATGATTAGGAAGAGATGGATTATCCAAGATATAATTGAAGAATCTTTATGCTTTACAAAAGCATGAAGGGAATTTGAAATGACTTATGTGAGTTGAATCACATAAGTGACAAATAGTGCAACAACAATACTACTGAATAAGTGTGACAACAATTACTCAAAATAGTATGAACTACACATAGGCTTGGGTATAGATTTGTGATATATTAAATTACTCAATTGACTCATGTGTAAATTGAATAGTTCAATATAAACCAATAAGATTAAGTGGACCTAAGATTGAATAAGTATAAATGATATTTAGGATGATGGTGGATGTTTGGACTCAAGATATGTGTGATATGAGGTGGAGTGTATCAAACACAAGTATCCAAGGCATACCTAATTGAGATACATTACCATTGACTGAAATAACTCAAGTGAAATGTGAATATATGTGAACTAGGCGACGAGGTTTGATGTAGTAAGGATATTGGTTCAAGGTGTAATATCTAAATGGATTTGGTAGATGGATAAGATCACAAGGTTTACTTTTTTAGGGGTCATATTGAAAGGAATCATAGAATTAATTCTATAATGAACATACTCAAATCCACATATTTGAATTTGAATATTTGCGTGATTCAAATATTTTGGACACTGGTGCTATTGAATGGAGTACTGTAAAACAAGACTTATGCAATTGACATAGTGTGACAACACTTATCAGAGTAGCACAAGGTCACACATAGCATTGGATATGAACTAATGATATATTGAACTACTCAAATAACTCATTTGAAAGTTGAATAGTTCGAACTAAGTGGAAGGATTGAATGGCATGAATGATATCGGGATTTGGTTCGCGGAGCCTAAGGGATAACCAAGGTTCATCACATGTGATATGGGTAGAGTATCTCCACCCTACTAAAGCAAGGTAAAAATCTAAACTAGGACATGTCACACTTTACTCAAATAAGCCAATTGTTATTTGAATAATATGAACTAGACAACCAGGGGTAAGCTATGCATCATATGTGAACATGATAAAGAATTATAACTAGTCCTGGAAGATGGGTATGATCATAAGGATCAATTTGGCTAAAGGAACTATGTCGAAGCCAGTCATAGGACTGCACTTTTCGCGAAAAGTTATTAGAAAAAGATCTCCGAATGGAAGAACTTTCTACACGGAAGTTGTAGAGAATTCCATTACAAAGATATCGCCAAAAGAATCTCTCGGAAAAAGTTTGTAGGATTTATTTTATAGATGATGTTGCGGAACAAGGTGGTACTGCGAAAATAAAGTGGGCGAAACTGCCACGCAATATGTCTAAGATGATCTACGTGATTTGCTGATTCCGACGGTATAGGGTTTGTCGAAATCCGACGTGTAGAACTTAAGATATAGATTTTACAAAACTAGACATAAGTGGTCACAGTTCTAATGATGTACGAAAAGTTGTCCGAACAAGTTGCTCGGATGGAAAAACTTCCTACATGAAAGTTGTAGAGGATCTAATTATAAACTTAACGGAAGAACCATTATTCTAAACGGAGGTGTAGATCTAAAAAAATAAATTTGAAAACTTAAATACGACAGTCTAGACGAAAAGAGCGGAAATAGAATTATTACCAGACGAGGGATGGTTGCGAATGTTGCGTCACCGAGCGTGCGTCACGAAAGCAGCGTCGCCAAGGGCGAGCAGCAGCGTGCGGCTTTTCGTGGGGAGAGAGGGGAGATGCGCGGGCGCTGTGCCTTTGGGCCTGCCCATTGGAGTGTTTATATAGGGTGATGGCTGAAGCAGTATTACTCAAAGACCCGATGTGGGACTAAAAAATAAAAGCAAAAGGTGCAGGCGACGTGCGTGGACGGGGCGCGTTAGGCCGGTGCTAGCTGGCTGGGCCAGGCTGGGGGCGTTGGGCAGTGGGAGTGTTGGGCCAGGATGTGGCCTAGAAGAAAAAACAAAAAAACAAAAAAGGCTGAGGCAGAGGGCTGGCCGGGTGGAGTGGGCCGGGGCGTGGGGTGGTGCGGCGTGGGGGTGAGCTGGGCCATGGCCTGGCCGCTTCCTACTCTCTTTTTTTTCTTTTTTTTCTTCTTTTACTTTTAGAATATTGAAAACACATATTTGGAGACTCGAAAATTATCGGAAAAATGGAAATAAGGTATCGTTGGATTCGTTATGAAAAATACTTCAATATGAGACTAAATTTGGGACAAGTTATAAACTTTATAAAACCAAAATTTGACATACATGTCTTATGTGGCTATAGTGCCTTTTTGGGGTTTAAGGTTTTCTCATTTATAAAATATTTTATAAATTTCAAAACCTCCGAACAAAATAGAGTATTGACTAGAAAATCTTTTGAAACTAAGGTTTATGAAAACTCCATTTTGGAGATTAATTTTAAATAACTTCATAAGGTTTCAAATCCTGGTGAAATTTCAATCAAGTTCACTCAATCAAACATTAAACTTATTTTTATTTTACATTCCAAAATTGAGAAAATTTCGGAATGTGACAGACTACCACCCTTAAAGGAAATCTCGTCCTCGAGATTTGAGAAAGGTTAGAAAGTTTTGGGTTCCAGATGGGCATGGGTGCTACCACCCTTGAAGAAAAACTGACTAGATGGCCTCTCAAGATTTTTGGTGGCTTACATAAGTAATTTCTCTGTGCACTTATTCATGTAGTGGCCCTTGTTGCCACACTTGAAGCATTTGATGTGGCTGAGGTCTCTCATGCGTTTCTTCGTGCTTCCATTTTCTACTCTCTGCTCCTTTGCTTTGTTCTTCTTCTTCTTTTTGGGTCTCTCCAAGGCTAAGAGATCTTCTAGTTCTTGGTCTTCATATTCCACCTTAAATGTGGGGAACCTTTCTCGCTTTCTAGAGCAGTTCTTTGATAAATGTTCTTCTCCGCCACATGTATAACAACACTTGGTGGTGAAAGTGTGTGCCGCTTCTTGGGGCTTGATTTCAACTTCTTCCTTCATCTTGGACCTTGTACCTTCATGGATATTTTTCATAGACTGACACATTCCATCCCTGACTTGTGCACTCATTTCTTGCACTATGGGGTAGAGGTGGCATTGAGCGGGGACATGATTGACTCCTTCACATAGGAAACACGAAATCTGATAGGTGTGGCATTCTTTGGCTGGATGGCTTCCATCGCAGTTAGGGCACTGGTCTCGATGTTCCCCACGTGAATGCCCTAGGTCTCCACATAGTTTGCATGCTCGGGGTCTGGTTACACCATCCTCTTTGTTGTTATAGTTGGTCATGCCATGGGCCATCATCTGCAACATTTGAGATTGGGACTCCAACAATTGCAGCATTTCTAGCGGTAAATCATTATTTTTGTGGCTGCTGACTAGGCTTTGGGTCATCTGCTGAACCAACTGAGCTTGTCCCAACAACTCTGGTAATGTGGGTGGCATCTTGGGGTCGTTGTTGTCATTGTAGTTGTGAGCACGATGTAGAGGCATCTGTTTGGGTTTGGACACGGTAAGATACAAATACAAAGAGACCTAAGAGAAAACACTACCCTTATACTAGTGGTTGGATCTTCAATCTCGTTGTAGTCCTACGCTTGGCAGCACTTGCCTACTATAAGGGTATAACAAATCTGCACCCTAAGGTTCAGGCTTATCGGCGTCATCTCTTTTGTAGGTATGTCTCTCTAGATTCGCAAAGTCAACATTACGAAAGCGAATAATAAGAGTAGTAGGAATGGTGATCAATCCATCCTGCACCCAGATCATTACTCCGTATTTGATTTATTGAATCTCGTATTCTAACTCTTGGTCAACCTCACGAGTTTGATAAAAAATTTATGGAGAATTGAATCAATGTTTCAATCCCCATTATTGATTTTTTTTGAAAACATCTCTATCGATCCTGAACTAGGTTTTTGCGTATCTCACATCCTATGCTTCTTCATCTTGATAGGAGCATCAAGGTTGGTTCTACTAATATTGTCTTCATGGCGAGTTTCCGAGAAAACATTCTCTGGGTTGGGTATAGACGAGAATAGATAGAAAGATCTAAAGAAGATTTCCTACCCAAACACATCAGATCAAGGCAATTCGGCAAACAACAATCATCTAACAAGCATCAAGCAACATGGTTCAAACAAAATAGTATGGTCATACCACAATTTGGTAAGATCAATACTTTGTTACCCTACCGTTGGTTCGCTAAAAGAGAACTAATGGTGGTCTAGTCTATTTATATCTCGTGTGCTTCAAGCTTCACTTCTACTCCTTTGTTGTATCTTTGGGTGGTGTGCAATTTGCATCGGAGTCTTTCTTCAAATCTTCGTTGGTCTTCTATGAAACACTTCTTGCAGAGTCGAAGATTATCATGTGAAGCGTCAACCCCTCACTTCTGGAACAAGCTCATCATATGTATTTCCTTAATGGTATTTCTTTTTCATATAGGACATCTGAGGAAAAGAGGAAAACATTTTTGAAGATGAAGTAGGTGAGAATACTAGAAGTTCACAAAGCAAACATCTTTTTATTTGAAATAGGATTAGACAAAATTTTATTCCTAGAGTCTTCCTATTTCAAATCCAAACCTAGGGTCTCGATTCTACAGGCAACACTATGCTCTGATACCATTCTGTAGCACCCTACCTTTTAATAAAGGCAAGATACCTGTGTATAGTGCTATTCCCGGGATCACTGATAGCACACACATTACAAAATATAGTAATCATTGCAATAGTATCAAATTACTACATCGTTGATCCAAAGGGTACAATAAAAACTTACAAATTGCATAGTCAAATGGACTAGCTCAGAATAAACACAGCGGAAAGTAAATCAGCAATGAGCCTTCATCATCTTCATGTGCCACAGGCAGTCATGTTGGAATGTAGACTCGAGATCCTACCACGAACTTCTCCTCAGAAAATCCTGCACGTTTGAATATGCAGCCCCACGAATGGAGGTACAATGATGTACTGGCAAATGACACTTATATGGTGGCAGTTTTGGGCATGACTATCTACATGATATCTGGCAAGTGGAGTTTAGGCAAATTTGCATAAAGCCAATTTTATCCTATATTTTATTTAAAACAAAACATTTTGAAAAATCTTTGAATGACATTATGAAATCACACCATGGTTAAATCCTCCATGGGTCTTAGAATAATCACATGGTTACATCTCCCATGAGTTTTCGAAGGTTGATCAATTTTAAACACATTCAGAAAAGGTGATGAGATTCCTCCGTACATTCCCTGCCTAGAAGCTCAAATTGTCCATAACCGGGGACACGGCTAAGATCTTAGGTTTAACTCTCGAGAGGTTGTGCACTTTCACCTTACGACCCACCCTTCCCAAGAGAAGAATGAGACAAGATCTTTCAGAAGGAGGCTTCAACCATAACCAGCTAGACCCGTTCCCGTTTGGTTGCAAGCCACATCATCATGTCTAGCAACAAGTTTGGCCTCACAACTTACTTAATCCCGGCAGAGCCCATAATACCATAAGGCTGCACTGGAAGCTAACTAAAACATGGACGACATATTAATCTCTTTAATCCTGAGTAGCCATCCACAAGTGCACCCTCAGGCGATGACAACCACAATGTGGCCCTGAGTAGCCACTCAACTTATGCGCGCCCTCAGGCGAAGACAACCACGATATGGCCCTGAGTAGCTACGCACCCCCAGGCGACGACAACCACAAAGTCGCCCTGGGTAGCCGCGTACCCTCAGGCGACGACAACCATACCGTGGCCCTGAGTAGCCGCCCACCATTCAACCAATCCACCCAGGTGTTTCATTAAGGTTGTTAATTTTAATTCCCAACACTCACAATCCAATTAGATCAAAACAGCAGTGGCACTTTGTTATTGCTAGGCAACTAAAAATCCTAGCAAGGGTTCATGGGTGGCTACACACTACTAGGATTAATAAGCATAGCATAACTTTCGAAAACAAAATCCTACCATGCATACTAATTTATAAAACACTAATGCTTAACCAAAATAGTAGGTAATTGAGTGTCACTTGCCTTTTTGGTAGTCGGAGCGCGTTCACTTCTCTTAATCAAAATACGTGCCTCTCCGTGCAACTATAACATAGAATATAGCACAACATAAACACACCATTCAACAACAACAACAAAATCAAACAAGACAACAATCGAAAATCTCTCTATGGTACTAAGGTGTGGCATGAGGTTTGGCTTGCAGGATATGGCCTTGGGGTGTTGGAATGGCTAAGTCATATGATTAGGAAGAGATGGATTATCCAAGATATAATTGAAGAATCTTTATGCTTTACAAAAGCATGAAGGGAATTTGAAATGACTTATGTGAGTTGAATCACATAAGTGACAAATAGTGCAACAACAATACTACTGAATAAGTGTGACAACAATTACTCAAAATAGTATGAACTGCACATAGGCTTGGGTATAGATTTGTGATATATTAAATTACTCAATTGACTCATGTGTAAATTGAATAGTTCAATATAAACCAATAAGATTAAGTGGACCTAAGATTGAATAAGTATAAATGATATTTAGGATGATGGTGGATGTTTGGACTCAAGATATGTGTGATATGAGGTGGAGTGTATCAAACACAAGTATCCAAGGCATATCTAATTGAGATACATTACCATTGACAAATAACTCGATCAAGTGAAATGTGAATATATGTGAACTAGGCGACGAGGTTTGATGTAGTAAGGATATTGGTTCAAGGTGTAATATCTAAATGGATTTGGTAGATGGATAAGATCACAAGGTTTACTTTTTTAGGGGTCATATTGAAAGGAATCATAGAATTAATTCTATAATGAACATACTCAAATCCACATATTTGAATTTGAATATTTGCGTGATTCAAATATTTTGGACACTGGTGCTATTGAATGGAGTACTGTAAAACAAGACTTATGCAATTGGCATAGTGTGACAACACTTATCAGAGTAGCACAAGGTCACACATAGCATTGGATATGAACTAATGATATATTGAACTACTCAAATAACTCATTTGAAAGTTGAATAGTTCGAACTAAGTGGAAGGATTGAATGGCATGAATGATATCGGGATTTGGTTCGCGGAGCCTAAGGGATAACCAAGGTTCATCACATGTGATATGGGTAGAGTATCTCCACCCTACTAAAGCAAGGTAAAAATCTAAACTAGGACATGCCACACTTTACTCAAATAAGCCAATAGTCATTTGAATAATATGAACTAGACAACCAGGGGTAAGCTATGCATCATATGTGAACATGATAAAGAATTATAACTAGTCCTGGAAGATGGGTATGATCATAAGGATCAATTTGGCTAAAGGAACTATGTCGAAGCCAGTCATAGGACTGCACTTTTCGCGAAAAGTTATTAGAAAAAGATCTCCGAATGGAAGAACTTTCTACACGGAAGTTGTAGAGAATTCCATTACAAAGATATCGCCAAAAGAATCTCTGAGAAAAAGTTTGTAGGATTTATTTTATAGATGATGTTGTGGAACAAGGTGGTACTGCGAAAATAAAGTGGGCGAAACTGCCACGCAATATGTCTAAGATGATCTACGTGATTTGCTGATTCCGACGGTATAGAGTTTGTCGAAATCCGACGTGTAGAACTTAAGATATAGATTTTACAAAACTAGACATAAGTGGTCACAGTTCTAATGATGTACGAAAAGTTGTCCGAACAAGTTGCTCGGATGGAAAAACTTCCTACATGAAAGTTGTAGAGGATCTAATTATAAACTTAACGGAAGAACCATTATTCTAAACGGAGGTGTAGATCAAAAAAAAAAAAATTAAAAACCTAGAGAAAAATAGAATTATTACCAGACGAGGGATGCGTCGGATCGCGGCGTTTCCCAAATAGCGTTGCGAATGTTGCGTCACCGAGCGTGCGTCACGAAAGCAGCGTCGCCAAGGGCGAGCAGCAGCGTGCGGCTTTTCGTGGGGAGAGAGGGGAGATGCGCGGGCGCTGTGCCTCTGGGCCTGCCCATTGGAGTGTTTATATAGGGCTACCCTAGCTAGCGATCGTTTGCTCAAAGCAAATTGAGCGATCGGTTTAGGACATAATTTTTTTCCATTTTAGGAACGTTTTGGACTGTAGTATATCCTATTTCAGGAAAGTTCTGCATGCATGTAGAAGGAAACAAATCTGATGACGTAAAACGAGAATCTTTCTCAATTTGAAAATTGAAAACATTTTATCTCACAAACGACAACTCCGATTTAAGATCTGTTTTCACCTATGAGTCGGTCTCGTCGAGATCTTCAAAACTAGCACCCATGTTTATATGTTTCGACAAACTTTTTTCGGGCTAAAAGTTATCAACTCTCTCTATCTGAATAATCAACCCCTCCGTATTTGAGTGATCAACGGTGAATATATAAAATTACCAACATGGTGCAGGCTATTGAGGGAAGGTCTGCATGCATGCACAAAATAGACGAATCTGGTGATGTCAGCGGAATCTTTTCCAAATTTTAAAATTCAAAACGTTTTATCTCACAAACGACAACTCCAAATTAAGATCTGTTTTCACCTATGCGTCGGTCTCGACGAGATCTTCAAAACTAGCACCCATGTTGATATGTTTCGAGAAACTTTTTTCGGGCTAAAAGTTATCAACCCTCTCTATCTGAATAATCAACCCCTCCGTACTTGAGTGATCAACGGTAAATGTATAAAATTATCAACCTGGTGCAGGCTATTGAGGGAAAGTTCTGCATGCATGCACAAATAGACGAATCTGCTGATGTCAGCGGAATCTTTTCCAAATTTGTAAATTCAAAACATTTTAACTTTCAAACGACAACTCCAAATTAAGATTCGCTTTCACCAATAAATCCGTCTCGACGAGATCTTCAAAACTAGCACCCATGTTGATATGTTTCGAGACACTTTTTTTCGGGCTAAAAGTTATCAACCCTCTCTATCTGAATAATCAACCCCTCCGTACTTGAGTGATCAACGGTAAATATATAAAATTATCAACCCCAAATTTAATTTAATTTGAAAACAGTTTAGCGATTTTTTTAGTTTAGAAGCTATCAACCCGGTGTCCTATTATTTATCAACAGTAAATATAAATAACTACTAACCCTAAAAATCTAATTTTATTTTGAATATTTTGGCAACTCTTTTTAGTTTACAAGTTATCAACCCGGTGCCTCGTTATTTATCAATGGTAATTATAAATAACGACCAACCCTAAAAAGTATTCCATTTAGAATATTTTAGCGAACAGTTTTTTTATTTACAAGCTATCAACCCGGTGCCTCGTTATTTATCAATGTTTAAATATAAAATAAATAATAACCCTAAAAAGTATTTCATTTAGAGTATTTTAGCCACTCTCTTTTAGTTTAGAAGCTATCAACCCGGTGACCCGCTATTTATCAATGGTAAATATAAATAAATATCAACCCTAAAAATTTAATTTATTTTAAAATATGTAGCGACTCTTTTTTTTGTTTACAAGTTATCGACCCGGTGCCCCGTTATTTATCAACGATAAATATAAAAACCTAGCAACCCTAAATAGTAAATTTAATTTAGAAATATTTTACCAACTTTTGTTAGCTTACAACTTAAAACAGTACTTAATTTGAGTAGCAAGTGGTAGTTCATTTGAGTTGCAAGTGGATCTTCCCACCCGTTATTTCCCCCCTTAAATACCACTGGCCCGAAAAAGGGAATTGCAAAAGGTCCCCATTAAATATGAATTATCGTACGAAAGAAAAACCCAAAAGGGAATTGCAAAAAGTGAATTGAGAGTCTGCCTCGTGCTGAAGAAAAAGAGTGAGATGCTACGTGTATGCATGCAACAACTTATGAAAGAGTGCTGAAAAGTTGGCTCATTAAATGCAAATCAATGAGATGCGCATGTGCATGCATGCAGTGTGAACGCTAATGCAACTTGCAAAGTAGTAATACAAGTTGTTAGTGTGAACAAGTGTGAACGCAATTAAAACACTACGTGATACAAAGGGAATTGAGTCGCGCTTTCGCGCGAGCGCTCCGCGCCACAGAAACCGATCGCTCGAGCGAGCGATTGCCAGGGAGGGGATTCGGTTTATATAGGGTGATGGCTGAAGCAGTATTACTCAAAGACCCGATGTGGGACTAAAAAATAAAAGCAAAAGGTGCAGGCGACGTGCGTGGACGGGGCGCGTTAGGCCGGTGCTAGCTGGCTGGGCCAGGCTGGGGGCGTTGGGCAGTGGGAGTGTTGGGCCAGGATGTGGCCTAGAAGAAAAAACAAAAAAAACAAAAAAGGCTGAGGCAGAGGGCTGGCCGGGTGGAGTGAGCCGGGGCGTGGGGTGGTGCGGCGTGGGGGTGAGCTGGGCCATGGCCTGGCCGCTTCCTACTCTCTTTTTTTTCATTTTTTTCTTCTTTTACTTTTAGAATATTGAAAACACATATTTGGAGACTCGAAAATTATCGGAAAAATGGAAATAAGGTATCGTTGGATTCGTTATGAAAAATACTTCAATATGAGACTAAATTTGGGACAAGTTATAAACTTTATAAAACCAAAATTTGACATACATGTCTTATGTGGCTATAGTGCCTTTTTGGGGTTTAAGGTTTTCTCATTTATAAAATATTTTATAAATTTCAAAACCTCCGAACAAAATAGAGTATTGACTAGAAAATCTTTTGAAACTAAGGTTTATGAAAACTCCATTTTGGAGATTAATTTTAAATAACTTCATAAGGTTTCAAATCCTAGTGAAATTTCAATCAAGTTCACTCAATCAAACATTAAACTTATTTTTATTTTACATTCCAAAATTGAGAAAATTTCGGAATGTGACAGAGGATCACGCACGTAAATTTGCAGATTTTTCTGAGTTACCTACAGAGAATTCTGCCTAGATTCGTGACAGCAAGAAATCTGTTCTGCGATAATCCAAATCTAGTCTTGGCTTTACTATCAAAGACTTTACTTGGCACAACAATGCAATAAAATAAGATAAGGAGAGGTTGCTACAGTAGTAACAACTTCCAAGACACAAATATAAAAAAAGTACTGTAGTAAAATAAACACATGGGTTATCTCCCAAGAAGTTCTTTCTTTATAGCCATTAAGATGGGCTCAGCAATTTTAATGATGCACTCGCAAGAAATAAGAGTTGAAGCAAAAGAGAGCATCAAGAAGTAAATTCAAAACACATTTAAGTCTAACATGCTTCCTATGCATATGAATCTTATAAATAAACAAGTTCATGAGGAGCAAAGTAACAAGCATAGGAAGATAAAACAAGTGTAACTTCAAAAATTTCAGCGTATAGAGAGGTGTTTTAGTAACATGAAAATTTCTACAACCATATTTTCCTCTCTCATAATAACTTTCAGAGGCATCATGAACAAACTCAACAATATAAGTATCACATAAAGCATTCTTATTCACATGCATAAAAGTATCATTACTCTCCACATAAGCATAATCAATTTTATTAGTTGTAGTGGGAGCTAATTCAACAAAGTAGCTATCATTATTATTCGCATCATCAAATATAGGAGGCATATTGTAATCATAATTAAACTTATCCTCCATAGTAGGCGGCACCAAAAGACCACTATCATTATAATCATCATATATGGGAGGCATATCATAATCAACATAAACTTTCTCCTCAATACCCGGAGGGCTAAAGAGATCATTTTCATCAAAACCGACCTCCCCAAGCTTAAATTCTTCCATAGCATTAGCAACAATGGTGTTCAAAGCATTCATACTAATAACATTCCCATTAGCATGCATAAGTTCCATGGGTTTTTAATTTTCTCTTCAAACACATCATGTCCTAATTCAAGATAAAGTTCATAAAGATCTCTCATTTTGTTGTTGTCTTCCATTAAGCCTTACTAGTGTAAACAAGAAACAAAAAGATGCAATTGCAGGATCTAAAGGAAATAGCTTCGAGCACACACACAACGGCAACAGAAAAGTACTTAGTTACCTGGGACCGGAGTATGAGTGCCTTTACCTTTCCTCCCCGGCAACGGCGCCAGAAAAGTGCTTGATGTCTACGGGTGCTTCTATTCTTGTAGACAGTGTTGGGCCTCCAAAGCAGAGGTTTGTAGAACAGAGCAAGTTTCCCTTAAGTGGATCACCCAAGGTTTATCGAACTCGGGGAGGAAGAGGTCAAAGATATCCCTCTCAAGCAACCCTGCAATCACGATACAAGAAGTCTCTTGTGTCCCCAACACACCTAATACACTTGTCGATGTATAGGTGCACTAGTTCGCGAAGAGATAGTGAAATACAAGTGGTATGAATGAATATGAGCAGTAGTAACGGCGCCAGAAAAGTGCTTGCTGGCGTGCAGTTGATGGTAGTAATATTGCAGGAAGTAAAGATGCAGTAAAACAGTAAACAAGCGATGATTGCAGTATTTGGAAACAAGGCCTAGGGATCATACTTTCACTAGTGGATACTCTCAACATTGATCACATAAATAAATAAGTTCTCTTCCTTTGTGCTACATATACTCTTGTTTGATAATGAACACCATTCGTTGTGTAGGGCTACAAGAGCACCTCAATGCCGGAGTTAACAAGCTCCACAACATTCGACATTCATATTTAAGTAACCTTTAGAGCATAATAGATCTTTGCAATTTAAACCGAGTACTAACATAGCATGCACACTGTCACCATCACACTATGAAGGAGGAATGAATCACATCAATACTATCATAGTAATAATTAACTCCATAACCTACAAGAGATTATGATCATAACCTACGCCAAGTACTACACGATGCACACACTGTCACCATTACACCGTGCAAGAGGAATAGACTACTTTAATAACATCACTAGAGTAGCACATAGATGAATAGTGATACAAAACACATTGCAATCATAAAGGGATATAAATAAGCACTTCACTATGCTATTCATACAGTGAATAAGTATTCTGTGAAATATAGCCTAAGAGACCCACACGGTGCACACACACTGTCACCTTTACACACGTGGGACAAGGAGTCTCCGGAGATCACATAAGTAAAATCCACTTGACTAGCATAATGACATCTAGATTACAAGCATCATCATATGAATCTCAATCATGTAAGGCAGCTCATGAGATTATTGTATTGAAGTACATAGGAGAGAGATTAACCACATATCTACCGGTACAGCCCTTAGCCTCGAGGGAGAACTACTCCCTCCTCATGGGAGACAGCAGCGTTGATGAAGATGGCGGTGGTGTCGATGGAGGAGCCTCCGGGGGCACTTCCCGTCCGGCGGCGTGCCGAACAGAGACTCTGTCCCAGATCTTGGCCCGCGATGGCGGCTCTGGAAGGTTTCTCGTACCGTGGCTTTTCCGTGTCGAGGTTTTAGGTCGAGGAGGCTTAAATAGGCGAAGAGGCGGAGTCGGAAGGCTGACGAGGCGGTGACACAATAGGGGGGCGCGGCCCAGGCCCTGGCCGCACCGCCCTATCATCTGGTGGCCATGTGGCCCCCCTCTGCTGGCTCTCGGGTGTTCTAGAAACTTCGTGGAAAAATAGGATGCTGGGCATTGATTTCGTCCGATTCCGAGAATATTTCCTTACTAGGATTTCTGAAACCAAAAACAGGAACGGCACTTGGCATCTCGTCAATAGGTTAGTTCCGGAAAATGCATAATAATGACATAAAGTGTGAACAAAACATGTAAGTATTGTCATAAAACTAGCATGGAACATAAGAAATTATAGATACGTTTGAGACGTATCAACCATCTGTGATAAGTCAACTTGTTTCACCACCACAAGCTTCACGTGTTGGTACTTCTGCTGAAACTGAAAATTCCTCTGATAATTTTGATGATGCTTCTACTGTGCTTGATGATAATGGTTCATTAGGTCCTTTTCTAGATGCTACAATTGCTAGGTCTAGACAAATTGAAAATACTGAAATTCCTAATGAAAATACTGTTACACCTGTTAATTCACCTGAGTCTGTTGAACCTGATGAAGATTATGTGGAACTTGATGATGATTTTATTGATAAATGTAATGCTACTACTGATGCAAGAATATTAAAAAGCTTCTTGCACAACGTCTGTTAGATATAAACTGTCTCTGATCCTAAATTTGCCACATCTCCTATAAACATTAAGGATAAGGATTATGATTTTTTTTTTTTTTTTTCTCATATATCTATTGTTGAGAAAACACCTTTTTGTGGTACTGAAAAAGAAAGTGTTGTAGAACACATGATTGAGCTGTTCTACTCTGAGTAGCTTGTTTTCGATGATACCAAGAAGCGTACTTATTTTGTTGCTAAATTTTTTCCTTTCTCATTAAAGGATGATGCTAAAACTTGGTATAATAGTTTGCCTCCTGATTCTATTGATAGTCCAAGTGGTTTGCTTGATGTTTTCTTTCGGAAATACTTTCTGCTAGTGCTCAACATATTGCTTTGCAGAAAATTTATAGTTTTGACCAGGAAGATGGAGAGAAATTGCCTGAAGCTTGGGCAAGATTTTGCTCTCTTATCAGAGCTCGGCCTGGACATGATTTGGAAAAGCATGATTTACTTGATATATTCTATAGTGGACTAACCATTGAGTCTAGGGCATACCTGGATAGTTGTGCTGGTTGTGTTTTGGAAAAGAACTCCAGACGAAGCGGAAGAATTATTGGCTAAAATAGGCCGGAATCATGATGATTGGACTACACCTGAGCCAACTCCAACGCCAATATTGAAGAAGAGGGGTATGATTAAATTAAATGATGAAGATATGAGGAAGCCAAGAAATCTCTTAAGGAGAAAGGTATTAAATCGAAGATGTGAAGAATTTACCTCCCATAGAAGATTTATGTAAGATAACTCCCCCTTCATCCATGATTGAGGTACATTCTCTTCAACGCTTTAGTAGAGAAGATATTCCGTACTCAAAACCTCCTGATCAATGTTTAGATGAGTTTGATAATTATATTATTAAGCAAGATAATTTTAATATGAGAGTAGAGAATCATTTAATGAGAAATTCTCAAGCTATTAGTGAATTGCATGATATTGTGGAGAGAACCTCCAATGATGTTAAGATGCTTGTTAAACATTTTCATATGGTTCAAACTCAAATTGATCAACTCACTAAAGTGCAAAATGACTTGTTGAAAAATAGTTCTAAAGAAAAACATGCTTATGAAGTAACAACTAGAGGTGGTGTTTCTAATCAGGATCCTCTATATCCTGAGGGGCATCCCAAAAGAGTTGAACAAGATTCTCAACGAACTAAAGAAATTAGTGCTCCTTCTAAGAAAACGAAGAAGAAACATAAAACTGTTGTAGAATCCTTTGAGCCTATTAATGATCATAATAGTATTGCTATTTCTGATGCTGAAACTGAAAGTGGTAACGAACATGATAAAGATAATGATAAGAATGATGTTTCTGATAAAGAAGAGGTTGAAGATGAACCTGAAAAGCATGCTAAAAATAAAAAGTATACTAAAGAAGATTTTATTGCTAAGAAACATGGTAATGAAAGAGAACCTTGGGTTCAAAAGCAAATGCCTTTTCCTGCTAAGAAACTAAAATCAAAGGAAGAAGAGCACTATAATAAATTTTGTGATTGGATGAAACCTTTGTTCTTGCAAATCCCTTTGACTGATGCTATTAAATTGCCTCCTTATTCAAAGTATATGAAAGATATTGTCTCTAACAAAAGGAAAATTCCTAATGAGGAGATTTCCACTATGCTTGCTAATTACTCTTTCAATGGCAAAGTTCCAAAGAAGCTGGGCGACCCATATACCGACCCTTTTCCATCAAGAATAATTATGTTAGAACTGCTCTATGTGATTTGGGAGCAGGAGTTAGTGTTATGCCTTTTCTCTTTACAAGAGACTTGATTTAGATAAGTTGATACCAACTGATATATCTTTGCAAATGGCTGATAAATCTACTGCTGTTCCTGTTGGTGTGTGTGAGGATCTTCCTGTTCAAGTTACTCAAAATTGCTTAATATTAACTGATTTTATTGTGTTGGAAATGCCTGAAGATGATAATATGTCTATTATTCTTGGAAGACCCTTTCTTAACACTGCAGGGGCTGTTATTGATTGCAATAAAGGAAAAGTTACTTTCAATGTTGATGACAAGGAACATACTGTTTATTTTCCCAAGAGGATTGATAAAGTATATGGAGTTAATACAATTTCTAATTTGAGATCTATCAAAGTGGGAGATATTGATTGTCCAATATATGAGCCTAAAGAAGAATATCAAACTCTTGTGATTGGATCCATAGCAATACAATATAAGGTAACATGATTGATTTGAGGTTTATTTCTTCTTATGACATGTAAAAATTATTTGGTGGCAAGACTTGATCAACCTTGTTAACAAGTATATTTTATACGCATAGAAGAGCTAAACAACATTTCTTTCTTTCTTCACTTGTTTTATTTGCTGTAGTACCACTTGTTTTGCAAGATGCTTTAGTTGTTTGGAGGTTTGAAAATCTTTTTCTGCCCTGAATTAGTAATTTTAACACCTAGAAAATGTGCATTTTTCAAAGTTTTCAAAAAAATTAAAAAATTATACCGTTGGTCTTATTTTTCGAAGAGCAACCTGGGAGTGCCTGGGGCTGACCAGTGGGGCACCCCAGGGCTGCCCCATGAGCGGCACCTAAGGAGCGCGCCACCCTGTGTGTGGGCCCCTCCTTGCCCCACTAAGTCATCTCTTCCTCCCATTCTACTCTCTCCCGAAAAAACTCGTACCAACTTTCTCTCACTCACATTTTTTCTCAAGAGCTCAGGATTCTTCGATCTCTTTGCTCAGCCCAGATTCTGTCTTGGCACATTTGCTCTCGGTATGTGACTCCTCCAATTATCCAAATAGAATTTTGATTGGTTGAGTATATCTTGAATATTTTGCTGCTGTAGGTAACATGTTAAGTGAGCTTGCATGCTTGTTCTAAGTTGTAAAAATTAGTTTTGATGCATGTTTAGTGCTCTACCAAGTTCCTATAGTAGTTTCCCTCATTTATATGTCTCCAAATCAACTTTTATAATGATTGTTGAAAAATTTCAGAAAATGGAGTGGAATAGGCACCAACTGAACCAACAAGAATTGGAGGTGCAAAGAGTTATGAGAGTTCACCGCGAAGAGGGAGTATACCCCTCCTATTACCCATGCACTGATTTTATGAAGTGCAGGAATCTTGCAAGATGTTCAAAATCTGATTTCCAATGCAGGGTTGGAAAGTTTTGTTGTTGGTGAACCTTAACAATATGCAAAACTAACCATGGCAGTGGTGCAGGATTTTGAATTCCATTGGTCCCAACCTAACCCCATGGTTCAATATAAAATCTACAATAAAACTGTCAACTTGCCCTTTGATGATTTTTGTGCAGCTATTAAAGTGCCACAGTGGGGATCGCGTGAGAAGATTAGGGGGCTGCCATCGGAACTCTTGAAACTTTACGAGATGATCTGTCAAGGGAGAAGCTTCTCGGATGAGAGTGGTAAAATTCGTAGCATTCAACTCCCAGCTATTCGCTACTTTGCTCACTTCATCACCAAGTGCGTTCTTGCTAGAAGGAATGCAAATAAGTTATCTATCCAGGATTTGGCTTTCCTAGCTGCTGCATTGCAATGTGATAGGACTTATAATTTGGGTGCTTTGATAGCCTTTAGACTTGCTACTAACCGTGATAAAGGAGGAATTTGTGGAGGTCTCATCGCCTCTCGTTTGCTAGCTATGCATGGTGTAGAACCTCACCCTCTTGATGTTCAGCTCTCCATAGAGAAACTTGATATTGTTTCCATGATAAAACATGACTTTGTTTCTGATTGGTCTAATTTGAGTAACCTGTCTTATAAGATAACATTTTACAAGAAAAATTGGAGAACAACTAAAAAAACTGAAAAGCTAGTAGGATTGCCTGCTTTGTTTAACCTTGATTCCAGGAAAAATTGGTCGGTCACGGAAGATGAACTAAATGCATACATAGAGGGGGATGGCCATCATGCAGGGGACGGCACGGAGGAGGCTGAGGAACACCTCGACTTGTTATCCGATGCAGCGAGCTCTTCACATCAACATTTTGGTCATGCAGAGCCTTCACCCTTTTCTTCTGCACATGGACCTAATTATGACCACACCATGTACGATCCACCGGCGTGGAACCCTGACCCTCGCTGGGGTTGATCTCCACTTAGGCCAAAAGCCTAAGCTTGGGGAGGTATGCCGGCATCACTCATTCATTGCATATTGCAATTGCCGGATACCTGTACATACTTGTTTAGCTTCTTAAGGTGTTTTCTAATAAGAGGGAGATGATATTTGGGGAAGTGCTGTTTGAAAACAGATTCTGGACTGATACTAAAAAAAATCATGTGCGTAGCCAGAACGTTATTTTGAGCTGCAAATTTTTTTGCATGTTCCCCAGGTTATTATCTAACTTTCATTAGTTGAGCACTTTTCGAGTTGAGCAGCGGAAGATTTTCGTAAAAATAGATTACTGTACTGCTGTCAAGTTTTGGCAGATTTCTGCCACCTTGCTTTTCTGTGATTTTTTTAGTTTTCATTCTCTTGTTTTTGTTTTGTTTCTTTTCTAAAACACAAAAAGACCAAAAATATTTCTGTTTTTCTCTCCATTATTTGTTTATTTTGGTTTCTAGTTCTTATTTTGCTTTATTTGCTATCGTTAGTTTGCTATGAGAAAAACCAAAAAGATTTTGCTTTGTTTGCTTGTTTCCTTTTGTTCTTGTTTCCAATTCGAAAACACCAAAAATATTTGTTGTTCTTCTTTGGTTTTGTAAAGTTCATTATGGAGTTCAGCGGTCTCCGGTGGTTGGAGCTTGGTTTTCATTCCATATTATTCAAGCTACACAAGTGAAAGGCAATAATGACGATCTACGACAATCTGATTGTGGTGAGAGGCTGGTATGAACTCTATTTGTTTTCATTTTTGTACATATACTCATCCATGTGAGCATGCTTAGCTGGTTCATGTGAGGTATATGTCATTTAAGAAAGTCTAGTAGTTCATGATCTCTCATGTTTAGCTCCAATTTATTAATATGAGTAGCATGTCATAAATATTTGCTTGCGTTGTTCTATTCATAAATAGGTATGACATTGTGGTTTCCTCCTCTGAATAATTCACTTGAATCGACATGGCACATGCTCACGCATGCATATGACTGAACAAAAGTCAATTAAGCCTCGATGATTTACTTTGCCTCAGAGTTCTTGTATCACTTTTATGCCTCTGTTAATTTATTAAGCATGATTATGACAGTTATTGCTCTCTTGATTGTCGCTTCCCAGTCTATTGCTAGCCTACACTTGTACTAAGCGGGAACGCTGCTCGTGCTTCCAAACCCCTGAAAACCAAGTTATTCCAAAGTGTCCACCATAAATACCTATGCATGGCATTTGAAACCATTCCAAGTAAATTCTCATGTGCTACCTTTAAACCTTCAAAGTACTTCTCAATTTGTGTTAATGTTTTATAGCTCATGAGGAAGTATGTGGTGTTTTATCTTTCAATCTTGTCATTTACTCCGAGACTTTCACCAATGGACTAGTGGCACATCCGCTTATCCAATAATTTTGCAAAAAGAGCTAGCAACGGGGTTCCCAGCCCCAATTAATTAACTTCCATCAATAATTCTCTTCACATATTTTGCCCTGATTTATCAGTAAGCCACTTAATTTGCAAATAGATACTCCTCCATGGTATGTGAATGTTGGAAGGCACCCGAGGATTTGGTTAGCCATGGCTTGTGTAAGCAAAGGTTGGGGGAGTGTCATCCATAATGAAACTAAAATACATGTGTAAACAAAAGAGAAGAGGGATGATCTACCTTGCTGGTAGAGATAACGTCCTTCATGGGAGCCGCTCTTGAAAGTCTGGTTGACGAGGTAGTTAGAGTGCCCACTATCATTCGTTGACAACAACAAACACCTCTCAAAACAATTTTACTTCTATCTTTAGAAAAATGAAAAGCTCTAGCACATGTTAATCCCTGCTTCCCTCTGCGAAGGGTCAATCTTTTACTTTTATGTTGAGTCACCATCCTTTCTTTGAGCACTTTCTTGAGAGCACAACTGTCATTCTTAGGATAATATGTTTGTCCCAAAATGTGATTAACTGTGGTACAACTTTGATGCTTTTATCTTTGATAATCTCTACTTCCAGTCTTTCCATGAACTTCGAAGGTGCCCGGGCATTTATGTTTTGATGTACAAATACGGGCAAGCGAGATACCACTTTATCATATCCTTTTATGAACATTGCAATCCTGCTGATAGACATGATTCATGATGCTTATTATTAATTTGTTGGTACCTTTTCCATGATTGACATAGCTATTAGATGACTTTATTTGCATGTATCTTATTATGAATTGCCTAAGTACTTGTCCATATCATGAGAATATTTACATCATATGAACAAATGTGTTCGTGAAAGTTCTTTTATCGCACTCAGTTGTTAACTGAATTGCTTGAGGACAAGCAATAAGCTAAGGGGGGAGTTGATACGTCCAAAACGTATCTACTTTCCCGAACACTTTTGCTATTGTTTTGCCTCTAATTTGTGTATTTTGGATACAACTAACACGGACTAACGCTGTTTTAGAATTGCCCTGTGTCTTGTTTTTGTGCGAAACTCAACTTTCGGAAAATCCCGGATTAATTCCAATGGGCCTATTTTCACAGAAGATTAACGGAGCCAGAAGACCAGAAGGAGGGGAGCCACGAGGCTCCCACCCCACAAGGCGCCGCGGTGGGCCCCTAGGCCGCGCCGGCCTATGGTGGCGGCGCCTCGGCCAGCCTCCGACGCCCCCCTTTCGACTACTTAAGGGTTTCGACCTAAAAACGCACGGGGTTAACGAAATTGCCAAGACATCCAGAACACCGCCGCCATCGCGAAACTCCGTCTCGGGACCGGAAACTCCGTTGGCACTCACGGGACGGGGAATTGGAGGAGATCATCACCATCATCACCAGACGCCTCTCCATCGACCATCCATGCTTCCCCCATCCATGTGTGAGTAATTCCCCCACTGTAGGCTGAAGGGGATGATAGGGATTGGATGAGATTGATCATGTAATAGTCATAAGATTGTTAGGGCATGGTGTCTAGTATCCGTTGTTGGTACTTTTATGATATTGTTGCAACTTGTTATGCTTAATGCTTGTCACTAGGGCCGAGTGCCATGATTTCAGATCTGAACATGTTATTGTTTCATGATGATATTCATTGTTTTATGATCATACCTGCAAGTTGTATACACATATTGCTGTCCGGAACCCGAGGCCCCAAAGTGACAGAAATTGGGACAACCGGAGGGGAAGGCTATGATATGAGGATCACATGTGTTCACGGAGTGTTAATGCTCCGGTGCTCTATTAAAAGGAGTACCTTAATTGCCAGTAGATTCCCTAGAGGCCCGGCTGCCACCGGCTGGTAGGACAAAAGATGTTGTGCAAGTTTCTCATTGCGAGCACGTACGACTATATATGGAACACATGCCTATAATTGTTTAGTACTTGGTTACTGTTTTATTACTATCTGCAAATGCCTGCCTTGATTGTTACATGAGTTCTCTTATCCATGCTGCGCCCGTTCATCCATCCCTGTGCCTACAGTATTTTAATCCTGTTGTTTACTATAATCACTACTGCTGTCTTTGTTGTTCTACTGCTTATATTTCATTACGCTGCTATAAAATTGTTGCTCTGATAAACTCTTGCGAGCAAGTCTGTTTGGTGCAGCTGAATTGACAACTCCGCTGTTAAGGCTTACAAATATTCTTTGGCTCCCCTTGTGTCGAATCAATAAATTGGGTTTTACTTCCCTCGAAGACTGTTGCGATTCCGTATACTTGTGGGTCATCAGGAATTCAATGTGATAAAGGACAAATACATGCATCACATGCCTGGTGTACCGAAGGAACTCACTGAGCATACTTACACGTAAACAAAGACGCCAAGCCAGTCAAGCAACCGCTTAGGCTGAGTCGCGGACAAGCGATGCCATGCCATCAGTGAAGAAATCGCTCGGCTCCTAGCTTCCTGCTTCATCATGGAAGTTTTCCATAGGGAGTGGCTATTGAATCCACTACATTGACGACTTGGCACTTGAGGGCTACATGATTCACACATAAAAAAATTGGAAAATTGAGTCACAATTTACCGTAAACAGCAACTCGACACTGAGGGCTACACTACTTTTATGTACTCAAGTTCTACAACTACGAAGATAAGGTAATGAGAACCAAAACACTTTGAAGACAAAATATCTTTGCCCTTAGAGAAAACACAAACCTACATACATAAATTTAAACTTAAGTGGCAGGAGACTTACATTTTTCCTGAGAGGATCTTGTTCATCCACATGGTGAATTTTTCTTCCTACTGGTTTCATCCGCTATGATGTCATTCTCTAGATCGGCCAGCTCCTCAAGTGAGTCAAAAGCATAAGGTGCAGAGGCCTCTGATCTATCGTGTGCATAATTTGCGGGTACCTATGGAGCCATATCAGCATTATGTGAGGTCGTGTCCCACGCGGATTCGACTCGTGGTGAGGGATTTATAGGAAAATCCGTGAGGGTCTTTCTCTACATCACCATGTTTTTTCCTGCAAGAGATGGAGAGTCCTTGGGCCGAGTGGCCTTGGATGGAGAGGAAGAGGTTCAGGTAGCAGTTCTCCTCAGAAGAAAAATGAACTCATCATTTGGATGTGGAAGACCATCAATGATAAAGTAAAAAATAAAAAGGGTCAAATCGCATAAGGTTTACCTATCGGAGGAAGATCTTCCTCTGACTCAAATGAGATGTCCATGGGCGTGAAGGAGGAAGCCGCGGGCTCCGAGGCTTACGCAGAGTTCAAATCTAGAGGGGATGGCATGTCATCCTCCAACACGGAGGTGACCTCCTCCGAGGGAGACGCCGTTGCCTCCATGGGCTCACGGCTGTCCCTTACAATGTAGAACCTTCTTGGCCTACTTAGATGTGGAAGGGGCCAAGGAGGTGGAAGTTTTGCCCCCTTGGGTGGCACTTCTGGTATGCTTCTTGGCATGGGGTGTGAGTTGCCCTCGTCTACTTCTTCCTCGGTAGTGCCCACCCACTAGTCAGAGTTGGTGACGGAGACAAAATCCTCCATCCAATAGCTGAGAAACAAAGGAATTTAGGGCACACGCAAAAATGCAAAAAGAAGAAAATGAGGATATCGAGTCACGGGGAACTAAAACGACTTACCTCAGGTGGCTTGGTGGTGCTCGTAAAGGTGGTAGCCCGCCCATGTCTAGGTTCTTGATAGGATGGATGATGATGCCACCCATAAGCACCAAGTCGGACGGCTTGCTTGACCAACGGCCCTTGTCGTCTGTTGTGTCACTGCACCCGCAGATTAGTTTCTCCCACTCAAGAAAGGGGGACATCTGGAATGATATCGAACCCGCAATCAGGTTACGGGACCTCAACCCACCGAGGAGAAGAACTTGCAGCTGGAGATGCAAAGGTTCGATGATCTTCCGCTTATTCTCAGTTAGAGGATGGTACAACGGCTTGCCCTCTGTGACAAGCCGCGCTACAAAAAAAAGGTGGTAAATTTACATGGCCCTCGGGGATGGTCGGCCTGCAGTAGAAGCGTATTTCCATCCAATCATGCACCTTGTTGGGGAAGTGCGGCTTCGGGAACTCCACCCCAGGTCGTCGTTGGAATGTGATGGGTCCACACTAGAAGAACTGGCCCCATGCGACTTCTTTCGGTGCCTTGCACCAGAATAAATACTTGAACAAGAGGAGAGAGGGATCGATACTGAGGTACCTCTCGCGAGCCATGATGTACATGGATACTTGGAGGATGGATTTGTGGGAGATTCTTGGGGAAGAGGAGGTCCCGGGAAACCTAGATCCGGGCGGCACAAAGCCCCGGTCAAGCCACGCCTTCAAGAAGACGTGTTCCCTGACCTAGCAGATCGGAATATCCTCCACCCCCGGTGCACGCCGTACCTCCACCTGTAGCATGTCGTTGGTGGGTTATTTCTTTAGCAATTCCTCCATGCCGGAGGATTTTCCGAAGTTGCTCGTCATCGTTCGGATTCCCTTCGGCTCTTGGATGGAAGTTTGGGTCCCATGGCACTCGGTGGAGAAGTTTTGGGAGAAAGGTTGAAGCTTTTTCTTATAGAAATAGCGGTGAGTCGAAGAGAAAAAAAAGGTAAGTGATGGGGAGACAGTGTAAATATCTCAATCACCCTCCTCTCTCTTTAAAAGGCCACGGTGAAAACAAAGAGGTGACGTGATGCCTATCATGAATAGCTGCCAAGCAGAAGAAAATTCGTGGCATTTTACACGCATGCGAGTAATCCAACAGGTGTCCCCTTGATTATCGCGCAAGAATTTAAGGAGACGACTCAGGTTTGGAAAGAGATCCCTTGGAATTATTGTGGGTTGTTTTTTAAACGATCAAGGCGATAATGATGGTTTGCTCCATCCCAATATGAAACGGTCAGGTGCGCTGTGTTGTCTCATCGAAGTCTAACACGACTGACACAAGCCAAATGGATATAAAAATACTTCATGCACCTAAATAAAAAAATCTTCAACTCTTGACGATTTCGGAAGGCGGCTTCTAGCGTTAATTCTGATTCGCAAAACACTCCTCGAAGGACACGAGCTGACACGATCCAAGTCGCGTAAGACCGGGCGTCAAGTCATAAGTTGGCTTAGCATATTACGCCTAGTTCAAGATTCATCTTTTTTTTTTTTGAAACGGGGGCAAAAACTTTGCACGTTACAAGGTACAAAATACAAGAATTACTCTCCCGGCATCAAATCCCCCAAGCGTTTTGCACCCGCTAACACCCAAAGTTTAGCCTCTCTCCTAATCTTCTCAAAAACAACTTGAGCGGGAGCTTGTTTGTTACGGAAAACCCTCGCGTTCCGCTCGCACCAAATCTCCCAAGTTATGAGTAAGGTGAGAGTTGACATTGCCTTGCGGTTTGGAGCACCTCTGGCCGCCATCCCATTCCACCATTCCTTCATGCTTAACCCGGCCCAAAGGGAGGTATCAACTCCGCTGATTCCAAGCCAGCTCACAACAAGGGCCCAAAGCCGCTTGGTGAAACGGCAATGTATAAAGAGATGATTGACAGATTCCACACATTGTTTGCAAAGAGGGCAAAGGCCACAATTGGGCCAACCGCGCTTGGCTAACCGATCGGCCGTCCAAACTCTATTTTGCGTGACGAACCATGCAAAAAACTTCGTTTTGGGAGGCGCCCAAGCCTTCCACACCGTGTCGTACATAGGAGACTTGATCAATCCTAAGAATTGCACTTCATAAGCCGATTTAGCGGAGTATTGGCCGTTGGAGGTAAGCCTCCAAGAGATGTCATCTTCTACATGCTCGTTGAGGTGGATGGTGGACAAATGTGTCCAAAGTTCAAGGAATTGGTTGAAGTGTTCAATAGTGAAGTTCTTCTCAAGGTCAATTTTGGCCACCCAAGAATTTCCATGCAAAGCTTTGGCCACCACCCAATTTTTGCGCTTGGATATGTCGAAGATTAGGGGTGCAATGTCTATAGGCCTCCTCCCCCGAGCCAAGGAGCGTGCCAAAATGGGGTTTTATTTCCATTCCCAATGATGATCTCGGTTGCGGCATAAAAAAATTCCATATCCTCTTTGGTGCAATTTTTGCCTTATCCCGCCCAAATCCTATTCGGGTCTTTCCATTGAAGCCAAGGCCAACGAAGTCAAAGTGCCATCGCGAACTTTCCCAAGTGTAGGATTCCAAGACCGCCCAACTTCTTGGGACGGCACACCGTGTCCCAATTGACTTTACATTTCGCGCCGGTAGTGGATTCCTTGCCGGACCAAAGGAAAGCCCTTTCAATCTTGTTGATGAACTTGATAGTGCCCAGCGGTAATGCAAGGGGAGTGAGATGGTAAATGGCTTGAGAGGCGATGACCGACTTCACCAAGGCGGCACGGCCGGCTGTGGTGACAAGCTTCCCATTCCAAGTTGGCAAATTTCCGGCGCACTTATCCTCAAGGTGGAGGAAGTCCGCCCTTTTGAGGCATCGAACCGAAAGCGGCAGTCCAAGGTATCTAAGGGGAAAGGACGCGCGAGCAGCCGGGACGCCCTCAAGAATGTCATCGAGATTCAAAGCGCCGCAACGGATGGGAACCACACAACTCTTTTGAAAATTTGTACATAGACCGGTCACCTCCCCAAAACTGTAGAGAATTGCCTCCAAATTTTGAATATCCTCCTTGTAGGGGGCCACAAAAACTGCCGCGTCATCCGCAAAAAGAGATGTCCGGAGCACATTACCCCGCCCTTGGATCTTGTGCAAGAGGCCGTGCGTAGATGCCAACTCCAAGATCTGGGATAGAGGATCGATGGCGAGGACAAAAAGGAGTGGCGAGAGGGGGTCCCCTTGGCGCAAACCCCTCCCATGGAGAATAGGCACACCGGCCACCCCATTCAAAAGCACCCTTGAGGTCGTTGTAACCAGTAGCGCGACGATCCAATTACGGAATCTATTTGGGAAGCCCCTTTTTTGCAGAAGGTCAATAATGTATTCCCAACGAACGGAGTCGAAGGCTTTGCGGATATCAAGCTTGAAGAGAAGTGTCGGAGTCTTGTTGCGGTGCAACCTAGTAGCCAAGTTCTTTACATAGAGGAAGTTGTCGTGGATGCTTCTTCTCTTGATGAAGGCGCTTTGGAAATTTGAAACAAGCTCATTCATAATCAGCCCAATCCTAATGGAAATCATCTTAGAGATGATCTTCACAATGGCATGGATCAAACTAATGGGCCGGTAGTCGGTGACCTCCTCCGCCCCCTCCTTCTTTGGAAGCAAAACGATGTTTGCGGAGTTGAGCCAATGGAAATTTTCCGTATGAAGGGTCTCAAAGAGGTGAACTACTTTCATGATGTCGGCTTTGATAAGGCCCCAACACCTCTTGAAGAATGCCCCGGTGAACCCATCCGGGCCCGGCGCCTTATCCCCCGGCATTTGGTTGATAGCGTTGTGCACCTCCTCCTCGGTGAAGGGGTCCCCTAGATGTTCCAAATCCAAGTCGTCGAAATGCAAGCCCTCCCAATTGAAATCGCGTGTGCGAGCCGGCCCACGCCCAATGGCCGAGCTAAAATGATTGAAAACAATCTCTTCCTTAGCCTCATGGTCGGTCACCCACCCAAGGTTGTGCTTAAGTCTATAGATGTGATTTTTCCGCCGCCTCGCGTTTACCCTCATATGAAAGAATTTGGTGTTTGCATCCCCTTCCTTGATATTGGCGATCCTAGCACATTGCTTCTTACGTGATCTCTCAACAACCGCGAGGGCGACCACCCGCTTCAGTTCAAGATTCATCGTTTGCATTCTTACAACCTGCTGACGGTCAAGTGAAACAAATTATTTGTGATGGCTCTTCTCATTGTAGACGATTTTGGGAAACAAAGCGTGTGCAAAAATTGACCCCCTCTGCGTAGTGCGCGTAGTAGAGGTGCATCTTACATCTCCGCGCAGCCACGGTCACGTAAACCATGTGTGATGGGACATTTCAGCCATGTGTGAAAGTCTATTCTATACTAGTGTTGTTTGAGAAACATATAAAATATGGTACGAGGTCGCTGACTTTCTGCAGCCGGATGGCTCATGGAATAATGAGAGATTGCAGCACTATTTTACAAGAGCTGATGCCACTGAAATCCTTAAAATCCAGACCTCCGGAAGGAAGGAGGCTGATTTTGTTGCTTGGTATCCAGAGAAGCGTGGTCTATTCACAGTGAAGAGCGCATACAACTTGGCCTTTGTTTAGGCTGCACAAGACATGTGTTGGGGACCGACAAGTACCAGGCCTGATGGCCAGCGGCCATGTTGGAAGTTGATATGGAACTCTAAAGTTCCGCCTAAAGTGAAGATGCTTACCTGGAAGATATGCCGTAACGGTATAGCAATGCAAGAAAATATGGCAAAACGGAAAATGGCGACAACTAGTGCCTGTTAGATTTGTGGCCAGGAAGCTGAAGACACCTTCCATATTTTTATGCGGTGCCCCCAAGCGCGTGCTCTATGGCTGGCAACGAATGATGAGTGGGAGCTGCCAGAGGATGATATGATCCTGCCATCTGGTACCGAATGGCTGATCCAGCTACTTACTTCGATCTCTGAGGTGCAACGGGCGCGGATATTGCTGTTCCTGTGGAGAATTTGGCACAACCATAATGAAATGACACATGCAAAACCATGTCCGTCGATCGAAGGCTCTCGGCGTTTCTTGCTGAGCTATGCCAAGTCCCTAATGCTTATCAAACACTACCCTGAGGCTGACATTAATAAAAGAAAAAATGGTTATTGATCAAAGGCTAGACCTGGGAGTGAAAAACAAGAACCAAGATGGAAGGCAGAAGGTGAGGAAGAGATGGGCACCTCCAGGAAGGATTCACGCCAAGCTGAACACAGACGGAGCATTCCTAAATAGCAACGAGGCGGGCATTGGCATGGTGCTGCGAGATCACAAAGGACAGGTAATTGTTGCTGCATGCCATGAGGTAACGCAGTGCCAAGATGCGACGGATGCAGAGCTGATGGCGATTGAGGAAGGAATTCAGCTAGGCCTCCTCTGGACTACACTCCCATTCTTTGTTGAAACAGACTGCTCTGAAGCATATGAGTTGATCCATAAGGCCACCCCAAACACATCCATCTATGCGTTCATGATTTCGGTTATTCGAGAACTTCTTAGGGAGAGAGATATCATTGTATCAAAAATTAGCCGGGACGCCAATACGGTCAGTCACGAGCTTGCTAGAATAGGTAGGATTAAGCATAGGTCGAATCATATGGTTTGTGGACTTGCCCTCGGATGTTCGCCGGGCTTTCGATCAGGATTGTAATCCCCTTATTGGTTAATATATTTTTCTCTTCCCCGCAAAAAAAAAAGAATATGGTACGAAGCTCTCCATCCAAATTAAACCAACAAATGCATAGATGTTCGTTTTTACACCTAGTAAGATGTCATCCGATTTGGCGCGCTGAGCAACGGGACAATACCATGTGAAGTCGTTGGTGATAGAGGATATAAACCGTCGATATCATAGTTGCTTGTGTACTCTTAGAGCAAGTACAACAATGCCTACTCAGCAGGTATAGTGTTTGCCATATCATCAAAAGTTTAGGTGGATGAGAGAGAAGAGAAGAGAAGAGAGAGAGGAGAGCAGGAGCTTGGCATATCGCCTGACAGTAGCAGAGTTACCGAGAAAAAGCTGCTCGCATGCACCGTATGGCATATGGCATGCATGCATCAAACAATTAAATATTTGCTAAAGTATCTCTAATAGCCAGTCCAATAGCTAACATATTGTATTGTTTGGCTATATGCTAGCTCTATGTGACAAAGCATGGCTCTATAGCTGGCTGCATGCTTTATTACTAATCTTGCCCTTAAGTTTGTTAGGTCTCGAGATAGTACTTCTTTATTTGTTTGTTGGTGATAAAATTATTTATCGCAAGGCATTTGGTGAAGCACACAAACTTCCAACTCGTCTGGTACTTCCTGGCAAATTAGTGTACTTTACATAGTTCTAGTTAATTTTTTACCGAATAACCAACTCTAGCTATGAGCTTGATCGTTTAAGCTAAAGCTAAAAGTGCCAATACGAGATTACACAATTTATAGTGCACACTAATGGCCATGTTTCTGTTACTCGCAAAAAGGAAAGAAAAGGAAAAAAAACAGCTTGGGGTGGCCATGACACACATCCTGCAGCTGGTTGCTTGTCCCTGAGCTTTGTCTGCTGCCCTATGTTTTGCGATCTCTCCAAGCCCCCCTTGGAAATCCTACTCCTTGATGCCCTGTGATAGGTTGGGATCAGCTTGCTATAAACGGTGTGCCTTCGATTTGCGCGGTCACTCTTGAGCCCAGGGGGGTTGTCGGAGTCGATGTCGTGGCACCGGGGACGCCGGTGTTTCTCACCAGCTGATGTATGTCGTGTTTGCAGGCGCAAAGACATGGGCTTTCTCTTGGGTGGGCGTTGAAGTTTCCGCGAAAGCACTACACGGCTTCGCTGTGCCAACAACGATGATGCTCCCGAGCTCAAAGGGGGAGGCTTCAAGACAACGCCTCCCCTGGAGGCGTTGTCTTGAAGCCTCCCCCTTTGAGCTCTGGAGGTTTCGTCTTCTCACTAGGGTATCCAGCTAATCCCCCGGTGTTGGTGGTCCTCTGCAAGCCGGGAAGCTTAGTGTGCCAGCCTAAGTTGGTGCAGTCCTTCAGAGTGGTGTCTTAGCGCTTGAGGGTTCGCGTCGAGCCGCCGGTTTTTAGCCGTAGCCTCGGACTTTCTCGGAGTTTTCGTAGTTCAGAGCCTTGCTCAGCCTGTTTTTTCACTTTTTATAGGCTTTAGCTCTTCACCACTCGTGCTTGTATTTCTAGTTGGTATCCCAGTTTTTTCTTTTCTGTGTTACTTCTGTTTTTTGTTGTGCTCTTAGACCGGTTGATGGTTTTGTTAATTTAAAGTCGAGCTCTTTGAGCCTTCTGTTTAGAAAAGGAAAAATAGCAAAGAGAAGAGATAGAGCCACATGACAAAAATGAAGCGTTTGCATATTTTTTTGGCCTGGTGGCGTTGCTTTCAGAAGGAAAAGAAACTACTGTACTTGATATTTCTGATCATATTTGTTGGACTTGAGGAAAAGGAAAGGGGATACATTAATTAATGCAACTGCTGCTCTGGCTGGACGCGTGATTTCTTTTTCAAGGGAATGGAAAATCCGAAATCATATTCCCTTACCTGTCGACTCCATATAGTTTCACAACAAATGATCGATATCAAGAACATTGTTATCAGAGTAATGGCTTGCTTAGACTGGTGCACAACGGACGAAGAAATGGAAATAAAGTAAACAAGACATGGGGCAAGACATGACTATGTTACTACGAAACGTGATGACTCAATTAGTGCGGAACGGATGTGTCGGTTGTAATTTCTGTCAGATGTTTTCACCCTAGTAATTCCTTCCAATGCCAGTCACACGGGTTCCTGTCCCTCGAGATCGACAGTATCTTATCCTATCAGATCATTCCCATCGCAGTCTTGATTATACTGGTAATTAGTCAGGTAGCACATGTAAAATGTTGGTCTTACAATATAGGAAACTATATCGACAACAAAAACTAATCCTAAGATCGCAGATTTTCTTGGGTATCTATATCACCCTATCATTCTCGCTGAAGATATTGACATGGTAATTTTGTAGTTTTCATTCTAACGTGATCATCCAGCATCTCTTTTTATTGTGAATAGCACCTATTATAAAAAAATTAAAAAATTAAAAAATCAAATAAAATTATGAGTGTGCATCCTCACATTCTATGTTAGCTCACAAAAGTTTGGGAGGAAAAAACATTTTGTGCACTATGTGAAAAAGACAATAAAAAATGTCTCGTTAAAAACTATTTTGGAGCCCTAGAAATTGTTTTTTACACTGGCCACACAAAAAAAATAGTTTCCATCAAACTTCGTGTGCGAACAAAGAATGTTTGTGTGTACACCCTGATATTACTTTCAGAATTTTTAGACATTTTGAAATATAATTTTAAATTGTGGGTGCATCTACACCTATGAGTCATGCATGGTGGGTGGTATACACTGGGAATTTTTTTTTTTTTGGCCTTGGTAGGAGTGTCTGTCGTTGCTTTTTTGTTTGTCTATTTGGCCATGTCGGTCGAAATGTTAGACATTGACAGGGGAAAAAAATCCATGCAGGTACTCAATCACTAGTGATTGTACAATGTTCACTACACAATGAACTCATCGGCATAGTGCAAAGAGAAATGAGCGGGTTGCAAGGGATTCTTTTTTTTTGCGAATGCTCATGAGCGAGCACATAGAGTAGCTCCTCCCTCCTTTTCATAATTCTTATTGTGATTTTAGTTCACGACAAGAATTATGAAATAGTGGAGAACTATTTTGTTTAGATCACGCTAAATGCTGTATATCTCACGAGTAGCTACATTTTTTTTTGGTAACGAGACTGATGGATCAGTTTTTGCTGCTTTTTGTTCATCTATTTGGCTACGTCAATCGAAATGTTAGACATTGACAGGGATAAAATCATGCAGGTCTCATATACATGTACTAGTTGGTTGTAAAATGTTCACTACACAATATACTCATCGGCATAGTGCAAAGAGAATTGAGGGGCTCACCAGTGAGTTAACGTCCTAGTTTGGATAGCAAGCATGTAGTAGATGCATTTTGTTTTAGATCACAGCAAAAGATCCTACATGGTAAAAAGAAGTCATTTCAACGCAAGTCAAATAAGCCAACATTAGTCAATGAGTAAGTAAATAAAAGAGAAACAAAGGGAAAAGAGGTATAGTGCAGGATAATGTGATGATTAGTCCACCATAGTGAGGCATATTCAAGGCATATGGATCAAATAAATTAGGAGAAGCGAAAGGACACGGATGTCGCCTAGAGGGGGGGTGAATAGGCGATTTAAAACTTTTACGAGATGGGCTTAACAAATGCGGAATAAAACTAGCGTTTACTTTGTCAAGCCCAAAGCCTATAAACTATGGTTCACCTATGTGCACCAACAACTTATTCTAAGCAATGGTTCACCTATGTACACCAACTAACTTATGCTAAGCAAGACAAGCAACTTATGTGATAGCAAGATATATATATAACTTCAAACACGATGGCTATCACAAAGTAAAGTGCATAAGTAAAGAGCTCGGGTATAGGAATAACCGAAGTGACGCGGAGACAATGATGTAGCCCGAAGTTCACACTCTTGCGAGTGCTACTCTCCGTTGGAGCGGTGTGGAGGACAAGTCACTCCAAATGCACGAGGGCCACCGTATTCTCCTCGAGAATTCCCACCAAAAGGGATGTCCTCGATCCACTATGGGACCTTAGGAAGGTCACCGAACCCGCACAAAGCTTGGGGCTATCTCCACAACTTAATTGGAGGCTCCCAATAAATTGCCACAAAGGCCTTGCCCTTGAAGATTCTCCACAACTTAATTGGAGTCCCCAAGAACACCACTAAGATGCCACAAAGGCCTTGCCCTTGAAGATTCTCCACAACTTAATTGGAGTCCCCAAGAACACCACTAAGATGCCACAAAGGCCTAGAATCCGTCTAGGGTTCCAAGAACCCAAGAGTAACAACCTTCTTGCTTTCACCTCCACGAATCACCGTGGAGAACTCAAACCGATGCACCAAATGCAATGGCAAGAACACCACAAAGATGCTCAAGTCATTCTCTCTCAAATTCCAACAAAGCTACAAAAGCTATTGGGGGAATAAGAGAGGAAGAACAAATAAGAGGAGGAACACCAAATTTCTCCAAGATCTAGATCTAGTGGGTTCCCCTCACAAAGAGAGGGATTTGATTGGTGAAGATGTAGATCTAGATCTCCTCTCTCTTTTCCCTCAAGAATATGCAAGAATCATGAGAGGAATCAAGAACTAGGGCAAGCTTTGAAGGACAACAATGGAGGGGAGAGAGAGAGAGTGAACCAACCAGCCCAAGGAGGAAGAAGGGGGTCTTATATACCCCCTCAACGAAATATGACCGTTTGGGACCTCCAGGCCGGAAAATCCGCCCCGGGCCGGATTATCCGCCCCGAAAATCACCCTGGACTCGGGCCGGATATTGTCCAAAATTGGTCATTCGGGCCGGATTATCCGCAGAAACTGCAGAAACACCAAAACTAAAACGGGCATAACTTTAGCATCCGGACTCCGATTTTGATGATCTTGGGCTTGTTTTAAAGCTAGGAACAAGCTCTAGAAGATCATGCAGGAAACCATCACAGTACAACAAG
This sequence comes from Lolium multiflorum, assembly GCA_030979885.1. Taxonomy (NCBI): domain Eukaryota; kingdom Viridiplantae; phylum Streptophyta; class Magnoliopsida; order Poales; family Poaceae; genus Lolium; species Lolium multiflorum. The sequence goes on from CM061749.1 coordinate 309,050,810, forward strand.
GGAGGATAGAAACAAATGATGAAAGGTTTGACCTATCTAAAAAAGACATACCGGTAAAACCTCCAATCTTGAAAATGCAACAAGTTGCCCATGCAAAAACCATTATCAATGAACTAGAGCTTGTCATGAGAATAAGCACAAGCTCTAAAACATCACATGGATAAGATCCAAATAAAACCAAGAAAGATGATGAACCAAACTCAAAAACGCAACAAGTGATCTATGCGAAATCCGTTTTTGATGAACTAGAGCTTGTCATGAGAATAAGCACAAGCTCTAAAACATCACATGGATAAGGTCCAAATAACAACCAAGAAAGATGATGCAAGGATGCAAAGGTTTGAGCTCTCTCCGAACGATACGATCGAGTTACTCACTCGAGAGCCCTCTTGATAGTACGGCAACTAAACTATAAACCGGTCTCCAACTACACTATGAGACCGGTGAGAAAGAAACCCTATCAAGAGCAAACCTTATACTTGCGCATTCCACTTGAGCTCGATGACGACGATCTTGACCTCAACAAGTTGGAACGCCTTTCTTGCTTGTGTTTGCTTGACGAAGTCTTGTGGATTGCTCCCCCATAATCCACCATGGGAGAGCTTCTTCTTCGGCGCATCTTCACATAACCATGACCACCATGTGGATTGCTCCCCCATAATCCACCATGGGAGAGCTTCTTCTTCGGCGCATCTTCACATATCCATGATCACCATATGGATGGCAAGACTCAAGCAAAGGACCTCTTCGAGATGGCTCATCTTGAACTTGCACTTCATTTCTCCATGGCAAGCTTCAAGCTTATGAACTCTTCGAGTTGGCTCATCTTGAACTTGCACTTCATTTCTTCATTCTTCATCATGTTGATGTCTTGAAGTAACTTGAGGGCTCACTTCATCTTCATCTTCAAGACATACTTGACACTTGATATCCTTCATCAATTTCTTCTTATTGCAACCTAATACAAACATGTTGATGTCTTGAAGTAACTTGAGGGCTCACTTCATCTTCATCTTCAAGACATACTTGACACTTGATATCCTTCATCAAATTCTTCTTGTTGCAACCTTGAAGCCAACATATGGTTCAAGAATTGCCTATGGACAACTCCTACAAATATAACTCAATGCAAACATTAGTCCATAGGGATTGTCATTAATTACCAAAACCACACATGGGGGCTCCATGCACTTTCAATCTCCCCCATTTTGGTAATTGATGACAATCTCTTTGAGAGGGTTCTATATAAGGAATTTAAGTAACTGATACGTCCAATTTGCATCACTATTTTATATCATAATTTGCTGCTATTCATTGATATATTTCATATTTGGAGATGATACTTATGTTATTTCATCTATTTTGCATATTTCATGATTATTTGGAGATCGCGCACCGGAGCCAGGATTCTGCTGGAAAAAGCACCGTCAGAATGCAATATTTCGGAAGATCAACGGTTGACGGAAATTATACGAAAAATCCTATTTTTCCAGATGACGAAGGGAGCCAGAAGGGGGAGCCGAGGGGACCCGAGGTGGGCCCACCTCATAGGCCGGCGCGGCCCAAGGCTGGCCACGCCGCCTGTGAGGAGGGGCCCACAGCCCTCTCTCGCCTCCTTTTCTTCGCGTACGTCTTCGTCCCGAAAACCTAAGCCACAGAGGATAGTCGCGAAGAGTCACAGCCGCCTCTGCGGGGCGGAGAACACCAGAGAGAAAAGAGCTCTCCGGCGGGGAAATTCCCTCCCGGAGGGGGAAATCGACGCCATCGTCACCGTCATCGAGCTGGACATCATCTCCATCACCATCGTCATCATCTCCATCATTATCACCGCCATCTCCACCGCTGCATCTCGTCACCGCTGTAACAATTTGGGTTTGATCTTGATTGTTTGATAGGGGAAACTCTCCCGGTGTTGATTTCTACTTGTTATTGATGCTATTGAGTGAAACCATTGAACCAAGGTTTATGTTCAGATTGTTATTCATTATCATATCACCTCTGATCATGTTCCATATGATGTCTCGTGAGTAGTTCGTTTAGTTCTTGAGGACATGGGTGAAGTCTAAATGTTAGTAGTGAAGTATGGTTGAGTAATATTCAATGTTATGATATTTAAGTTGTGGTGTTATTCTTCTAGTGGTGTCGTGTGAACGTCGACTACACGACACTTCACCTTTATGGGCCTAGGGGAATGCATCTTGTACTCGTTTGCCAATTGCGGGGTTGCCGGAGTGACAGAAACTGAGCCCCGTTGGTATATCGATGGGAGGGATCGCAGGATCTCGAGTTTAAGGCTGTGGTTAGATTTATCTTAATTACTTTCTTGTAGTTGCGGATGCTTGCAGGGGTATAATCACAAGTATGTATTAGTCCTAGGAAGGGCGGTACATTAGCATAGGTTCACCCACACAACACTTATCAAAACAATGAAGATTAATTAGCCGTATGTAGCGAAAGCACTAGACTAAAATCCCGTGTGTCCTCGAGAAAGCACTAGACTAAAACCGGCTTGTCCTTTGTGCTAAAAAGGATTGGGCCACTTGCTGCAATTATTTCTCTCGCACTTTACTTACTCGTACTTTATTCATCTGTTACATCAAAACCCCCTGAATACTTGTCTGTGAGCATTTAGTGAATCCTTCATCGAAACTGCTTGTCAACACCTTCTGCTCCTCGTTGGGATCGACATTCTTACTTATCGAAGATACTACGATACACCCCTATACTTGTGGGTCATCAAGATTATTTTCTGGCGCCGTTGCCGGGGAGTGAAGCGCTATTGGTAAGTGGAATTGGTAAGGAAAACCTTTATTGTTGTGCTGATTTTATTTCTGCATGCTGCTATAAGTCATTATGGAGAGATCTTCTCTTCAATTTCTATTTGGGAAATCTACTACTACTGCAACGGTAGTGGATGAGGCGCCAGGTGAGGAAGTAATACCATATAAAATACCTATGAAAATTATTGAACGTGTTATGGATAACCGCTATGAAGGGGATGGAACTGTCCATCTGGTGATCATTTACTGTTTTTACATGAATTATGCGGGTTATTCAAATGTGCAGGTATTGCTATGGATGAAGTTAGAAAGAAACTATTCTCTATATCGCTGTCTGGTAAAGCAGCGCACTGGTATAAATTGCTGAAGAATAGGGATTCTACTGATTGAGAGGATATTGTGCCTTTATTTTATTCCAAATTCTATCCTCCAAGTGAAATTCACAAAGATCGGAACCGCATATATAATTTCTGGCCTCATGATGGAGAAAGCATTGCCCAAGCATGGGGAGATTGAAGTCTTTAATGCTCAAATGTCCCATTCATGAGCTTCCTGGTAATGTTATTATTGATAATTTCTATGCAAGACTTTCTTTTCAAGACAAGACCTTGCTGGATACTTCTTGTTCTGGATCATTTACACGCAACAAAGAAGAGTTTAAAAGGGACCTTCTTGATCGGATCCAGGAGAATACTGAAGGATGGGAGAACGACAAAGATAGAGAGTCAGGTATAAACTTTGATTATAAATGCATTGAAGTTTTTATGGATACTGATAAATTTCGTAATATTAGTGCTACTTATGGTCTTGATTCTCAAGTCGTTGCAAATCTTTATAAAGCTTTTGCCTCTCATTATGAATTGCCTAAGAAGAATTTTGATAAGTATCATGAACCGTATAAAGATAAAATAGATTCATCTATAAACAAATGTGTTGTAATTGAAACTGTTGATCATGTTATTCCTGAAGCTTATATTGAAAAAACTCCTTTCCCTGCTAAAATGAAGGAGTACTCTGTTATAAATAGTGCGGTTCATAAAAGTGAAAAGAAACCTATAGAACCTGAAGAACAAATAAAAGTTGAACCTTCTGTTGCAATTGTTAAAGATCTTGTGACTGAAAATGTGGAGGATGGTCATATTATTTTCTGTGAAGATGCCTCTAATATTGTTTCGCATCCTAATAAGTCTAGGAAAGCTAGTTTTCCTATGCTATCTGTTAGAATTGGTGATCATTGTTATTATGGTTTATGTGATATTGGTGCAAGTATTAGTGCTATTCCTTATGAGCTTTACACGGAGATCATGCATGAAATTGGTTCTTGTGAACTTGAAGATATTGATGTGGTTATTCGGCTGGCTAATAGAGAAACTATCTCTCCTATTGGTATTATTCGAGATGTGGAAGTTCTATGTGGTAAGATTAAATATCCTGCTGACTTTTTGGTACTTGGTTCTGCTGCTAGTAAATATTGTCCTATCATTTTTGGTAGACCTTTTCTAAATACTTGTGGAGCTATTATAGATTGTAAGAAAGAGAAAATTTTGACTAAATTTGCTGGTGAATCTTATGAGTTTAACTTCTCTAAATTTACCAAAACTCCTTATAAAGCTGATTTGCCTAATAATGATTTTAAAGTTGAACAATGTGCATCTATTGCTCTTGCTCCTAGTAATCCTTTGCAGCAACATTTGGAGAATAGTGAGAGTGAAGTTTTTAGGGAAGAAAGAGATGAGCTTGATGAAATTTTCCTTCGTCAACCTATTCTTAAGCATGATTTACCGGTGGAAGATCTGGGTACAACACCACCACCAAAGGAAGATCCTGTCTTTGATTTAAAACCATTGCCTGATAATCTTAAATATGCTCATATTGATGATAAGAAAATATATCCTGTTATTATTAGTTCTAAGCTTTCAGAGTTTGAAGAAGAAAGGTTATTGGAAATATTGAAGAAACACCGAGGTGCTATTGGCTACACTCTTGATGACTTGAAGGGGATTTCTCCCTCTATTTGCCAACACACCATTAATATGGAAGATGATGCAAAGCCTGTTGTTGAACCTCAGCGTCGTCTAATTCCTAAGATGAAGGATGTGGTAAGAAATGAGGTATTAAGACTCCTTGAAGCTGGTATTATATATCCTATTGCTGATAGTAGATGGGTTAGTCCTGTGCATTGTGTTCCTAAGAAAGGAGGAATGACTGTTGTACCTAATGATAATGATGAGCTCATCCCTCAAAGAGTAGTTGTAGGTTATAGAATGTGCATTGATTATCGGAAAGTTAATAAGGTTACTAAGAAAGATCATTACCCTTTACCATTTATTGATCAAATGTTAGAAAGGTTATCTAAAAATACTCATTTTTTCTTTCTTGATGGTTATTCTGGATTTTCACAAATTGCTGTTAAAACTAAAGATCAAGAGAAAACCACTTTCACTTGTCCCTATGGAACTTATGCTTATAGGCGTATGCCTTTTGGTTTATGTAATGCTCCTGCTACTTTTCAAAGATGCATGTCTGCTATTTTTCATGGCTTTTGTGAGAGTATTGTAGAGGTATTCATGGACGATTTTTCCGTCTATGGAAATTCTTTTGATTATTGCTTGCGGAATCTTGATAAAGTTTTGCAGAGATGTGAAGAAACTAACCTTGTTCTTAATTGGGAGAAATGCCACTTTATGGTTAATGAAGGAATTGTATTGGGACATAAAATTTCCGAGAGAGGTATTGAAGTTGATAGAGCTAAAGTTGAAGCAATTGAGAAGATGCCCTATCCTAGGGATGTTAAAGGTATTCGTAGTGTTCTTGGTCATGCTGGGTTTTATAGGAGGTTTATTAAAGATTTTTCTAAGATTTCAAAGCCTCTTACTCATCTTCTTCAAAAAGATGTACCTTTTGTTTTTGATGATGATTGTAAGGAAGCTTTTGAAACTCTAAAGAAAGCCTTAACAACTCCTATAGTTGAACCTCCTGATTGGAACTTACCATTTGAAATTATGTGTGATGCTAGTGATTTTGCTGTAGGCGCTGTTCTTGGACAGCGAGTAGATAAAAAACTGAATGTTATTCATTATGCTAGCAAAACTCTTGATGCTGCTCAAAGAAATTATGCTACAACTGAAAAAGAATTGTTAGATGTAGTCTTTGCTTGTGATAAGTTTAGATCTTATATTGTTGATTCAAAAGTTACAATTCATACTGATCATGCTGCAATTAGATATCTTATGACAAAGAAAGATGCTAAGCCAAGGCTTATTAGATGGGTACTTCTTTTGCAAGAATTTGATTTACATATTGTAGATAGGAAAGGTGCTGATAATCCTGTTGCTGATAATTTGTCTAGATTGGAAAATATTGCTTATGATCCTGTTCCTGTTAATGATAGTTTTCCAAATGAACAATTGGCTGTAATAAAGGTGAGCTCGCGAGACAGTCCTTGGTATGCTGATTATGCTAACTTTATTGTTTCCAAGTACTTGCCTCCAACCTTTTCAGCTCAGCAAAGGAGGAAATTCTTTTATGACTTGAGGCATTATTTTTGGGATGACCCACACTTATATAAAGAAGGAGTGGATGGTATTCTGCGAAGGTGTGTTCCCGAATATGAACAACAAGAGATATTGAGTAAATGTCATGGTAGTGCTTATGGAGGACATCACGCGGGAGATAGAACCGCGCAAAAGGTTCTACAATCAGGTTTTTATTGGCCAACTCTCTTCAAAGATGCAAGGAGGTTTATTTTATCTTGTGATGAATGTCAAAGGGTTGGTAATATCTCCAGACGCAATGAAATGCCTATGAATTATACTCTCGTTATTGAACCGTTTGATTGTTGGGGATTTGACTTCATGGGACCTTTTCCCTCTTCAGAAGGTAACACTCATATACTTGTTGCTGTTGATTATGTTACTAAATGGGTAGAAGCCATACCTACAAAAAGTGTTGATGGTGAGACCTCTTTAAAAATGCTTTTAGATATTATTTTTCCTAGATTTGGAGTACCTAGATATATTATGACTGATGGAGGTTCTCATTTTATTCATGGAGGTTTTAGAAAAACTCTTGCTAAGTATGGTATTAATCATAGAATTGCTTCCGCTTATCATCCTCAAACTAGTGGGCAAGTAGAACTATCAAATAGAGAGATTAAGTCTATCTTGCAAAAGACTGTTAATAAAACTAGAAAGAATTGGGCTAGTAAATTGAAGGAAGCACTATGGGCTTATAGAACTGCTTATAAAAACCCCATGGGAATGTCACCTTATAAAATGGTTTATGGAAAAGCTTGTCATTTACCTTTAGAATTAGAGCACAAAGCTTATTGGGCTGTTAGAGAACTAAACAAAGATCCTAAACTAGCCGGTGATAAGAGGTTGTTGCAATTAAGTTCTCTAGATGAATGGAGAAGTGAAGCTTATGAAAATGCTAAACTCTTTAAAGAGAAAGTTAAGAAATGGCATGATAGAAGGATTATCAAAAGAGAATTTAATGTTGGGGATAAAGTCCTATTGTATCGGTCTCGTCTCAGATTCTTTGCAGGGAAATTACTCTCAAAATGGGAAGGACCATATGTCATTGATGAGGTTTATCGATCAGGAGGAATTAAAATTAGCTCTCTCCAAGGCAATGCCACGCAAGTGGTGAATGGACAAAGACTCAAGCATTATATCTCAGGAGATTCTTATAATGTAGATGTTGATGTTATTCGAGTGGAAACACCGGAAGCTTTCATCAAAAGTCAAGTTGACAGTCCTGCAGAATCCGACTTTGAATAGGTAACAGTTCTGGTAAGAAAAAGTCCGCGATTCACTTTCCGAACAATGTTTTTTCTGTTTTTGGAAAATATGAAAAATTACGAGATCGAAACGGAGTGGAGGAGACGCACGAGGCGTGCCCCCATAGGCCGGCGCGAGCCCCCGGCCGCGCCGCCCTATGAGGACACCGCCTCGTTGTCCCCCTCCGACTCTTGTTCGATCGGTACTTTCCGACGTAAAAATTCTGCTATATAATCCCCGGACCCCTGGAGGTCCGCATATCGTTTTCTCGACGTGTTTTGTTTTTTTTGCCAGGATCTATTTTCAATCTAGAAGCGCCATGGTCTCCAACAACAAAGACAAGGAGCCTATGGAGGAAAATATTCAAGATCCCGAGTGGAAAGAGGTGGACGAGAGCGTCAAGGAAGAAGATGAAGAAGAAGTGGAGGAAGACTCGCGCGCATACCCGCGTGCTACCATTGCAAGCATCGAGGTGGTGGAGAACCCTTTTAATGCAAAGAAGAGCGCAAGAATTCGCACCGGAGGAAGACTTCCACGTCATTACCTAGCTCCAAAGACATCTTCTCCAGGCACTCATCACCCCTTCCGCAATCTAATTTACAATAATCAAATTGAAAGGACTCCCAAGGCAGCATTGCCTAGCAATTGGGATATAGATCGTTCTAACACTGCAGGAAGGATGAAGCCTGAAGCTGAAGAGTGGGGAAATAACTCCAAGAGTTGGGACTCGCCGTCGGACATACTTCTTAACCGCGTCGAGCATAACTCGGAGATGATCCGCAACCTCATGTACAAGATTGATGAGCTTCAGGAGCTTGTTGAGAAGCTTGTCAAGAATTCACCATCATCACCGAAGGAGTAATTCATCATCGGTATTGGCATCCCCTTGGTTTGTTCCAAGCTTGGGGAGTGCCGCGGTATCACAACATCACTATCTTTTACTTTATATTATCAAGTAGTGTCATATCATGAGTAGGGAAGTTATCATATAAGATGTGTTGCGGTATGGAAGTATCTCTCTTTAGTGGTTATCTATGTATCCCTTGGTGTGAGTTATCGTTATGAAATATTAATGAGAAGTTTTATCATTTACATATTGCACATCTTATTTTAGTTTGCAATCTCTATTATATGATTGATCTTGTTGTTAAGTATTGGTAACACTTTGGGAGCATTGAGTAAATCTATTTGGTTTTGGCAAACTTAGCATTGGTCAATAGCAACAACACTTTGAGTTTTAAGTAGAGAAGAGGAAATACATGTAGATATATTATTATCTTTCTTGTTAGTTCTTAGCTTATTATTCTGAAGTTAAAATTGTTTGTATTTACAAGGAAGATGCATGGTTGTTTCTATCACATGTATATTTGTTTGTTTACCTCAACTCCTATGCTTGCTAATTAACCTTGCTAGCCAAAGACATGTACTGAAAGGGAATGCTTCTCGTGCGTCCAAACCTTTAAACCAAAACCCATGCCATGTGTGTCCACTATAACTACCTATTATGTGGTATTTCCTGCCACTCCAAGTAAATACTTCATGTGCTACCTTTAAACAATTCAAAATTTATCATCCCTTATTTGTGTCAATGTTTTATAGTTCATGAGGAAGTATGTGGTGTTTTATCTTTCAATCTTGTTGGGCAACTTTCACCAATGGACTAGTGGCTTCATCCACTTATCCAATAACTTTGCAAAAAGAGCTGGCAATGGGGTTCCCAGTCCCAAATTAATTAACTTTCGTAATTTTACAAATAGACACTCCTCCATGGTATGAGATTGATTGGACGGCACCCGAGGATTCGGTTAGCCATGGCTTGAGAAAGCAAAGGTGGGGAGGAGTGTCATCTAAATAAAACTAAAATAAAAAGACACTCCTTCATGGTATGAGATCGTTGGCAGGCCCGAGGATTCGGTTAGCCATGGTTTGTGAAAGCAAAGGTTGGAAGGAGTGTCAACCAAAAATAAAACTTTATGGGAGCCGCTCTTTGAGAGTTTGTCTGGCAAGGGGGTTAGAGTACCCGCTACCAGTCGTTGACAACAACAAACACCCCTCAAAACTTTACTTTATTGCTCTCTATATGATTTCAAAACTTGAAAAGCTCTAGCACATGATTTAATCCATGCTTCCCTCTGCGAAGGGCCTATCTTTTACTTTATGTTGAGTCAGTAAAACCTATTTCCCTCCATCTTAAGCAAGCATTTGAGTTTTGCGATCAAACTATTATATTGTGATTTATTTCATCATGTCTTTTACTCTTTCTTGTTTAGTACAAGTTTTATCTAAATGAATATAGCTTTGGAAGTTATCAATGACCATTATGATTGAGTATGCAAAATGAGCCATATAAACTTTAACATGAGAGCGCTGCTCAATAGATAAGTATAATCTGTTAACTGTTCTCTGACCAAGAACAAAGTTTGCCATCACCAATTATGATTCCTTATGCACCTTTATTTATGATTACCTTATACTTATTTCAAGTTGAATTATATGAGGAAGTTGTTCACTAGAATGCCTTGTGTGAATTAATATGATGCTTCTTGTACGTATTTTATTTATCGACTCTTCACTCCATAAACATGTGGTCTTGTTCGAGCTCAGTTTCGCTTGGGGACAAGCGAAGTCTAAGCTTGGGGGGAGTTGATACGTCCAATTTGCATCACTATTTTATATCATAATTTGCTGCTATTCATTGATATATTTCATATTTGGAGATGATACTTATGTTATTTCATCTATTTTGCATATTTCATGATTATTTGGAGATCGCGCGAGCCAGGATTCTGCTGGAAAAAGCACCGTCAGAATGCAATATTTCGGAAGATCAACGGTTGACGGAAATTATACGAAAAATCCTATTTTCCAGATGACGAAGGGAGCCAGAAGGGGAGCCGGGGGACCCGAGGTGGGCCCACCTCATAGGCCGGCGCGGCCCAAGGCCTGGCCGCGCCGCCGTGGAGAGGGGCCCACACCCTCTCGCCTCCTTTTCTTCGCGTACGTCTTCGTCCCGAAAACCTAAGCCACAGAGGATAGTCGCGAAGAGTCACAGCCGCCTCTGCGGGGCGGAGAACACCAGAGAGAAAAGAGCTCTCCGGCGGGCAGGAATCCGCCGGGGAAATTCCCTCCCGGAGGGAAATCGATGCCATCGTCACCGTCATCGAGCTGGACATCATCTCCATCACCATCGTCATCATCTCCATCATTATCACCGCCATCTCCACCGCTGCATCTCGTCACCGCTGTAATAATTTGGGTTTGATCATGATTGTTTGATAGGGGAAACTCTCCCGGTGTTTATTTCTACTTGTTATTGATGCTATTGAGTGAAACCATTGAACCAAGGTTTATGTTCAGATTGTTATTCATTATCATATCACCTCTGATCATGTTCCATATGATGTCTCGTGAGTAGTTCGTTTAGTTCTTGAGGACATGGGTGAAGTCTAAATGTTAGTAGTGAAGTATGGTTGAGTAATATTCAATGTTATGATATTTAAGTTGTGGTGTTATTCTTCTAGTGGTGTCGTGTGAACGTCGACTACACGACACTTCACCTTTATGGGCCTAGGGAATGCATCTTGTACTCGTTTGCCAATTGCGGGGTTGCGGGTGACAGAAACGAGCCCCCGTTGGTATATCGATGCGGGAGGGATCGCAGGATCTCGAGTTTAAGGCTGTGGTTAGATTTATCTTAATTACTTTCTTGTAGTTGCGGATGCTTGCAAGGGTATAATCACAAGTATGTATTAGTCCTAGGAAGGGCGGTACATTAGCATAGGTTCACCCACACAACACTTATCAAAACAATGAAGATTAATTAGCCGTATGTAGCGAAAGCACTAGACTAAAATCCCGTGTGTCCTCGAGAACGTTTGGTCATTATAAGTAAACAAACCGGCTTGTCCTTTGTGCTAAAAAGGATTGGGCCACTCGCTGCAATTATTTCTCTCGCACTTTACTTACTCGTACTTTATTCATCTGTTACATCAAAACCCCCGAATACTTGTCTGTGAGCATTTACAGTGAATCCTTCATCGAAACTGCTTGTCAACACCTTCTGCTCCTCGTTGGGATCGACATTCTTACTTATCGAAGATACTACGATACACCCCCTATACTTGTGGGTCATCAGTAACAAATAAGTTGAATATATAGAGCAAACTCCCCCATAATATATGCATGTGTGAATGATCTTGACTTTCATTGCATATATTGGCATTCAAAGCCTAGTGGAGTTTCCTCTAAATATTCAACTATGCAAAGCAACAAGATGCAATGCAATAAAGGCACATGCTTAAGCACAAAGCAAAGACATAACCAAATTCCCTTAAACCCTCCAAACTTCTCCCCCATTGGCACCAATTGCCGAAATGGGTGAAAATTTTAGAAGGCCAATATAGTGAGAGTTCCTCCATAGAGTGTGCATTTCTCATAATTTGAGTGGAATCAAATGCACATATCCAATGACGAATATTCGGAAGGAATCACACTATAGATAGGATCAAAGATTGCAAAAAGATAACAAAGTCAAGAAGCTTCAACAAATGAAGCAAGCAACCAAATGAACCACAAAGAGGATACCAAAAGAAAGATAGATATTATGATAAGATCAAGAAGATTGCTCTAAATAATATGAGGAAGCTCCCCAAGGTTTGTGCACAAAACTAGACAATTTGCATTGGAGTATAAAGTGCACAAACATGGAATCATCACTCCCATAATATCATTCAAAAACAAAAGATACCAAGTGAATCAAACTCTAATGATCACCACAAGATAGTGCTCTAAATCAAATGAGGAAGCTCCCCAAGGTACATGCATAAAATAAAATGTTGCATTTGAATAAAATATGCATAACATGGAATCCTCACTCCCTCATTTAAAACACAAACATTTATAATAGATCATAGATAGAAAAATAAGCTAAACACTTGCAACAAACAAATAGTTGAGCAACAAGTAAGAGGCACCATAATAAAAAGGCTCAACCAAGATGATATGTGAAAGGCATGATAAAGCATATTATAAGACTATTACAAGGATGAGCAAAAAGCATCATCATAGTATTCAATGAATTATATTGCTTAGCATGACCAATCAACACGCAATAAATAAATAAGATATCAAAAGGAGATGTATCATCTCTTATGTGTATAAGTTTCTCTAAGTGGGCAATATCACAAAGATATTTATCCACAAAGAAACATGCACACACAAAATAGATACGCAAGAAAAATAGTATGATATCCAAGACGAAGTCATGCAATATACCAATAAGAATTTTTGCTTAATAGCATGGCCAAAGGCTCAATTTTATCTTATTGTACATTCATGAACTTCAACCACAAACAAATAAAATACATCACAAATATCAACAAGGGATAGAAGATAGTTGGGATGCATTTGAGAAAGGCAACAAGTATCACAAACGAGGATACCAAAAGAAGTAACTAAATTTGCACTTTCATCTATATTGCACATGTGAGAGCCTTGAGGAATTGATATGCAATAAAATTGCTAGATAGGCATAGTTGGGATGGATGAATCATGAGCATGATTTAAAATACTTCCCAACAAATGCACTCATCTCAAATTACTCACATTCACAATAAAGAGGTTTCATTAAGACTTTTGCAAGAAGCACAACATTTGCAAATCAAGAGATTCATGCCAAGATGCAACCATAAGGTTGGATACAAGAAAAGTATGCATGAGAAGATACTTGTTACCAAGATAGCATTGGTGTGGATGTAGTAGATATGTGTTCGTTGACCATCCTAGCTTGCCTCAAGTTACCATTGAGTCACCACTTCTTTCCAAGAGTGAGACAAGCATCCAATGCATATCCATTGTACCTAACACAAAGGTAAGTACAAAATGGTCCCCAAACTAATTGGGTCCAAAGTAGTTAGACACACTACAACATATAGGACAAACTCCACAATTCTATGTGCATATAGATATGAAATTGAATTTCATGCACATCTTAGACAAATTAGGATTTGATGGAGTTTACCCTATATATTGGATCAATGAAAGTGACACATGCCATAAGATATACATATATTAAATATGCATGCACAATACTTTCAAGGACCAAAGGAAGATACAATTTGGACAAAACACCAAATAAATCAAGAGACAATGGTTGCCCAAATTATATCAAAGAACAAATCAACACAAGATTGAATCCAAAGACTTATCTCATTATAAGAAGCTAATTAAGCCTAAGCACAAAGGAATGAGATAACCAACTCCCAAGAGAGCAAGGTTCCAACAAATAAACCAAACCCTCGACACTTTTTATGATGGCACAAAGTACCAAAAAGAAAATTTATGTCTCCCAAAACCAAATTTTTGATAATGATCAAGAGAAGTTTAAGCATTATAACAAATATAGGAGAGCTCCCCCAAGATTAGTGCATTATCTAGGATTTAGAATATGGATACAAAATGCACAAAACTAGAATCATCACGCTACCTATATCTACTAAAAATGCTAAGAAAGTTTGAATAGACAAATTAGATCCATAAGATGTAACGAAGACACATGGGAGTCAAATAACAACACATTCATGGCAATAAATAAGATAATTTAAACACACGAGCCAATGTAAATATGATCAATAAATTTCTACCTCATAATAGATTGCCAATTGTCCTAGGACACAAGGTATTAGGAAATATTTCCCGGTGGTAGTTTGTAAGTATATGTAAGATCATATTTACACCAAATAAAGCATATGGTAAAAGATAAGAGTTAACCATCATGCAAAGAGAGTTTCTTGATAGCTTCATTTAGTCATACCAACATGCAAGGCAATTAATAGTATTCATACCAACATGCAAAGCAATTAATAGTATTCATACCAACATGCAAAGCAATTAATAGTATGACTTGAAGCACATGGTTTTCCAAAAATGTATTGAGGGACACGTTGTGAAAAACCATGCCAAGAAAAACTTTCACAAATAAGATCCACAAAGATATTAGCAATGAAGCTATTTAAGCAAATTGGAGCTTGTTTGAGCAAACATGCCACATAGGAGAGAGATAAATTACGGTATCAATTCTATGTGACACAACCTCAAATGTTCATATTTTCCAGGCTTGTAATATGCACAAAGCTTATTACTCCCCCATAATGTGATAAGAAGTTTATTTTCACAAGAGGCAAATAAGATCCAACTAGAGATATTAATGGACATTAGAATTTGAATTTCTCATTAAGATGACATACCACATAGAGTCTAGATAATCTCGCAATATCAATTCTAAGTGATATTCCTCATGTACACACATTGTTTAGGATCATGAAATTCCCAAAGGAATATCACTCCCCCAAAATGGGATAGTCCATTAATCGCTCATAAGAGCCATATAAGATACAACAAGATGCAAAGAGGCTCCAACACAAACACAAATACATGGTGTGCAACCCAACATGCATAGACTTGATTTCTCAAGCAAAAACAAGTAGGAAGCACAACATATACAAACACATGTTATTAACAAAACTAACATATGCAAAGGGGTGAGTAACTTTCAATATAAATGAGTTGAGAACATGTTACCGCAAGGAGGAACATTGAATATATGATAGAAGCAAGATAACCAAAAGATTTGGCTTGAGATAATATAAATGATGAAGATCCCTTAATTCTTCATGATGTAGCCAAGTCTCCAATGCCCTCCAACAAGCACCTATTGATCAAGTTTTGGATTGTTGGTCCCCAACTAAGTTGGGTCCTAAGAGGTTAGTCACAATAGGCTTGGCAACCCAAATGGTTCTTTTCTTGACACCACTTTGAGCACCAACATATTTGGCAAACACATTGCCACCCTCATCCTTACAAAGAGAATAAACATCATCAATGGAGATAGAGTTGGATGAGGTACCAATAGTGCAAAAAGAGGAGATGTGGCCCTTCTCACGGCATATGTAGCAAGTTCTTTTCTTCTCCTTCTTCTCACTAGATTTCTCCACAATGGGATCATTGGCTTGATTCTTCTTGGGAAGTGGAATTTCTTCAACTTGAGGTTGAATATGAGTTTGAGCGTGAGGCCGCTTCCCTTTTTGCTTCTTCTTCAAAGGGCAAGATCTAACACGGTGCCCTTCAATTTTGCACTTGAAGCAACCAATCTTGGCCGGGTCTTTGACTTGTACTTGGCCCTTGTTGTTGTTGTTGTTGTTGTTCTTGGACTTGTTCTTATTGTTGGATTTGAATCCAAGTCCACTCTTTTCATTGGGGGATTGTTGCACACTTAACATCGTGTCAAGTTTGCATTTCCCTTCATGACTCTTTACCAAGTCGGTCTTCAAAGAAGTGACTTGGGCCTTGAGCTCTTTGATTTCCTCTACATGGTTAGTAACAACACAAGTACTAGAGGAAGTAGAACCTTCATTGTTAGAGCAACAAGGCAAGGAAGATAATTCATCACAAGATTTAGCAATACTATGAGTGGATGAATTACTAGGACTAGCACATGGCAATATAGCATTTTGGGTAGTAGTGCTAGTATCCACATGAGGCTCACAAGGTGTTGCCTTTGATATGATAGCCTCATGAGCTAACTTTAGCCTATCATGAGAGGCTAGAAGATCCTCATGGGAGCTAGAAAGCTTTCCATGATTTTCTTCCAATTTCCCATAATTTCTAGTTAGCAACTCAAGTTGAGCCCTTAGCTCAACATTCTCCTTCAAGATAGATGCTTCACAAGAAGTAGAGTTAGTAGCACAAGCATCATCACAAGACATATTAAGAAGAGAGGGTAACATAGCATGCTCTTTTAAATATGAAGCTTGTAGTTGCTCATATGACTTGGTGAGGATAGAGTGTTCGCTCTCCAAGGCCTTGTGGGCCTTGTCTAGATCATCTAGATCCTTAACAAGTTTATCATGACCAACACCAACTTTGGACTTTTCATTTTTAAGCAATTTTAATTTAGCTTTAGCATGGTCTCTTTCTTTAGTGAGTTTAGCAAATATTTCATTTTGAGACACCTCAAGGGTTTCAAGTTGCTCCTCAAGAGAGGCTACGGTCTCTTGTTCTTCTTCAAGGTCATTCTTTAATGATGCTACATCATCGGCATACTCTCGTTCAAGAGCACCCTTTTTATCAATGGTGTTCTCATGCATCCAAATAAGTTTTTGGCTCTCAATAGCGGTAGTCAAGATTTCAAAGAAGTGAGAGCTAGCAATTTTATCTTTGTAAAGAACCTTGAATACACTCTCACCTTTATCGCGTAGAGAGACAACCCAATCCTCTTCTTCATATTCATCCTCATCCTTATCACCACGAGAAATATTAGGTTCCATGGTAGGAGGTACCGTGGAACCCTTGGCCATAAGGCATATATGAGGACCGTGAGATAAAGATGAGGAGTTACTTGAGGCTCCTTTCAAGATCTTGTCTTGACCAATAGAATCTTTGGTTTCCTCTACATTGTTAGCCACACAACAACTAGAGGAAATAGAAGCATTTTTATCATGGCCACAAGACAAATCAAGCATATCATCATGAGATTTATTCAAGAAACTTACACATGATATGCAAGGACTATCAACACAAGCATGTAAATCATTTCTAGTGCTAGATGTGTTTAAGTCCAAAGATGAAGCATTGCAATGAGATAGAGATGAAGAATCATCAATAGTAAGCTCAATATCAACATTGCAATTTTCATCACCACTCACCATATCATTACCTTGTGTCTTACCACACTTTGGTGAAGTGGATGAAGATGAGAACTCATCACGGCCGGAAGTGGAAGCAAAACAATCATCCTCAATGATATTGGACACATCATATTTATCTTGAAGCTTTGTCCATAATTCATGAGCGCTCCCAAAAGGCATGATTGAAGAAGTAACTACATTGCTCACAACAATGGAAAACACATGAGAAGCAAGAGCATCGAGGCAAGAGTTTTTCTCCTCCTCAAGAGATAAATTTTGAGGATCCTTAGGAGAAGAAAAACCCATGTCAAGAAATCGCTCCATGTCCGGGGACATACGCCGCAAAATATTAAGCACATAAATTTTCCATAGATCATAATTTGTGCCATCAAATATAAACAAGTTATTGTGCGCTAATCCCCTAACCGACATCTTTACTCTCAAGGCGGTGAAGCCTAAGAATGAGAGACCTTGCTCTGATACCAATTGAAAGGACACGGATGTCGCCTAGAGGGGGGGTGAATAGGCGATTTAAAACTTTTACGAGATGGGCTTAACAAATGTGGAATAAAACTAGCGTTTACTTTGTCAAGCCCAAAGCCTATAAACTATGGTTCACCTATGAGCACCAACAACTTATTCTAAGCAATGGTTCACCTATGTGCACCAACAACTTATGCTAAGCAAGACAAGCAACTTATGTGATAGTAAGATATATATATAACTTCAAGCACGATGGCTATCACAAAGGAAAGTGCATAAGTAAAGAGCTCGGGTATAGGAATAACCGAAGTGACGCGGAGACAACGATGTAGCCCGAAGTTCACACTCTTGCGAGTGCTACTCTCCGTTGGAGCGGTGTGGAGGACAAGTCACTCCAAATGCACGAGGGCCACCGTATTCTCCTCGAGAATTCCCACCAAAAGGGATGTCCTCGATCCACTATGGGACCTTAGGAAGGTCACCGAACCCGCACAAAGCTTGGGGCTATCTCCACAACTTAATTGGAGGCTCCCAATAAATTGCCACAAAGGCCTTGCCCTTGAAGATTCTCCACAACTTAATTGGAGTCCCCAAGAACACCACTAAGATGCCACAAAGGCCTAGAATCCGTCTAGGGTTCCAAGAACCCAAGAGTAACAACCTTCTTGCTTTCACCTCCACGAATCACCGTGGAGAACTCAAACCGATGCACCAAATACAATGGCAAGAACACCACAAAGATGCTCAAGTCCTTCTCTCTCAAATTCCAACAAAGCTACAAAAGCTATTGGGGGAATAAGAGAGGAAGAACAAATAAGAGGAGGAACACCAAATTTCTTCAAGATCTAGATCTAGTGGGTTCCCCTCACAAAGAGAGGTATTTGATTGGTGAAGATGTAGATCTAGATCTCCTCTCTCTTTTCCCTCAAAAATATGCAAGAATCATGGGAGGAATCAAGAACTAGGGCAAGTTTTGAAGGACAACAATGGAGAGAGAGAGTGAACCAACCAGCCCAAGGAGGAAGAAGGGGGTCTTATATACCCCCTCCCAACGAAATATGACCGTTTGGGACCTCCCAGGCCGGAAAATCCGCCCCCGGGCCGGATTATCCGCCCCCAAAAACCGCCCCTGGACTCGGGCCGGATATTTGGCCGGATATTGTCCAAAATTGGTCATTGATTATCCGCCCCCCAGAAAACTGCAGAAACACCAAAACTAAAACGGGCATAACTTTAGCATCCGGACTCCGATTTTGATGATCTTGGGCTTGTTTTAAAGCTAGGAACAAGCTCTAGAAGATCATGCAGGAAACCATCATAGTCCAACAAGGGAGGATAGAAACAAATGATGAAAGGTTTGACCTATCTAAAAAGACATACCGGTAAAACCTCCAATCTTGAAAATGCAACAAGTTGCCCATGCAAAAACCATTATCAATGAACTAGAGCTTGTCATGAGAATAAGCACAAGCTCTAAAACATCACATGGATAAGATCCAAATAAAACCAAGAAAGATGATGAACCAAACTCAAAAACGCAACAAGTGATCTATGCGAAATCCGTTTTCAATGAACTAGAGCTTGTCATGAGAATAAGCACAAGCTCTAAAACATCACATGGATAAGGTCCAAATAACAACCAAGAAAGATGATGCAAGGATGCAAAGGTTTGAGCTCTCTCCGAACGATACGATCGAGTTACTCACTCGAGAGCCCTCTTGATAGTACGGCAACTAAACTATAAACCGGTCTCCAACTACACTATGAGACCGGTGAGAAAGAAACCCTATCAAGAGCAAACCTTATACTTGCGCATTCCACTTGAGCTCGATGACGACGATCTTGACCTTAACAAGATGGAACGCCTTTCTTGCTTGTGTTTGCTTGTCTTGTGGATTGCTCCCCCATAATCCACCATGGGAGAGCTTCTTCTTGGCGCATCTTCACATAACCATGACCACCATGTGGATTGCTCCCCCATAATCCACCATGGGAGAGCTTCTTCTTCGGCGCATCTTCACATATCCATGATCACCATATGGATGGCAAGACTCAAGCAAAGGACCTCTTCGAGATGGCTCATCTTGAACTTGCACTTCATTTCTCCATGGCAAGCTTCAAGCTTATGAACTCTTCGAGTTGGCTCATCTTGAACTTGCACTTCATTTCTTCATTCTTCATCATGTTGATGTCTTGAAGTAACTTGAGGGCTCACTTCATCTTCATCTTCAAGACATTGACACTTGATATCCTTCATCAATTTCTTCTTATTGCAACCTAATACAAACATGTTGATGTCTTGAAGTAACTTGAGGGCTCACTTCATCTTCATCTTCAAGACATACTTGACACTTGATATCCTTCATCAAATTCTTCTTATTTCAACCTTGAAGCCAACATATGGTTCAAGAATTGCCTATGGACAACTCCTACAAATATAACTCAATGCAAACATTAGTCCATAGGGATTGTCATTAATTACCAAAACCACACATGGGGGCTCCATGCACTTTCAAGAAGGCCTATTGGGAGCTCGAGCTCGAGCTTCGGGCGGCAATTGTGTGCCGGATGAACCCGAAAACGCATCGGGCCAGGCTTGTGCCGCTCCTTCAAAACCATCCCGATCGCCGACGAACGGTTCACGGAGTGGTGGTCGGTGACGGACAGCGGGAATATCATCTACCTCGGGGAGGGGGTGCCCACGCCAGCTCCGGCGACCCCTCCAGAGGATGTCGGCTTTGAGGAGGACTGGGGCTCCGATGACGGTAGTGGCGATGGCGCAAACAGCATGGACTGCACCACCTTCTGGCAGTAGTTATAGGTTTCTTTTATGTTTTAGCTCTAAATTCCTCAAACTTTGTACAACCTTGAATGAATTTCGACACCTCCTAAAATTTATAATTTTTTTAAAAAAAATCTAAAAAAAATCGGGAAGGGGGGGGGGGGGGTATTGTGGTCGTCGGTGTGGGGAACCCCTCCCTTTTTGTACGAACGTTGTGCCGGCGCTCCCAATAGGGCACCGCTAATGCACCCGCCGACTTGGAACAATATCTTTGGGATCCTTTATTTGAAGGGATTTCTATTTCTGTGCCCTCGGGTCCTTAGTTGTGCTCAGTTTTCCCCGGCTTCTTAGTTTTTCCTCAGTTTTCCCCAAGACCTTGTCTGAAACTCGCAGAAGGAGCAGAAGCAGCTCGGACGGTAGGATTCCGTTAAGTTGACCGTTCCGTGCTGACGAGTGGGTCGTGTCGTTTGTGGGGCCGCGTCGTGTGGGGCTGGTAGGAAGGAACCGCGTGGGACAGGACGAGACCATGTTTGTGTGGCCGTAGCGTGTGGGGCCGTAGCGTGTGGAGCCGTGTGGGTCCGGGACGTGGGCACGAGTGGTTTCTGTCTCTTTCGCCCAGATTAGCAGTTTTCAATGTACCTTTTTCTCTCTCTCGCTCGATCTCATTCATATTTGATAACCCAAATTGGTAGCAAATCTAGAGCAGCTTCTCCTTCTGTTTTTTAACGACATTCATTTCTTTATGCCTTCGTTTTTACCCAATCAGGTAGGAAATCTAGGGCACAAATCCAGAAAAAATATAGGATAAGCTGCATACAGCAGCCAACATAGCATAGATATGTTCACGACAGATCCAACAGTAGTATCGATAGAACCCTACAACATAAGCTACATTTTACATGAATTTAAGATGCTCTACAGATAGAGCAGTCACATACAGAGAGTGCAGTAGGCATGTTCAACGCCTCCAGGTTGCGCATGTGACTCGCCTGGAGGTTGCGCAGGTGAATCACAAGTGCTTTGTGTTTGGCCATGAACGCATGCACGTTCACCGTCGTTCCAACTCTAGCGCCGCATCTGCCAATGGATTCAACATGGTTCACCAGGCAGTTGAAGTCGGTGGCGCGGAGCTTCCTGTTGCAGAAGGGGCACTTGTAAATGCCTCGAGCAAAGGGGCCATCGTAATGGCCGGACTGCAGCCTCCTGAGGACGTGACGAGTCTTGGTGTGGAAGGACTCGTCGCTGTCGACGTCGCTGCTCTGCACCTGTCACGTAGCACCAAAGATCGTGCAAAAAACACGGAGTCAATTGCAACGATGATGGAGAGTGAACAAACATAATGCATGATAATATGGGCTCGAAAAAAAGAGGTAGCCTCAGTTACATTGGACACACTTATATCTAGGATTTGAGTCAGTAAACCAAAGATCATGCACAACAAATTTGTACACACCAATTGTTTACTGACCAAACCCTGAATCAATTTGTGCCCAAATATTCATCATCATCGGCACAAATCTTAAACAAAAGCAAATCACAAATGGATTGAACTAGGGAAAAGATGCACCCTAATAACGCTAGATCTAACACAAATGGATTGAACTAGGAACAGATGAACCCTAATAACGCTAGATCTAACACAAAAGGATTGAAATGGGATAAGAACAAGGGAGCAAAGTGTTACCTCCGGCTCGTCGTCGATGATGCTGGTGTCGTAGGGGTTCTCCGGCGCGACGTACGGTGCTGGTTCGTACGGGTCCCAAGCGACGGGGGCCTGGACGGTGGCGGCGGCCGATGCGCCGGCGGCTGATGCGCCGGCTGCTACGTTGGAAGCAGCGGCAGGGGCCTGGACGGGGCGGCGGCCGATGCGCCGACAATGGGCATCTCATTCTTCTCCATCGCGGCGGTTTTCTTCGGGTTTTTCTTCGGTTGTCGAGAAGATGATGGGACAGGAGAGGCGGTTGCAGTGAGAAAGTGCGTCGAGGGAGAGAAAAAGGGCTCTATAAAGACGAAGGTGGCGTGTACCGCAACACGCGTCCGCTATGCACGGCTGCAGCGTGCACCGCGACACGAGTCTAACCCTGGGACGTTTGGTGTACTCAGTTATAACCTCGGGCCTTATACAGAAATTTTATCTGTACTCGGTTTTCCCCTCGAGTACTTAGACTGGCAAGTGCACTCAGTTTTACCCTCAAGTAGCTAGTCAACAGAGAATCAACAAATGAGATTAACATATCTAGTTGAGTCATTTCATGCGCAAAAAAATTCAAAAAAATAAAAACAAAGTGGCACCTACTCATGGAGTCTTCCTACGCAACCTGCCACCAAGAAAACCTTAACAAACATATATAAATCAAGTTTTACCACAAATTGCCACTTCTCAGAATCACTAGTGTAGCTATGAAGATGCATGGTTTTCCACTCAAACCCCTTTGCAAAACATCTTCCCCAAAAACATAGTTTGTCTAAATGATGCCATAATTGTCACACTCATGTATATTTGAATTGCAAATAATTTGATGTAGCCCAATATGAATTATATTGTACAAAACACGCATTTTTCATTTTGTAATTCTTTTTGTTTGAATCCCTTAGTCTATTTACTATTTATGTGCCCTTGGATTGTTAGTACTACTCAGTTTTGCCCTCAAGTTCTGTCACAAATGCTCTCAGAAGCCCAAACTTATCCTGATTGGTTGAGCCGTTGTCACATGGATCGACTCCACGAACCATTGATCAACTGATCTAACGGGCAGTATACCCCTCCCCGTCTCTTCGTGGCCACCCCTCTCTCTCTCTCTCTCGGTGGATGCATTATTGTCACCCCTCTAACAATTATCAACTATCTTTCGCTTTCCTTTTTCTTTTAGGGGATATAGTTTTGGCATATAGTTTTAGTAATTTGAAACGGCCCAAAAGTGGTATAATTTTGGTATAAACATGAGGCATACATATTTGCGGATTTCGGTGAATGCATTATTGTCACCCCTCTAACAATTATCAACCATCTTTCGCTTTCCTTTTTCTTTTAGGGGATATAGTTTTGGCATATAGTTTCGGTAATTTGAAACGGCCCAAAAGTGGTATAATTTCGGTATAAACATGAGGCATACATATTTGCGGATTTCGGTGAATGCATTATTGTCACCCCTCTAACAATTATCAACTATCTTTCGCTTTCTTTTTTCTTTTAGGGGATATAGTTTTGGCATATAGTTTCGGTAATTTGAAACGGCCCAAAAGTGGTATAATTTCGGTATAAACATGAGGCATACATATTTGCGGATTTCGGTGAATGCATTATTGTCACCCCTCAAACAATTATCAACTATCTTTCGCTTTCCTTTTTCTTTTAGGGGATATAGTTTTGGCATATAGTTTTAGTAATTTGAAACGGCCTAAAAGTGGTATAATTTTTGTATAAACATGAGTCATACATATTTGCGGATTTCGGTGAATAGATTATTGGGAGCCCTAATTATCAACTTTCTTTAGTATTCCAATATAGTTGGTAATTTCGGTGAATGCACACACTAACTATGAAAACAACTACAAGTACATGTAACTGAATAATGAATTTGTAACAAGGTATCCCTTGTAACAACTTCTAGCGCCTGGTGAGCAATGATAAGAATCCGATCGCAATTATACAACAGAAAAAACAACCAGCCATCAGATTAGCTTGCTTCTTCAACTCGATCAGCTGCCTTAACTGCTTGTTCTTTTTCTTCAGTTCTCCCTTCACTTCCTCCAGTCCTACATTGGGAGCATTAGGCATAATCGGAATGGCTCCTCTCTCCGCCGCATTCTCTACAGCAAGTCCCCCCTCCCAAATTGCGCTCCCCAATAGCGCCAATTGATTCCTGCAATTGAAGCCTCTGAACGTACACATCGATCCACTCGAAATGCCTGCATTTCTTCAGGATCTGAAAACAACAACGGGAACCCTAAATCCCAAATTCGAGGGAATAGCAAGAAAATCGAGAGAAAACAGAGAAATTGGAGCGAGATCTAACCTTATCCCTCTCTATATGGCAAGCTCTCGCATGCAGGGAACTCACGTCCACGGTTGCCGTTCTCGTCCGTCTTACAGATCGACCGCTTCAGAGGCTCCTGGCGTGGGCAGTCGGGCATCTTGTCAAAGGCACGGGTCCATACTGCGGCCATGAAGAACGGGAGGTCGAAGAGAAACTAGACATCACCCGCCGGAGAAGGGTGCCGC
The DNA here is from genome assembly GCA_030979885.1 of Lolium multiflorum. Lineage (NCBI taxonomy): Eukaryota > Viridiplantae > Streptophyta > Magnoliopsida > Poales > Poaceae > Lolium > Lolium multiflorum. The sequence goes on from CM061749.1 coordinate 309,075,541, forward strand.
TGGCGGAGAAGAAGAACAATGGGGCGCGGGAAAGAAAGGGGAAGCAATGGCACGGGCACGGGCTGGCTCGGGCTCCCATTTTGCAACGGTCACCTGGGTAAGCTGTGGGTCCGGCGCACTAACGTGGACAAGTTGTGGGTCCCACGATGATCTGGATAAGTGAAGACGTGTCCACTGCGGGGCACCAACAGCGGCCCCACTTGCCGCACCAACCAACGTCAACTAAACGGGATTCCTTCCGTCCGAGCTCCTTCTGCGGGTTTCAGACAAGGTCTTGGGGAAAACTGAGGAAAAACTAAGGGGCTGGGGAAAACTGAGCACAACTAAGGAGCCAGGGGCACGAAAATAAAAATCCCTTATTTGAAATGCATTTTAAACATATTTACAACTGCTAGAAAAATACAAATACAAATTTCTTGTGCATATCTTGACATGTTACATGCTCACAAAGTTATTTCAACAAAAACTGATATGTTTTGTGCGTTGTGTAAAAAAAATTGGTGCTGAATAGTCTATTTGTTGAGACATTATTTATCTTTTTAAACAGGGTATAAAAATTATTGGTTTTATGTGAAACTTTACATCCACACATAGAACATGCCCCTCTACATGCGAAATTTTCTTCCTAATTTTTTTAGTATGCATCCGGGATCAGTTTTGGTTTTCTGCAAACTTTGACCAAATATATTGGTAAAAATTTCAACAACTATAATATTAAATAAGCATATTATGAAAATATTTCTTATAATGGATCGATATCTATTGATATTGATTTGATATTATAGATCTTCATATTGTGCTACATAGTTTTGATCAAACCTTGTAAATGTTGACGCAGCTTTTTCTCCGATGTCCGGGACTGCTGCTATTGGTGTTGTGGCAAGAAATGACCAAGGGGTGGTGGTTGCAGCTCTCAGTGCTCCTATCAGAGCTTGTTACGATGTTGAGGAAGCTGAAGCTAGAGCTATTTTGGAAGGACTCCAAATGGCCTCAGACCTGAAGATCAAGTGCGTGGCGCTGGAGTCGGACAATGCACTTTTTGTAGATGCTTCGAACGCCACGACTAGAAACCACTCCCAGTTCTGGAGCGTCTATAAGGAAATTGGTTTGGCAAAGTCAGTTTTTTCTAGTTGTTCTATTTCGTATACTAGGAGAAAGCTCAATTCATTGGCTCATGAGCTAGCCAAACGAGCTAGTGTTTCAGGTGTCTGTAGTCGATGGTTCGACCCGGTGCCGGAGGATATAGCTAGCTTGGCTAAACGGGATCTTGTGGCCGGCGATCCATGGTGGTGGCCGGCGATTTTAACTTGATACGCTCTCCGGAGGACAAGAGCTCGAGTCGCGTGGACATCCCTAGGATGAGGATGTTCAACGACTGCCTTGCGGATCTCGCCCTTAGAGAGATCACTAGAGTGGGAGCTCGGTTCACGTGGAGCAACAACCGCATTGACCCGGTCCAGAGTGTGCTAGACCGGGTCTTTGTGTCAGTTGAATGGGAAATGGAATTCCCATTATGCACCCTCAGGGCGGCTACCAGGATCGGGTCTGATCACTCCCCACTCCTTCTGTGCTCGGGGGGCTCTACCCCCCGAGGCTAAACCGCTTCCACTTTGAAGACTTCTGGCTGCGTCAGCCAGGGTTCGTGGAGGCGGTTGGCTACAAGTGGGAGCGGGCGGCGGAGTCCCCTCCGCGGGTCTTCAACGCAGTTGATGTTTGGCATCACTGCACGAAGCTTGCCCGCCAGTTTATGAGAGGCTGGGGGGCTAACCTCGGGGCGGAGGTACGCCAGAAGAAGGACCTCCTCCTTCGCCAGATCCAGGAGTTAGATCACGCCGCGGACGAGGAGGGCTTAGCCATTGAGGAGTGGCTTCAGCACTATGCCCTTGAACACTCGCTCATGGAGATTTACCGTGGGGAGGAGGTCTTCTGGCGACAACGGAGTCGCCAGAATTGGCTCCTCCAGGGGGATGCGAACACTGCATACTTCCATGCGATTGCAAATGGCCGTCGCCGGAAGTGTTCCATCCCTTGTCTCTCGGATGGTGGTCTCCTACTGGAGGAGGCCGGGGAGATCACCACCCATATCTATACCTTTTATAAAGGTCTATTTGCGGCTGGCCCCAGAACTGGGGTTGCCCTTGCGGCAGACCTATGGCCAGCTAGGGCCTGGGTCTCCGACGATGAGAATGCCGCTCTCACCCTTCCGTTCCTCTCAAAGGAAGTCCGGAGCGCGCTGGAGGGCATGAAGGCTAACTCGGCCCCTGGCCCTGATGGGCTTCCGGTTGTCTTCTTCCAGAAATTCTGGGCGAAACTCCAGGAGACCATCATGCCAATGTTTCAAGAGTTCTACGTTGGAACTCTTGATATGGGACGTCTGAACTACGGTGTTATTACCTTGATCCCCAAGTTAGTGGGGGCCACGGATATACGCCAGTTCAGGCCAATTACTGTCATCAACGTAATCCAGCGGTTGTTTTCCAAGGTGTGCGCGGTGAGGTTGGCTCCGGTGATGGAGCGGATTACGCACCAATACCAGTTTGCCTTCCTTAAGGGCCGCCACATCCATGATGGAATTTTAGCGCTTCATGAGATCGTGCATGAGGTCAGGAGTCGACACCAGAGGGGTGTCTTCCTAAAACTAGACTTCCAAAAAGCGTACGACCATTTGGATTGGTCCTTCCTCCGACAGGTCCTTCAGAGGAGGGGCGTTGATGACCGAATGATTGGTTGGATTATGCAGACGGTGATGACTGGCAGCACGACCATTAACATTAATGGGGAAGTGGGTCCCTATTTTAGGCCGGCGTGTGGAGTGCGACAGGGCGACCCCCTGTCCCCTATCCTCTTCAACGCGGCGGTTGACTCCCTGGCCGAGATCCTGGAGAGGGCTAGGATCTCGGGCCATATTACTGGAGTGGTCGGACACCTAATCCCTGGTGGAGGGGTGACCCATCTCCAGTATGCGGACGATACCATGATCATGTTCGAGGGTTCGGACCTAGATATCCACAACACCAAGTTCCTACTCCTCTGTTTTGAGGCCATGTCGGGTCTCAAAATAAACTTTGACAAAAGTGAGGTAGTGGTCTTGGGGTACCCTCCGGAGACCCAACAGCGGATCGCTGACAACCTCAATTGCAAGTTGGCAACCTTCCCTGTGAACTATCTGGGAGTACCTGTTAGGGATTCTAGGATCCTTATTAGAGACCTCGCCCCCTTGGTGGGGCGAGTTAGAGCGAAGGCTGAACCGTGGTGCGGGAGGTTCACCTCCAAGGGTAGCAAGACGGTTCTCATTGATTCGTGCCTGTCTAGTCTTCCCATGTATATCATGGGCCTGTACATCCTTCCAGAAGGAGTACATGCGGCCTTCGACAAAGAGCTCTCACGCTTCTTCTGGCAAGACAGGACAGGCCGTCAAAAATACCACATGGTCAAATGGGCCGATGTGTGCGCCCCCAAGGATCTTGGGGGCATAGGGATTATCTCCTCTCGCCACATGAATGTGGCCCTCATGCTGAAATGGGTCTGGAGGATCCTTTCTGATGACGGGGGACTGTGGCTTAAGTTAATTAAGGCTAAATACCTACGGGGCCGGCCACTTCTTGCTTGTGACCGCCGGGAGGGATCTCAGTTTTGGAGAGCCCTCCAGGACATTAAGCATGAGATTCGAGCGGGACTATCCCTCTCCATAGGCGATGGTAGAGGGACCATGTTCTGGCTTGACCCGTGGCTGGGTGATCGCCCCATTTGCCTTGACTTCCCGGACCTCTTCGCCATTTGCGCCGACCCCCTATTCTTGTCGCCGACGCCGCCCAGGGGGGATGGGATATCCTGTTCCGTCGCGGTCTTACCCAGGAAGAGGCCCTGAGCCTGACCCTGCTACGGAACCTCCTCCCGGACGCTCTGCCGGGAGGTCTAGATTCGCCCTCTTGGCGCTTGTCACCATCCGGCTCGTTCTCCCTGCGGACTGCCTATAGGGCTATGTTTAGGGGCCCCTCGCTGCCATGGACGGCCCCTCTTTTTAAAGTGCCTATCCCACTTAAGACGAATATTTTTCTATGGCAGTTGCTTAGGGATCGCCTTCCCTCTGGGGTGGAGGTTGCGAAGAGGCACGGGCCGGGCGACGGGCTTTGTCCATTGTGTGCGGTCCCGGAGACGATGACCCACATAATGTTCTCCTGCCCCGCGGCCCGCTTCCTCTGGAGCTTTCTCCAGGAGGCGCTGGGGCCTGAGTGGCAGGCCTCAGCCCTCGGCGAGTTCATCGATGCCCATGCGAACAACACAGATAGGAGGAGGCGCCTCTTCTGGTTATTGTTCGCGGCCTTGACCTGGACCCTGTGGACTGTGCGTAATAAGTTGGTCATTGAGTGTATCCTACCTCGACGCGCTTCTGACTGCTTATACTCTTTCTTGGCTTTGTTGCAGCATTGGTACCCGTTGTGTAGGCTGCGGGACAGGGAGCGCCTGGATGGCATGTTGGAGGATCTTCTTGCGGCGGCCCGTCGCATTTCTACGTCGTCCAGGCTCTGAGTGGCCCCTTGCTATGGGGATGTATCTGTTGAAATATTGGGCCCATTTTTAATGGCCCAAATTAGATTTCAGTTTTTCCTATAAATCTCAAAGCCCACATAGTGGCAGCCATGTGAGTTTGAGCTCAAGTTGGTGGCAGCTCACTAGGGAGTGGCAAGAGGTGGGAAGTTTAGTCCCACATGGAAAGTTGGGAGGAAGTTAGACCACCTTATAAGGTGGGTTGTTCCACCACTAGTAAGTGAGTAAGAATAGGAGTGGTTCACACGCGCTCCTCCTCCTCCTCGCTCGTCTCGACTCGACTCGACACGACACGACACGTCACGATGCGCGCCGCGCTCGTGGTGAGTGGATTGAGCCTCGAGCCGAGACTTTCCTTACTTTGCAGCTCAGGAAAACGAACGAGTCCTAGACGGACGCGTCGCAGTTAGTCGGTTCGGGTCGCTCCCGGATCGTGGGCTATCTGTAACCGACTCGAAAGGTTCGTGCGACGTGGGCGTGGCCCACGTTGCCTAGGGTTTCCCGAGCCTATATAATCTTTGCCCGGCTACCGCAGAAACACATCCAATACACGAGTTAGGGTTTCCACCTCTCTCTGCTTGCCGCCATCGTAGCCTACTCCATCCCGCGAGCCGACGTGCATCTGCGAACGGGAGAGCAGGTCTCCGGAACCGCTCGTCCTTGCGATCCGTACGGGAGAGGGCGGGTAGGTTTTGGGAAGCGCTGCGCGACTGCTCAAGCTCTTCATCACGGGTCGCCTTCCGTCCAAGTCGGGCGGTGCCTACCGTCGTCTTCAACACCGTCTACTTCGACCCGTCATCCCGTCGTCAACAACGTTGTCATCAACAACGTTACTGCTGCGACATCATCTGCTACACCTCCACCGCCACCTCCACCAGATCGGTACGTGCGACATATCTCGATCTGTTTAGCGATGGATGCTTTACCATTTGCGCTGCTGCTACTCATGTTGATTAATGCATCTAGTATGTTTGAGTTTCACATGTTAGTAGTTGCTGCCATCATGTTTTATATTCTGGAATTAATCATGGAAATTGTGCCTAATTATCCAACAATCCAAAAACCTAATTGTAGGCAATTTCCTGAGTTAACAATGGCTGGTTTTGCTGATGCACTGAGGCCGGATAAGTTTACCGGTGTGCACTTTAAGAGGTGGCAGGTTAAGGCCACGCTCTTATCTGAAAGTGTTCGAAGTTAGTGATGGTTTACCTGAAGGAACTATATCTGACCAAGATCAGAACAAGTTCAAGGAAAACAATACTCTCTTCGTCGGATGCGTTCTGAGTATTCTTGTGATCGTGTGATGTGTACATGCACATAACAGATGGTAAAGAGCTCTGGGATGCACTGAATGCTAAATTCGGTGCAACCGATGCAGGCGAACTGTACATCATGGAGAGCTTCCATGACATCAGGATGGTAAACAACCGTTCTGTAGTCGAACAAGCTCATGAGATACAGTGCATTGCGAAAGAGCTTGAACTCCTTAAGTGTGCCTTACCTGACAAGTTTGTGGCTGGATGCATCATCGCTAAGTTGCCCCCTTCATGGAGGAACTTTGCCACAACTCTTAAACACAAGAGACAGGAGATATCAGTTGAAAATCTGATAGCGTCTCTTGATGTTGAGGAGAAAGCTCGGGCTAAGGATAATACTGAGAAAGGAGAGGGTCAGTCTAGCGCCAACATGGTGCAGAAGAAACCCTACAACAAGAACAAAGGGAATACCAAGCCCTCCTTCAATAAGCCTATGAAGACTACAACCTTCAAGAAGAAGAAGATGATAAACAAAGCAGATCTGAGCTGCTTTACCTGTGGAGAGGCTGGCCACTTTTCTAAGGACTGTCCAGAGAGGGCAGACCGCAAGAAAAAGGGGAGGCAAGTCAACACGGTGACCGCTAGCAATGCTGATGGGTACGGTAATCTCTTTACTGTTCTTTCGGTATTTCAATCTCCATGTTGGTGGATTGATACAGGTGCTAATGTTCATGTGTGTGCTGACATATCCATGTTCACTTCTTACCAGGTCGCCCGGGATTCTTCCGTCTTGATGGGGAATGGGTCACATGCTTCTGTTTGTGGTGTTGGCACGGTAGATCTGAAGTTCACTTCGGGGAAGATCGTGCAGCTGAGGAACGTGCAGCATGTCCCTACTATGAACAAGAATCTCGTTAGCGGCTCCCTTCTATGCAGAGATGGGTTTAAGGTTGTTTTAGAGTCGAATAAAGTAGTTGTTTCCAAGTTTGGACAATTTATTGGTAAAGGCTATGAGTGCGGAGGCTTGTTCCGCTTTTCGCTTTCTGATTTCAGTAATAAGTCTGTGAACCATATTTGTGGCAATGTTAGTGATGATACCAGTGTTTGGCATTCTTGTTTATGTCACATTAATTTTGGTTTAATGTCTCGGCTATCCAGTTTAAGTTTAATTCCGAATTTCACCATTGCCAAAGGTTCTAAGTGCCATAGTTGTGTGCAATCAAAGCAACCTCGGAAGCCTCACAAGGCGGCCGAGGAGAGAAACTTGGCACCTCTAGAACTCATACATTCTGATCTATATGAGATGAATGGTGTGTTGACAAAACGTGAAAAGAGATATTTTGTGACATTGATTGATGATGCGACTAGATTTTGCTATGTTTATTTGTTGCGAACTAAAGATGAAGCTTTAGACTACTTTAAAATTTATAAGGCCGAAGTTGAAAATCAACTAGAGAGAAAGATCAAGCGTCTTAGGTCGGATCGTGGTGGCGAATATTTTCCTAAAATCTTTGATGAATTCTGTGAGGAACATGGCATTATTCATGAGAGGACGCCTCCCTATTCACCCCAATCAAACGGGGTTGCCGAGAGGAAAAACCGCACGCTGACTGACTTGGTGAATTCCATGTTAGCCACTGCTGGTTTATCAAAGGCATGGTGGGGGAGGCTTTGTTGACTTCATGTCATGTCCTGAATAGAGTTCCTAACAAGAATAAAGATAAAACCCCTTACGAGGAGTAGGCTGGGAGAAAACCATCACTTTCGTATTTGCGCACATGGGGATGTTTGGCGAAAGTCAATATTCCGATTACTAAGAAGCGCAAACTTGGACCAAAGACAGTGGATTGTATCTTTCTAGGTTATGCTCCGCGGAGTGTAGGATATAGATTTTTAGTAGTTCAATCCGAGGTACCTGATATGCATGTTGATACTATTATGGAATCTCGTGATGCAATATTTTTTGAGAATATGTTTCCTATGAAAGATATGCATAGCATTGCTAGAATTTCTACTGAGATAATTCCTGAGTCTAGTACATCTAATGAGTATTTTGAACAATCACATGAGAATGTTACTGAGAAGGATGACAATGAAGCTCCTAAACGGAGCAAGAGACGAAGGATTGAAAAATCCTTTGGTGATGATTTCATTGTGTACCTTGTGGATGATACTCCCACGTCCATTGCAGAGGCATATGCATCTCCAGATGCAGATGACTGGAAAGAAGCTGTCCATAATGAGATGGACTCGATTCTTTCTAATGGAACTTGGGAGTTGTCAGAACGACCCCATGGATGCAAGCCTGTAGGCTGCAAATGGGTGTTTAAGAAGAAGCTAAGACCTGATGGTACTATTGAAAAGTACAAGGCACGGCTTGTAGCGAAAGGCTACACACAGAGAGAAGGCGAAGATTACTTCGACACCTATTCACCTGTCGCTAGACTTACCACCATTAGAGTACTACTATCCATGGCTGCCTCCTATGGTCTTATCGTTCATCAAATGGACGTAAAGACAGCTTTTCTTAATGGAGAGTTGGAAGAGGAAATCTATATGGATCAGCCTGATGGGTTTGTAGTAAAAGGTGAAGAAAGAAAGGTGTGCAAGTTGCTGAAATCTTTATATGGCCTCAAACAAGCACCTAAGCAATGGCATGAGAAGTTTGACAGAACTTTAACTTCTGTAGGCTTTGTTGTCAATGAGGCTGACAAGTGCGTTTACTATCGCCATGGTGGGGGCGAAGGTGTTATACTATGTTTGTATGTGGATGATATTCTGATCTTTGGTACAAACATGAAAGTAATACACGAGGTCAAGTCTTTCTTGTCAAAGAGCTTTGATATGAAAGATCTGGGAGAAGCTGATGTGATTCTGAACATCAAGCTGATTAAGAACGAGAGTGGGATTACTCTAACGCAATCCCATTATGTTGAGAAGATCTTGAGCCGGTTCGGCTATATTGATAGCAAGCCTTCTTCAACACCTTATGATCCCAGTGTGACACTACGCAAGAACCGGAGGATTGCCATAGATCAATTGAGATACTCTCAGATCGTTGGTTCACTCATGTACTTAGCGAGCGCGACTAGACCCGACATCTCTTTTGCTGTTAGCAAGTTGAGTAGGTTCATGTCAAACCCGGGTACTGATCATTGGCATGCACTTGATAGGGTCATGCGCTACCTATGTGGTACAATGAGTTATGGGATTCACTATTCAGGGCACCCAGCTGTGCTTGAAGGATATAGTGATTCGAATTGGATCTCAGATGTAGCTGATATGTACGCCACAAGTGGGTATGTATTTACCTTTGGAGGTGGCGCAGTATCATGGAGATCTTGTAAGCAAACCATATTGACGAGGTCAACTATGGAAGCAGAACTTACTGCTTTAGACACAACCACTGTTGAATCAGAATGGTTGCGTGAGCTCTTGATGGACTTGCCGTGGTTGAAAAACCTGTTCCGGCAATCCTTTGAATTGTGACAATCAAACTGTAATTGTCAAAGTGAACAATTCTAAGGATAACGTGAAGTCATCAAGACACGTCAAGAGACGTTTGAAGTCTCAGGAAATTGCGAAACTCCGGAGTAATAACTGTTACATATATTCAAACAGACAAAAACCTGGTAGATCCCTTTACAAAGGGACTATCACGTAATGTGATAGAAAGTGCATCGAGGGAGATGGGTTTGAGACCCGTTGATGTTACGCCATAGTGGTAACCCAACCTTTGTGATCGGAGATCCCGTGAATTAGGACCCAGGAAGAACAAACTAGTGGTTTAATTGAGGAGAGTATTATGTAACCCTCTCTATGTGAAGATGCACAACTCTCAATTGTTGTAAGGCAGGTTGGCAACAAGCCTTAATGTGTTTATGTTGGCTATTTTAGCAAAGATGCTGTCCTACAGAGCATTCTTGAAATAACACACCTATATGAGTCCGATTGTTAAACGTCGCAATCTATGAGATTTGGGTGATCTCTAGTAAACTCATGAAGAGACCATGAAGTATGACGCATATGCTTCACCCGCGGGGTAGGCTACTGGCAGCCATGTACTGGTCATGACTTTGAGTGAAACCCTGTTCACGCAAAACTTGCAATTCAAGGCTTAGTCCATTGTTCAAGTGTGAGTGGATGTAGCTTAAGGTTCTAGGCGGAAGTTCAACTTAACAGTCTCCGCTGAAACACTGGTATATAAACAAGCATCGAGTATTGGTAAATCTCTAAATGGGGATTTGAGATCTGGTGGGGGATTGTTGAAATATTGGGCCCATTTTTAATGGCCCAAATTAGATTTCAGTTTTTCCTATAAATCTCAAAGCCCACATGTGAGTTTGAGCCCAAGTTGGTGGCAGCTCACTAGGGAGTGGCAAGAGGTGGGAAGTTTAGTCCCACATGGAAAGTTGGGAGGAAGTTAGACCACCTTATAAGGTGGGTTGTTCCACCACTAGTAAGTGAGTGAGAATAGGAGTGCTACACGCGCGCTCCTCCTCCTCCTCGCTCGCTCGTCTCGACTCGACTCGACTCGACACGTCACGACGCGCGCCGCGCTCGTGGTGAGTGGATTGAGCCTCGAGCCGAGACTTTCCTTACTTTTTGCAGCTCGGGAAAATGAACGAGTCCTAGACGGACGCGTCGCAGCTTAGTCGGTTCGGGTCGCTCCCGGATCGTGGGCTATCGTAACCGACTCGAAACGTTCGTGCGACGTGGGCGTGGCCCACGTTGCCTAGGGTTTCCGAGCCTATATAATCTCTGCCGGCTACCGCAGAAACACATCCAATACACGAGTTAGGGTTTCCACCTCTCTCGCTTGCGCCGCCATCGTAGCCTACTCCATCCCGCGAGCCGACGTGCATGCGAACGGGAGCGGTCTCGGAACCGCTCGTCCTTGCGATCACGGGAGAGGGCGAATTAGGTTTTGGGAGCGCTCTGCGACTGCTCAAGCTCTTCATCACGGGTCGCCTTCCGTCCAAGTCGGGCGGTCTGCCTACCGTCGTCTTCAACGCCGTCTACTTGACCGTCGTCCCGTCGTCAACAACGTTGTCATCAACAACGTTGCTGCGACATCATACCTCCTCGCCACCTCCAGATCGGTACGTGCGACATATCTCGATCTGTTTAGCGATGGATGCTTTACCATTTGCGCTGCTGCTACTCATGTTGATTAATGCGTCTAGTATGTTTGAGTTTCACATGTTAGTAGTTGCTGCCATCATATTTTATATTCTGGAATTAATCATGGAAATTGTGCCTAATTATCCAACAGTATCGCTTTGCTAGTTCTTCTGGGCATGTTGTGCTGTTACCCCAGCAGACTGTTGTTGTTGTGTGTGTTGTGCTCGTCGTGTTGTATCTGAACCTTGTATGATTGTGGCTTTATTTATAAAGTGGGGCGAAAGCCTATTTCGAGGAAACGGGATCTTGTAAACATTGTTTATGTGTAATGTATGAGCTTTCCCCCTTAAAAAAAAAAAAAACCTTGAAAATATTACTCCAACTGAGTATCACACAAACGCGTCTTCGCCGCAATGAAATGCTCGGGGTTCTCTATGCATTTTCTGACCTCGCCAACGCAACTTTGCAGCAGCAGCTAGTTTTCGCTGTCAGTGGCTTGCTAGCTAGCTACCGCAAGTGGAGTTACTTGATGTTCTTTCTTCCGCCCGGTCTATTTCGGCGAGATCGAGCAGACGGCCTAAACACACGGCCGGTGGGCGGCCGTAGGCATCGATCGATGTGAACCCCAATGAGGAACTCGGGATGCCCGGTCGCCGGTTCCCGCTTCGGCTGCGCTTGTTCAGTTGTTCGTGATCATGTCGATGGCTGGCAATTGGCCATGTCGACCTGGATGGTAGCCTGTCGATCTCTACTCTCTCCCTCCGGCTGCAGCTCGGCCCATCTACTTCACCGGATTGATCGAGCTAGCGACTCGGAAGTATTATTACTAGTGTATTAGTTACTGATCACTCTCGCCCGGCCTCTCACTTTCTGGACATCTCTATATCTATCTCTGTAACTGTCACCACCGCCATTGGTCATCAGAGTGAGTGAGACCTGCAGCTCGAACAATCTCCAGTTTCCCTGTCAGATCGACACCGATAGATACATTTTTTTTTTTGAGCTTAAACACCGATAGATACATAGTTCTAGGAGTACGTAGATACGTGCACAATTATCCAAGACAGTAGAGCACGCCGGCCGGCCCATGATGGGCTAGCTGGTTTGGTGAGCAGGAGTCCACAACGTACGTAAGCGACCTGCTAATCGATCGCAGCCTGCTACCCTAGTTGCCCTCGATATCCACCCCGTTTTGTAGTTAAAACCGACTAAGTTAATTGTACAGTAACTTGTTCTCACAAATTAGTCGATCTAGTTTCAAACTAGATAGCACTTTGGGAGTATAATTGTACATAGCACGTACGTGTTCGCTTCGCCCGTGCGCCGCGGCGACGGGACGAGCACGAGCATACGACGGGGTCCCGGCCAGCTTGATAAAATTAACTTCCCAACAGCGGCCGGGCCACCTTTAGGGCATCTTCACGGGGCAACACATTTTGAGCGTTTAAATTGTTCGCGCGCGTCTATTTGTATCGGTCCACGGATGTTGAAATGGTCGCTAGACGTAAATTATCTGTTTGCGTCGGGGGCAACCCTAGCGGCTCCGACGTATTTCTAAAGTAGAATTGATATTTTGGAGATATTTCTTTGGTTATTACATGAACTCCTTCCTAAATTACTTCCACGGCTGTGAAGTATAAATTGTTGTCCTCACATTTCTAAATAGAATAGATATTTTGAAATTAGTGTAAGAAATTCAAACAAATTAAACATACAAACTGCGAGAACATACAAAATTTTAAACTAGCTACTTCTTGTTTGAAGGCCCCGCCTCGTAATCCTCACGGACGCGCTTCCTGCTCGTCACCTCCTCCGAAGAGGTACTGGCGATCGACGCGTTCGACGAGCTTGAGTTTCCCTCCGACGAGTGGTCATTGGGGTCTTCCTCGTCGTCGGTGAACGGATGATGAGCCTCCGTCTGCGCCCTCGCCCGGGCCCTTGCCTCCATCCTTGCCGTTGCAGCCTCCTCGGTCGCCTCCTCCGCCTCCAGCAGTGTACACCTTGCATCTGAATCCTCTTCCTTTTCCTCCTCCTCGTCCTGGCCGTCGTGGCCAACGGCGTCCCCCTCCTCCTCGCCCTCTATCGGCGGGGAGCTAGAGTTGCTCGGCGTGGCAGCTCTACCTCACCAATGCCGCCATCCCTGCTGCTTGCCCTCGATGTCGATGTCCGATGGCAACGATAGGTTGCTCATGGCTTCATGCAGGTGGCGCGTCGGTGTTGGAGATGAAGATGAATGGCAGGCTGATTGGAGATGAATTAGCGCAGGCGCAGGGGTCTTATTGAGCGGGGATTAATAGCGGTGTGTATAACGAAGAGGGTTTTCTCGGCGGTTCGGCGCTTCATTACGGTGGCTTGCGTGTCGATCAGCGCGGTTGCCCTCCCGGTATTTGTTGTGCTTTAATTCGCGTCGGCTCGAGCCAGGGTCGCTGTCAGGCGGATCCGTGGGAGAATCGAGCGGACCCTCGGCGCGACTGCAGCATCCACGGAGACGCAAACGTACCGCATTTTTACGCCACGTTTACATCTTCGCGGACATCTGGACACCATGCGTCGTCCCGCCGGAGCAGGATGCAGACGCATTTTCGATGGCACGGACACAACGGGCGTCTATTTACATCGTTCCGTCCAAGATGCCGTTAGCTCCATGCATACACCGTAGCGACGACAGTGGGTCCAACAGAGTCAACCACGCGTCGACCTGCCTAGGTGCTTACACTGGCTATAATGTACTCTTTGCAAAGAGTACATTATAGCTCTCCGGTGGAAAAGTGAGAAGCACCTCCTGCAGAACCGCACCGATATACCACATGTCACCACATAGACACTGATATGCTTAATATTTTTTCCTTGGCACCTGTTTTCTCATAAGATGTTCTGCTCCAGTGTAGGAGTACTACTAATTAACCGATCCTCTTAGTACTTTGTTTCAGCTTATGAGCTTCCATCCAACAACTCAGCTCAAACCCACTTCGTCGCTTGAATGCATTGTTGAGTTGTCTGTGGGGATGGGAAAACTTTCTTATATGTATCTCCTGGATCATTTGTCACACTCACTCACGCACAGCTACCAACCAGTGTCATGGCAGTGTGCTGATGCGTTAAGCATGCCGCAACTGAAGCATTTTTCCCTCTAGTTTTAAAAGGGGTATAACAAAAAAAATCCATAAAAAACCTGTGATGACTTCGCTGAAGTATTATTGATCAATTGTCTTCGAAGATTTCCTTAAACTTGGAGCTCAGAAAGAAATCAAAGAATGATAGAAATGAATTGAATCGTACACAGCCCACATTGATCGATAATCTCCATTTGCAGATACAGCTCTGGCTGCCACGCTTCGGTCGATCAAGAATAGTTCAGAGAGGTTTATATCGAGGGGCCCCCGCGACACCCACAGCGTACCCCTGGTGCGATGACGCCGTCAGCCGTCATGTGTGGCCACCAAATGTCTGCTTCATGACTGAAACACACTGGTACTCGAACTTCTCCACACTGTCGGCTTCATGACTGAACCAATGCCGGTGGCTACCGAGTCCATCAAGATCAAGGTCGATGGGAACATCATGCTGAACGAGGTGTACTCATGGAGGTATCCACGCTTCAGTTGTTAATCCGCTTGTGGCTAGTGCGGTGGCCGCAGGGCCGTCGAGGAGGGCGTGCGAGCTGTGCGATATCACAGGGCCCCAAAATTTGGGGGGCCCCAAATCACCAGACATAGCATAGGGGTGTCCGTCCTAGGTTCCGGGCGGTGGACAAGGATTCTCCGTCCCACTCTCTACCTTGCCTCCAGACTCCAAAGACCTAGCGGAACATCGCCGTTTCTGGTATTTTTTCTTGAGCGAGGCCGCCATGGACGATTCTCCTGAAGCTTTCCGTCAATCGTAAGTGAGAAGAAGATACTATAAGTGGGCCTGAAGTCTTCATATGGGCTTAAATTATAAGGCCCGTCATAAACGTTTAGTTGTTGAGCTAGCACAGTATTTTACTTGTTTCTTTTGCTACCATGGCCCGCACCGCACACGATGTTGTTGCTCAGGAAATACCTTATCGGACGTACTGCTCATCTCTCTCTCTAAAGACGTACTGCTCCTCTTGTTCTGTTCGATATCCATGACATCTCAAAATAAAAGTTAGACATTCAGGCTAGCGAGATTTTGACCTAGTCGGAAAGCCGCACAAAGATTTATGTTTATTTTTTCTAGTGGTTTCATGGCAGTTTCTAAGTTAAAATAGGATCGCATTTACATCTCGCACTGGGGCCCCAAATTTCTGGAGACGGCCCTGGGTGGCCGCCAAACGTCTTAATTAGTGATGAACACCTGTTGCACCCGAGCACTCGTAGCGGGCATGCTTTGCCAGTGGCGCCCCGATGCCCTTGCCGCGTTGCGTTGGCGAGCCAGAAGAACTGTTCCTTTGCTTCCTGCTCTTCTTCACCTTACGAGCTGAATCATCGTCGAAGTTGTACCTGCAGGCTGTAGCTGTTTTTGGGGAGGCGCGGCTACTTTGGTGCCATCTTCCTGCGCCACTCCTCCAAACTCTCGTTTTCTGGCGAGCTCCACCTCCACGCCTCCACATGCCGCCGGTCGGCCGATGGTGCCGCGGGAGAACTTCAAGATTCAAGAGCAGAGCACGACGTCCTCCTGCTCCTTCTCAAACCGGTCGCTCAGCTGCCTCCACCTGGGCAGTGCAGGATACAACTATCAAAGCAACTGTCGCCAGCACTGCCATCTCCTTTAGTCCTCCTCTGCTTCTGGTTCTGCTTCCGCTACGTAGAACTGTTCTCCAGCTCCATGGCACCATGCCCCTATCCTCGACGTCATTCTGAGCCTCGTGGCACCGGGCACGGGCACATGGTTCCTCATCCGCCCAACATCTATCGCCACGACGAAAACATGTACCACTGCCATGGTCCAGGTTGCAGTCTGCCGTTTGTACCAGCGGTCCACCCCGTACTGCCTACAAATACCGAACCACCATACGCCATTTACTTCCCCTCGTATATGCTCATTATTGCTTCCTGCACGGATCTTTGAGCATATTTCCATGGTCCAGATAGCGAGTGCATTTGCACCCGAGTGCCAAAACTCCATGCCTGCAAGGTAGCTTCTTCATTCATTGAACTGATTTTCCTCCGCTATATAAATAGTATCAGTAGAAGTATCATTGTATTTTGTTGTATTTATTATTATATTACATCAGCGCCAAATGAACAAGTGTGATATTTAAGTTCACTCTAGCCTACCGAAAAGCGATAACTGTTTTTGCCTCCTGAGTTTCAGTGCTCTCGCCATTTAAAAAAATAAAAGGCATTTTTTAAGTTATCAAAAAACCGAAAAGAATTTTGGAGATTGTCGGTGATACATCTCACAATCGTACAAAATCTCAACCTGGAATTCTTTTTATTTCATGCCAGACAAAAATAACAAAATCTGATATGTTTTGGAGATTAAAAAATGAGTACTCAAATCTACACTTTTATCATTTTTGTGTAGCTCCGAATATAAACTATTTGAAATTTA
Source organism: Lolium multiflorum (assembly GCA_030979885.1). Classification (NCBI taxonomy): domain Eukaryota; kingdom Viridiplantae; phylum Streptophyta; class Magnoliopsida; order Poales; family Poaceae; genus Lolium; species Lolium multiflorum. Next base: position 309,091,986 of record CM061749.1, read on the forward strand.
TATTTTGCACGTTAGTGGGATACATCATTAAATATATACGGTTTTTTCAGAATTTTTTGAAACTCAATTTTTTTTATTTCAAACGAGATCACTGGTGCTATGTGCATCAAATCTCTGTCCATACTTTATCCATCCATGAATAGGTGCGTGTGTTGTCTTTGTTCTAAGTCAAACTTAACTAAATTTGATTAACTTTTTATAAAAATAGCAACATTTATGATGTTACATTTCTATCACCATATTAATTTGAAACGTAACTTTATAATATATTTTAAGGTCGCATGTGTTGCTATATTTTTATAAAATTGTTCAAATTTAAAAAACGCTTGACCTTGACTTAGAACAAAAACTGAACATGTATGTAGATGCATTACTTCGAGTGATGAGCGAGAGAGACAGGGACTGTGCCAGGCGCGCGCGGGTCATTTTCCTCTGGCTTTTCAATGAGCGGCTTCGAATTCTTGTTTTGCGTCGCCACCAACCAACCAACGCCTTATCGAACAACCTCAAAAGCGAGCAAGCGATCAAGGAGGCCACGTAGCTCATAAATCATGTAGTTAATCGGCATGGGGTACGTACACTCGGCTTTGCTACGGCCTTTATTTGTGCACGTAGGAGCTATCTAGGTAGGCCTTCTGTTGTGCAATTAGTCAACATGTGGTACTACTCGATTGATTTGTTTGGATTAATTCCTTGATTGATGATTGATACGAGTACCTTGAGTTGGTTGGGTTTCCGTGAAATACTTACAGCAGTGTACTTCTTCGTATAAGAAGCCTTTATTGTGGATTTGGTAGGACCAGGATTAACCAATCAACACATGTACAATGCAAGATGCTTAGAATGATGCTATGGCGTTAGATACAACCCACTATGGCGTTGTGTATCTTATTTTGCACGATGTGAGCTGGACATCCCTAGATACGATTTAAGCGTATCTGCATTGTGACCGCCCTTAGAGAAATAAATCGTTTATTGGTTAAACATTGTTGCTTATTTATACTAGGCCCATGTTTAACAAGGCTCCTCTCCTATATATAGGAATAAACACAAATACTTAAAAAATGGTTGTTTTATTTTTTAAGCACTTATCTAAACACTTCGCTTTGTACATGGCCTCAATGGAGGATCTTTCTTCACACAAAAACTATGAATGAATGTCAAATAAAACATACATCCAACGACTTCTAAATACTACCTCAATCCCAAATTCTAAGGTTTATATTATTTTTCAAAAGTCATACTATATCAAGTTTGACTAAGCTTTACCAAAAATTATTAACATACAAAATACACAACTAATATCATTAAATAGCTAACGATTTTTTTTTAGAAACACAGTACAAACGCAGACGCTCACATACACGCGAATCTACAAAATATTATATTTGTTGATAGATTATTCTAAAATTTTGGCTAAACTTTACTTGATTTGATTTTTGAAAAAAAAACCTTAAGCTTTGAGATGAAGGTAGTACTTATTTTCACGGTAAGAATAGTGGTACCGAAGTGGTCCAGTATCGACGAGAGATCTAACCAAGGTTCACCGACCAGGCGCAAACGAAAGACAAAAGAGTAGATGGCTATTGTCAGCGAAAGACTAAATTAGTTATACACGCCTGGAGAGGGAAATCCCGGCAAACCCAATACACCGACCAGGTCGGCGCGTACCGCGCACCGCACACCCCGCGGGCGGTACGGGCCGGCCCAGTTAGGTGTGGGCTTTCTCTTTTTTGTTTTTTCTCCTTTTATATTCTTTTTTTTCCTATTTTCTGTTTTCTTTTTTCTTTTTTTCTTTTTTCTGTTTCGTGTGTGTTACATATAATTTCAAGATTCTAAAAATATATAGAAATTAAAAATGTTGAAATTTTAAAAAAAATTCAAATTTGGGAAATGTTCGAATTAGAAAATGTTCCAATTTCATACATGTTCAAGCCTAAAAAAATTCAATTCAAAATTTGTTCAAATTTGAAAAATGTTTATTTTAGATTTTTTCAAATTAAAAAATGTTTACTTTAAAATTTGTTCAAATTAAAAAAGTTTATCCCAAAATTTGTACTTTTTTAAAAAATAAATTTTTTAATCAAATTTAAAAAATACTTGTTTTTGAAAAATATTAAGATTAAAAAATATCATTCAAATATAAAAAAATTCAAACTCGAAAATTGTTCGATTATAATTTTTTTAAATTCAATTTTTTTCAAAATATAAAAATTGTTCAATTTGAAAATTGTTCAAATTTTAAAAATGTTCAAATGTACAAAATTGTTCATATAAAATATTAATGTTCTCCAAATTTTGAAACTTTGGGTTTTAAAATATTTTAGCTTTTTAAAAAACATAACAGAAACGTAGAAAAGGAAATCGTTCATTCTCTTAAAATGTTCATGGAAGGAAATCGTTCATGACAAGAATCCATTCATTTTCTAAAAATGTCCATTGAATGAAATCGTTCATGACAAGAATCTGTTCATCCTTTTTTTATAATGTTCATGGAAGGAAACCGTTCGTGCCTAGAGTTCGTTCATAGAATTTGTTCATGGTTTTCTAATTTTTCATGAAAGGAAACCGTTCAAGACAAGAATCTGTTCATTCTTTTTAAATTTATGATTGAATTGCCTAGAATCTGTTCGTTCAATTTGTTGTTTAAGGAAGGATGACAAGAATCCGCTCATGTTTTTTATTTATTTTGTGTTCAATGAGGAAAACTTGTTCATGCCTAGAATATGTTTGTTCATTTTTTGTTCAAGGACGGAAACCGTTCATGACAATAATCCGTTCATGGTTTATTTTTAAGTTTTTTTGTTAAATGAGAAAAAATTGTCTATGCCTATAATTCGTTCGTTTAATTTTTTTTGTTCAAGGAGGGAAACCATTCATGAAAAGAATCCGTCCGTTGTTTATTTTTACTTTTTTTGTTCAATGAGGAAAAATTGTTCATGCCTAAAATCTGTTTGTTAAACAGTATTACAATGTAGTAGTCAGAACAATTTGTGTACACCATGATCACATTTTGACAAATTATGTCCTTTGTTAATCTGTACTGCAGTTTCGAATTAGACTTTTGTAACCAAGTACGAATTGTTTGCTTTGGTCAGTAGAAATATTGCAATTATCGTTGTTATTTTTTGTTCACTGCCTGTACATGCCGAATGAGACAGTACATGTACATGCTGCCTGAAATGAAACATTGCGGGTACATGTTTTGTATGGAGGAAGAAAAGTTACGGAAAACTTCCAAGGCGGTACTCTACCAGCGATTGGAATCATTCCAACCGGTACGGCACCCACGCAAGCCACAAAACATACGCTAATACCAAAAATGGGCCAAGCCCAGCAACAGCCAGGGGTGTGCGGTAGCTCGTGAGCCACCGACCAGATCGGTGTGAAGCACCCCCCGAAATCCCTAACGCATGCTCATAGCATGCAGTACTGCAGCACGCCCGTGGTGTCGTGCCCGGTAGGCCGGCTGAAAGGATACGGATGTCGCCTAGAGGGGGGGGGAATAGGCGATTTAAAACTTTTACGAGATGGGCTTAACAAATGCGGAATAAAACTAGCGTTTACTTTGTCAAGCCCAAAGCCTATATACTATGGTTCACCTATGTGCACCAACAACTTATTCTAAGCAAAGGTTCACCTAAGTGCACCAACAACTTATGCTAAGCAATACACGCAAGTATGATAGCAAGATATATATAACTTCAAGCACGATGGCTATCACAAGGTAAAGTGCATAAGTAAAAGAGTCGGGTATAGAGATAACCGAGACGGGAGACGATGATTTATCCCGGAGTTCACACTCTTGCGAGTGCTAATCTCCGGTGGAGAGGTGCGGTTGCTTAGTGCTCCCGAACGCCACAAGAGGCTCACCTTGAGGTGTGGTTGCTCGATGCACACCAACGCCACAAAGGCCTCACCCCAAGATGCGGTACACACACCGAACGCCACGAAGGCGCCTCACCTAAATCTCCGGTGACCCTCGCCACAAAGGCCTAGGTCACGGTTCCACTAAGGGATTTCCTTCGAGGCGGAAACCGAGCCTTACACAAAGATTGGGGCACACATCCACAACTTAATTGGAGTCTCCCAACAAATCGCCACAAAGGCCTAGAATCCGTCTAGGGTTCCAAGAACCCAAGAGTAACAACTTTCTTGTTTTCACCACCACGAATCACCGTGGAGAACTCAAACCGATGCACCAAATGCAATGGCAAGAACACCACAAAGATGCTCAAGTCCTTCTCTCTCAAATTCCAACAAAGCTACAAAAGCTATTGGGGGAATAGGAGAGGAAGAACAAAGAGGAGAACACAAAATTCTCCAAGATCTAGATCCCAAAGATTCACTCACAAAGAGATGATATGGTTTGGTCAAAGTGTGGATCTAGATCTCCTCTCTCTTTTCCCTCAAAATGGGGCAAGAATCATGGAGGGATAGAGAGAAAGGGCAAGCTTCTCAAGAACAACAATGGAGAGAGAGAGAGTAGAAGAAGCAACAGCCCAAGGAGGAAGAAGGGGGTATTTATACCCCCAAGAAAATCGAGCCGTTGGGCAAAACCGGGCCGGATAATCCGGCCTAAGTAAGGGCTGATTATCCGGGGGCCGGATTATCCGGCCTCAGGGACAAAACCTGGACAAAATCCGGCCAAAAATCCGGCCCCTATGAGCAGCAAATCCCCAGGTCCTTAGCCGATTTCGGGGGGGATATTTTTCCGGCCCGGATAATCCGGCCCGGATATTTCCGAAATATCCGGCCTAAGCAAACTGCAGAAACACCAAAACTAAAACGGGCATAACTTTTGCATCCGGACTCCGATTTCGATGATCTTGGGCTCGTTGAAATCACAACAACGAGCTCTACAACGATATGCATAGAAACATCATAGTCCAGCAAAGGAGGATAGAAACAAATGATGAAAGGTTTGACCTATCTCAAAAAGACATACCGGTAAAACCTCCAATCTTGAAAATGCAACAAGTTGCCCATGGAAAAACCATTCTCAATGAACTAGAGCTTGTCATGAGAATAAGCACAAGCTCTAAAACATCACATGGATAAGATCCAAATAAAACCAAGTAAGATGATGAACCAAACTCGAAAACGCAACAAGTGATCTATGCGAAATCCGTTTTCGATGAACTAGAGCTTGTCATGAGAATAAGCACAAGCTCTAAAACATCACATGGATATGGTCCAAATAACAACCAAGAAAGATGATGCAAGGATGCAAAGGTTTGAGCTCTCTCCGAATGATACGATCGAGTTACTCACTCGAGAGCCCTCTTGATAGTACGGCAACTAAACTATAAACCGGTCTCCAACTACACTATGAGACCGGTGAGAAAACCCTATCAAGAGCAAACCTTATACTTGCGCATTCCACTTGAGCTCGATGACGACGATCTTGACCTCAACAAGATGGAACGCCTTTCTTGCTTGTGCTTGCTTGACGAAGTCTTGAGGATTGCTCCCCCATAATCCACCATGGGAGAGCTTCTTCTTCGGCGCATCTTCACATAACCATGACCACCATGTGGATTGCTCCCCCATAATCCACCATGGGAGAGCTTCTTCTTCGGCGCATCTTCACATATCCATGATCACCATATGGATGGCAAGACTCAAGCAAAGGACCTCTTCGAGATGGCTCATCTTGAACTTGCACTTCATTTCTTCATTCTTCATCATGTTGATGTCTTGAAGTAACTTGAGGGCTCACTTCATCTTCATCTTCAAGACATACTTGACACTTGATATTCTTCATCAATTTCTTCTTATTGCAACCTAATACAAACATGTTGATGTCTTGAAGTAACTTGAGGGCTCACTTCATCTTCATCTTCAAGACATACTTGACACTTGATATCCTTCATCAAATTCTTCTTATTGCAACCTTGAAGCCAACATATGGTTCAAGAATTGCCTATGGACAACTCCTACAAATATACCTCAATGCAAACATTAGTCCATAGGGATTGTCATTAATTACCAAAACCACACATGGGGGCTCCATGCACTTTCAATCTCCCCCATTTTGGTAATTGATGACAATCTCTTTGAGAGGGTTTATATAAGGAATTTAAGTAACAAATAAGTTGAATATATAGAGCAAACTCCCCCATAATATATGCATGTGTGAATGATCTTGACTTTCATTGCATATATTGGCATTCAAAACCTAGTGGAGTTTCCTCTAAATATTCAACTATGCAAAGCAACAAGATGCAATGCAATAAAGGCACATGCTTAAGCACAAAGCAAAGACATAACCAAATTCCCTTAAACCCTCCAAACTTCTCCCCCATTGGCATCAATTGCCGAAATGGGTGAAAAATTTAGAAGGCCAATATAGTGAGAGTTCCTCCATTGCGTGTGCATTTCTCATAATTTGAGTGGAATCAAATGCACATATCCAATGATGAATATTCAGAAGGAATCACACTATAGATAGGATCAAAGATTGCAAAAAGATAACAAAGTCAAGAAGCTTCAACAAATGAAGCAAGCAACCAAGTGAACCACAAGGAAGACACCAAAAGAAAGATAGATATTATGATAAGATCAAGAAGATTGCTCTAAATAATATGAGGAAGCTCCCCAAGGTTTGTGCACAAAACTAGACAATTTGCATTGGAGTATAAAGTGCACAAACATGGAATCATCACTCCCATAATATCATTCAATAACAAAAGATACCAAGTGAATCAAACTCTAATGATCGCCACAAGATAGTGTTCTAAATCAAATGAGGAAGCTCCCCAAGGTACATGCATAAAATAAAATGTTGCATTTGAATACAATATGCATAACATGGAATCCTCACTCCCTCATTTAAAACACAAACATTTGTAATAGATCATAGATAGAAAAATAAGCTTAACACTTGCAACAAACAAATAGTTGAGCAACAAGTAAGAGGCACCATAATAAAAAGGCTCAACCAAGAGGATATGTGAAAGGCATGATAAAGCATATTATAAGACTATTACAAGGATGAGCAAAAAGCATCATCATAGTCTTCAATGATTTATATTTCTTAGCATGACCAATCAACATGCAAAAAAAAATAAGATATCAAATGGAGACGTACCATCTCTTATGTGTATAAGTCTCTCTAAGTGGACAAAATCACTAAGATATTTATCCACAAAGAAACATGCACACACAAAATAGACACACAAAACATATAGCATGATATCCAAGACGAAGTCATGCAATATACCAATAAGAATTTTTGCTTAATAGCATGGCCAAAGGCTCAATTTTATCTTATTGTTCATTCATGAACTTCAACCACAAACACATCAAAGATATCACAAATATCAACAAGGGAAAGAAGATAGTTGAGATACTTTGAGAGGAGCAACAAGTATCACAAAGAAAGAATACCACAACAAATAAATCAATTTGCACTTTCATCTATATTGCACATGCGTGAGCCTTGAGGAATTGATATGCAATAAAATTGCTAGATAGGCATAGTTGGGATGGATGAATCATGAGCATGATTTAAAATACTTCCCAACAAATGCACTCATCTCAAATTACTCACATTCACAATAAAGAGGTTTCATTAAGACTTTTGCAAAAAGCACAATATTTGCAAATCAAGAGATTCATGCCAAGATGCAACCATAAGGTTTGATACAAGAAAAGTATGCATGAGAAGATACTTGTTACCACGATAGCATTGGTGAGGATGTAGTAGATATGTGTTCGTTGACCATCCTATCTTGCCTCAAGTTACCATTGAGTCACCACTTCTTTCCAAGAGTGAGACAAGCATCCAATGCATATCCATTGTACCTAACACAAAGGTAAGTACAAAGTGGTCCCCAAACTAATTGGGTCCAAAGAAGTTAGACACACTACAACATATAGAACAAACTCCACAATTCTATGTGCATATAGATATGAAATTGAATTTCATGCACATCTTAATCAAATTAGGATTTGATGGAGTTTACCCTATATATTGGATCAAAGAAAGTAACACATGCCTTAAGATATACATATATTAAATATGCATGCACAGTACTTTCAAGAACCAAAGGAAGATACAATTTGGACAAAACACCAAATAAACCAAGAGACAATGGTTGTCCAAATTATATCACAGAATCAAATCAACACAAGATTGACTCCAAAGACTTATCTCATTATAAGAAGCTAATTAAACCTAAACACAAAGGAATGAGATAACCAACTCCCAAGAGAGCAAGGTTCCAACAAATAAACCAAACCCTCGAAACTTTTTATGATGGCACAAAGTACCAAAAAGAAAATTTTATGTCTCCCAAAACCAAATTTTTGATAAAGATCAAGAGATGTTAAGCATTCTAACAAATATAGGAGAGCTCCCCCAAGATTAGTGCATTATCTAGGATTTTTCATATGAAGACAAAATGCACAAAACTAGGATCATCACGCTACCTATATATACTAAAATGCTAAGAAAGTTGAATAGACAAATTAGATCCATAAGATTCAAGGAAGACATATGAGAGTCAAAGCAAAACAAATTCATGGCAATAAATAAGGCAATTTGAACACAAGAGCCAATGTAAATATGATCAATAAAAATCTACCTCATAATAGATTGCCAATTGTCCTAGGACAAGAGGTATTTAGGAAATATTTCCCGGTGGTAGTTTGTAAGTAAACAAAAGATCATATTTACAACGAATAAAGCATATGGTAAAAGATAAGAGTTAACCATCATGCAAAGATAGTTTCTTGATAGCTTCATTTAGTCATACCAACATGCAAAGCAATTAATAGTATTCATACCAACATGCAAAGCAATTAATAGTATTCATACCAACATGCAAAGCAATTAATAGTATGACTTGAAGCACATGGTTTTCCAAAAATGTATTGAGGGACACGTTGTGGAAAACCATGCCAAGAAAAACTTTCACAAATAAGATCTACAAAGATATTAGCAATAAATCCATTTAAGCAAATTGGAGCTTGTTTGAGCAAACATGCCACATAGGAGAGAGATAATTTACGGTATCAATTCTATGTGACACAACCTCAAATGTTCATATTTTCTAGGCTTGTAATATGCACAAAGCTTATTACTCCCCCATAATGTGATAAGGAATTTATTTTCACAAGAGGCAAATAAGATCCAACTAGAGATATTAATGGACATTAGAATTTGAATTTCTCATGAAGATTACATACCACATAGAGACTAGATAATCTTGCAATATCAATTCTAAGTGATATTCCTCATGTACACTCATTGTTAGGATCATGAAATTCCCAAAGGAATATCACTCCCCCAAAATGGGATAGTCCATTAATCGCTCATAAGAGCCATACAAGATACAACAAGATGCAAAATGGCTCCAACACAAACACAAATACATGGTGTGCAACCCAACATGCATAGACTTGATTTCTCAAGAAAAGTAAGTAGGAAGCACAACATATACAAACACATGTTAGGAACAAAAACTAACACATGCAAAGGGGCGAGTAACTTTCAATATAGATGAGTTGAGCACATGTTACCGCAAGGAGGAACATTGAATATGTGATAGAAGCAAGAAAACTATAAGACTTGGCTTGAGATAATATAAATGATGAAGATCCCTTAATTCTTCATGATGTAGCCAAGTCACCAATGCCCTCCAACAAGCACCTATTGATCAAGTTTTGGATTGTTGGTCCCCAACTAAGTTGGGTCCTAAGAGGTTAGTCACAATAGGCTTGGCAACCCAAATGGTTCTTTTCTTGACACCACTTTGAGCACCAACAAATTTGGCAAACACCTTGCCACCCTCATCCTTACGAAGAGAATAAACATCATCAAAGGTGATAGAGTTGGATGAGGTACCAATAGTGCAAAAGGAGGAGATGTGGCCCTTCTCACGGCATATGTAGCAAGTTCTTTTCTTCTCCTTCTTCTCACTAGATTTCTCCACAATGGGAGCATTGGCTTGATTCTTCTTGGGAAGTGGCATTTCTTCAACTTGAGGTTGAATATGAGGTTGAGCTTGAGGCCGCTTCCCTTTTTGCTTCTTCTTCAAAGGGCAAGATCTAACATGATGCCCTTCAATTTTGCACTTGAAGCAAACAATCTTGGCCGGGTCTTTGACTTGTACTTGGCCCTTCTTCTTCTTGTTGTTCTTGGACTTGTTCTTGTTGTTGGAGTTGAATCCAAGTCCACTCTTGTCATTGGGGGATTGTTGCACACTCAACATCTTGTCAAGTTTGCATTTCCCTTCATGACCCTTTACCAAGTCGTTCTTCAAAGAAGATACTTGGGCCTTGAGCTCTTTGATTTCCTCTACATGGTTAGTAACAACACAAGTACTAGAGGAAGTAGAACCTTCATTGTTAGAGCAACAAGGCAAGAAAGATAATTCATCACAAGATTTAGCAATATTATGAGTGGATGAATTACAAGGACTAGCACATGGCAATGTAACATTTTGAGTAGTAGTGCTAGTACCCACATGAGGCTCACAAGGTGTTGCCTTAGATATTATAGCCTCATGAGCTAACTTTAGCCTATCATGGGAGGCTAGAAGATCCTCATGGGAGCTAGAAAGCTTTCCATGATTTTCTTCCAACTTCCCATAATTGCTAGTTAGCAATTCAAGTTGAGCCCTTAGCTCAACATTCTCCTTCAAGATAGATGCTTCACAAGAAGTATAGTTAGTAGCACAAGCATCATCACAAGACATATTAAGAAGAGAGGGTAACATAGCATGATCTTTTAAATAGGAAGCTTGAAGTTGCTCATGGGACTTGGTGAGGATAGAGTGTTCGCTCTCCAAGACCTTGTGGGCCTTGTCTAGATCATCTAGATCCTTAACAAGTTTATCATGACCAACACCAACTTTGGGATTTTCCTTTTTAAGCATTTTTACTTGAGCTTTAGCATGGTCTCTTTCCTTAGTGAGTTTAGAAACTATTTCATTTTGAGACACTTCAAGGGTTTCAAGTTGCTCTTCAAGAGAGGCTACGGTCTCTTGTTCTTCTTCAAGATCATTCTTTAGGGATGTTACATCATTGGCATACTCTCGTTCAAGAGCACCCTTTTTATCAATGGTGTTCTCATGCATCCAAATAAGTTTTTGGCTCTCAATGGCGGTAGTCAAGATTTCAAAGAAGTGTGTGCTAGCAATTTTATCTTTGCAAATAATCTTGAATACACTCTTACCCTTATCGCGTAGAGAGACAACCCAATCCTCTTCTTCATATTCATCCTCATCCTTATCACCACGAGACATATTAGGTTCCATGGTAGGAGGTACCGTGGAACCCTTGGCCATAAGGCATATATGAGGACCGTGAGATAAAGATGAGTAGTTACTTGAGGCTCCTTTCAAGATCTTGTCTTGACCAATAGAATCTTTGGTTTCCTCTACATTGTTAGACACACAACAACTAGAGGAAATAGAAACATTTTTATCATGGCCACAAGACAAGGCAAGCATATCATCATTAGATTTTTTCAAGCAACTTACACATGGTATGCAAGGACTATCAACACAAGCATGTAAATCATTTCTAGTGCTAGATGTGTTTGAGTCCGTAGATGAAGCATTGCAATGAGATAGAGATGAAGAATCATCAATAGAAAGCTCAATATCAACATTGCAATTTTCATCACCACTCACCATATCATTACCTTGTGTCTTGACACACTTTGGTGAAGTGGATGAAGATGAGAGCTCATCACGGCCGGAAGTGGAAGCAATGCAATCATCCTTAATAATATTGGACACATCATATTTATCTTGAATTTTTGTCCATAACTCATGAGCGCTCCAAAAAGGCAAGTATGGAAAAAGACCTACATCTCGCAAAGCATTCATAAGAACATAAGAAGCTTGAGAATTGAGATATAAATTTTTCTCATCCTCTAACGATAGATTTTGTGAATCCATAGGAGGAAAAAAACCTATATCTACAATTTTCTCCATATGAGGGTCAATGTCCCGAAAATGACTAAGCATGCAAATTTTCCAAACATCATAATTTGTGCCATCTAATATAAGAGTGTTATCGTGCACTAATCCTCTAGCCGACATCTTTACTCTCAAGGCGGTGAAGCCTAAGAATGAGAGACCTTGCTCTGATACCAATTGAAAGGATACGGATGTCGCCTAGAGGGGGGGTGAATAGGCGATTTAAAACTTTTACGAGATGGGCTTAACAAATGCGGAATAAAACTAGCGTTTACTTTGTCAAGCCCAAAGCCTATATACTATGGTTCACCTATGTGCACCAACAACTTATTCTAAGCAAAGGTTCACCTAAGTGCACCAACAACTTATGCTAAGCAATACACGCAAGTATGATAGCAAGATATATATATAACTTCAAGCACGATGGCTATCACAAGGTAAAGTGCATAAGTAAAGAGCTCGGGTATAGAGATAACCGAGGCACGCGGGAGACGATGATTTATCCCGGAGTTCACACTCTTGCGAGTGCTAATCTCCGGTGGAGAGGTGCGGTTGCTTAGTGCTCCCGAACGCCACAAGAGGCTCACCTTGAGGTGCGGTTGCTCGATGCACACCAACGCCACAAAGGCCTCACCCCAAGATGTGGTACTCACACCACACCGAACGCCACGAAGGCGCCTCACCTAAATCTCCGGTGACCCTCGCCACAAAGGCCTAGGTCACGGTTCCACTAAGGGATTTCCTTCGAGGCGGAAACCGGGCCTTACACAAAGATTGGGGCACACATCCACAACTTAATTGGAGGCTCCCAACAAATCGCCACAAAGGCCTAGAATCCGTCTAGGGTTCCAAGAACCCAAGAGTAACAACTTTCTTGTTTTCACCACCACGAATCACCGTGGAGAACTCAAACCGATGCACCAAATGCAATGGCAAGAACACCACAAAGATGCTCAAGTCCTTCTCTCTCAAATTCCAACAAAGCTACAAAAGCTATTGGGGAATAGGAGAGGAAGAACAAAGAGGAGAACACAAAATTCTCCAAGATCTAGATCCCAAAGATTCACTCACAAAGAGATGATATGGTTTGGTCAAAGTGTGGATCTAGATCTCCTCTCTCTTTTCCCTCAAAATGGGGCAAGAATCATGGAGGGATAGAGAGAAAGGGCAAGCTTCTCAAGAACAACAATGGAGGAGAGAGAGAGAGTAGAAGAAGCAACAGCCCAAGGAGGAAGAACGGGGGTATTTATACCCCCCAAGAAAATCGAGCCGTTGGGCAAACCGGGGCCGGATAATCCGGCCTAAGTAAGGGCCGGATTATCGGGCCGGATTATCCGGCCTCGGGACAAAACCTGGACAAAATCCGGCCAAAATCCGCCCCTATCCTGAGCAGCAAATCCCCGGTCCTTAGCCGATTTCGAGGCCGGATATTTCGAAATATCCGGCCCGGATAATCCGGCCCGGATATTTCCGAAATATCCGGCCTAAGCAAACTGCAGAAACACCAAAACTAAAACGGGCATAACTTTTGCATCCGGACTCCGATTTCGATGATCTTGGGCTCGTTGAAATCACAACAACGAGCTCTACAACGATATGCATAGAAACATCATAGTCCAGCAAAGGAGGATAGAAACAAATGATGAAAGGTTTGACCTATCTCAAAAAGACATACCGGTAAAACCTCCAATCTTGAAAATGCAACAAGTTGCCCATGGAAAAACCATTCTCAATGAACTAGAGCTTGTCATGAGAATAAGCACAAGCTCTAAAACATCACATGGATAAGATCCAAATAAAACCAAATAAGATGATGAACCAAACTCGAAAACGCAACAAGTGATCTATGCGAAATCCGTTTTCGATGAACTAGAGCTTGTCATGAGAATAAGCACAAGCTCTAAAACATCACATGGATACGGTCCAAATAACAACCAAGAAAGATGATGCAAGGATGCAAAGGTTTGAGCTCTCTCGAATGATACGATCGAGTTACTCACTCGAGAGCCCTTTGATAGTACGGCAACTAAACTATAAACCGGTCTCCAACTACACTATGAGACCGGTGAGAAAGAAACCCTATCAAGAGCAAACCTTATACTTGCGCATTCCACTTGAGCTCGATGACGACGATCTTGACCTCAACAAGATGGAACGCCTTTCTTGCTTGTGCTTGCTTGACGAAGTCTTGAGGATTGCTCCCCCATAATCCACCATGGGAGAGCTTCTTCTTGGCGCATCTTCACATAACCATGACCACCATGTGGATTGCTCCCCCATAATCCACCATGGGAGAGCTTCTTCTTCGGCGCATCTTCACATATCCATGATCACCATATGGATGGCAAGACTCAAGCAAAGGACCTCTTCGAGATGGCTCATCTTGAACTTGCACTTCATTTCTTCATTCTTCATCACGTTGATGTCTTGAAGTAACTTGAGGGCTCACTTCATCTTCATCTTCAAGACATACTTGACACTTGATATCCTTTATCAATTTCTTCTTATTGCAACCTAATACAAACATGTTGATGTCTTGAAGTAACTTGAGGGCTCACTTCATCTTCATCTTCAAGACATACTTGACACTTGATATCCTTCATCAAATTCTTCTTATTGCAACCTTGAAGCCAACATATGGTTCAAGAATTGTCTATGGACAACTCCTACAAATATACCTCAATGCAAACATTAGTCCATAGGGATTGTCATTAATTACCAAAACCACACATGGGGGCTCCATGCACTTTCATCGGCCCATTAACAAACGGTTTTTCATTGTGTTTCTACCGGTTTTGGCTGTTCACGTTTTGTGGGTGTTTTTTCGCGATTACTTAGTTTTTTGGGTTATTGTTTTGTTCAGATTAGAAAATTGTTCAAACTGGAAATTGTTCAAGTTCAAAATTTGTTCAAATTAGAAAAATGATTGTTTTTGAAATTTGTTTAGATTCAAATTTATTCAAATCTAGGAACTGAAAAAATAAGAGAACGTGTCCCGAGAGGGAACGAACCCTTGAGGCGATGCCTCCCTGCAGCGCGCTACAAGTGTGTTATATGGTACTCGACGGAGATAAAGGGATCTTTTTTTTAAATGGACCAAATGTATCGTGGCATCTTGGCTACATTCATTATTGAGCTCGACTGGTAGAGCGAGATACTTGGTTGGCGATCTAGTCGCCTTCCCATGCACGGAACAAATAGTTTGTTCTAAGTGAATATTTTCTCTCTCATATAAACGTTTTTCGGAACCTCGCATACATTTTATTTCTCTCGTGGGCATTGCTTGTAAAACCGGTGAACAATTATTTTTAAAATATTTGAATATATCTTTCTCCACTTTTTGAATATATATATATATATTTATTTATTTATTTATTCAGAATAAATTTGAATATATAATTCTCAAGATTTGTAGAGTAACAGGTTCGATATGTACGGCCCATTAAATAAAATTGGGCATCGGATAGAAGCCCCCACACATGGGCGTTTAGCATCGAGCAGGTGGTAGGAAAAAAGAAGACTGTGAATGGGCCGAGAGCCTTGGTCGGGAGTCTGGACGGAGGAAGGAAACTCAGTGGGCTAGGTGTAGAGGCCGGCAACGGAGAGAAAGAAAAAAATTTCAGCAGATGAGACATATTGTGCCATGATGGCCGCATTCGTTCCTGGGCTGGACCGGGAGAACGAGATGGTCAGTTAGCCGCTCGTCGCCTTCCTTTCCGTACACGGTGCGCGTGGCTACTGGGCTTTCTCGCGCGAATGGAGAATTAGCCCGATGAAGATACTGATCTTTTAAAAAAGTAGGAAACCTTCCTTTTTTTTTCAAAGAACCGCGCGAGCGAGAACACGGTCCAAAGTCGGCCACAAAAAGAAAAGTGGGCGGGAAACAGTTAGTACAGGTGACTTTGAACAGTCAACACATGCACACACACAGAGAGACGATCGAAATCAAACATCTGTCGGCCCGGAAACCAAGGTTGGAAACCCGCTCACCGCCAGGTCAAAGCTGTATCGCCGAAGCCCGAAGGAGGAAGTGAGAAAGAAAGACCCGCGATGATTCTGCATTTCCAATCGCAGATCGCGCCCTCAAGTCTGAACCTGGTAAACAAGCGACGACCTCGCTTGATTTCCTGACCATGCATGGCTTCGGCCGACCACGACGCGCCCGACGACCGGTCATCGCCGGCCACAAGTAAAAACTGCGGCGGCATCGAGTGGTGCACACACGCACGCGAGGTGCACGACGGGGTCTGCCGGGGTCCAGTCCTCAGCGGCGCCACCGGGCGGGCACATGAAGCAGCAGCAATGCGGCCTCGTCGGATTGGCCGATCTGGCAAGGCTGTGCTCCAAGTCCTAGGTCAAGCAGCATGTGCGTGCGTGTGGCGGTGTGCGGCCTCCATGTGCATCCCAATTTGGCTTTAGTTAAACAGCTTCATCATCTTGCTTGCTTCTTTGGCATGCAACCTGACTGCCGCTTGGGGTTCCTGGCTGACGGCTCCCTGTAATCGGCATAAACAATCAACTCTTGATGCCCCCATTGTTGCCTTACCTCCAGCAGAGCAGGCAGGGACGCAGGGTGCAGACACACCCCGGCGCTGCCGCCGTCCTCGCACATGGGACGCACGCACGCAGTACGCAAACGAAACCGCCGGCGCTTCGCGCGCACACAGGAACAGGATGCCAATGCATGCATGTTCACCAAGGCTGTCTGTGAGCTCAAACCACGCGACCCTGCCGGGCCTTTTCCTCTTCCCATGCAACGGCATCACCCATGCGTTTATTCCGATCGTTTGGTTCTGGAGGGAACGACGCGAAGCTCTTTTTCTGTGTTGACATCAAGTGACTATGGATCCATGATGAAAGTCGGAAGAAGAGAATTTTTAAAGAGGGAGGACTAGCTAAGGGAGGTTCAAGTCTCCGCGCTGTTGACGGGCTTGCTTGGTGTCCCGGCTTCACAGGTGTTGGAAGTGCGGCAACACGGTGAAGGCAGTCCTACCTTTCGGTGAAAATCCAGTCGCCTTATGGTTGTGCTGGCCGACCTTGGTGGAGGCATTGTTTTGAGCGGAGACTATCTTCGGGTGAAAATCTAAGATCTTTGATCGGGCGACGACGGTGTTTGAGCATTGTTCCCTTCTTGAAGGCGTCTTTTTCGAGAGTCATCGGGTGTTGTCATGGTGGTGGATGTATTGTTGTTTCGAGATACTGTAGCAAGACTTTTGTTTCTTAGTTTTCTTTTTTTTTTGGTGTGCATCCGTAGTGCCATTAGGGTGGTGCGTTGTTGCAGAGGCTGGGTGTAATTGGTATCTTCTTGATATTAATATATTTTCTTTATCGAAAAAATGCAACGGCACCATCAGATTTAGGTGAGATGATGATGCTCCTCCATCTCCATGCACAACGTTTCTGGGTTCTCCCTCCTTTTGACAGTCGGATGAATTATCTACGACGCCGGAAAAACGTCGTCTTGTTGTAACATCACTTCTAAACAGACATGCAAGAGCTTTTCTTTAGAATTCACCACTTCTTTTGATAAAATTGTATCCATATAAAGTTTTTTCTTTGCAAAATTCCACTTATCTATTGATTCATGCTGCAATTCTACAAAGAACCTACTATAAAATATAGCAGATTACAAATACGTCCTTAGACCACCAAGAGACAGCTACAAACACTGGCGCGAGCCAAAGACGCAACACCACCCTCGCCCCTCCACCACTGGAGCTAGGGAAAGCTTTTTCGTACTAGAGTTGCTGCAATTGGAAGCCCCAACACTATCACGAGATAAATAACGAGCAAACACAGTTATGCCTAATTATCCTTAGTGTAAGAGCATCTCCACTCGTTGGCGCTCCCCACGCCCAAATTCGCCCAAAAATGGCGTGGGGATGGCCAGTTTCTCAGCCGCGATCCCAGGCCTAGCCGTTGATTTAATTTTGGAAAACGTAAAGTTGACGAAATACGGCAAAAACTTGACGAAATTCGGCAAAAACGACTGAATTTAGACTAACTTTAATGATATTTACTATATAGAGGGCGAAGTTCATACATAGAGGCTGAATTCGACTATATTTCGAATTCGGCTAGGGGAATACAACTCTAAATTTTAAAACACGGTGCTCTACATGCCCAAATGGCGGTAGAACACCGTGTAGTCACCGCCATCGTCGTCGGAGCCGTCGTCGTCAAGCCGCGCGGCCGGCCCCGCCCCGCCGGCGTCTCCGGCCCGGTGCGAGGCGGGGACGGCGATGGCTTGTACCATTCGTCGTCGAGGCTTCGAGGTCGATGACGGGGATGGCGACGCGGATGGAGTGTCAGGCGCGTAGCGAGCGACGTCGTCGGCGGCGGTTGGAGCGGCGCGCGGGCGGCGGGTGACGCGCGGCGGCGATCCGGCCGCCGGGCCGCGCGCTCTCGCGCTCCCGCCGCGCCTCGACCACTCCGGGCGGCGTCCTCGGGGGCGTTGTCGGCGGGCACCGGTCCTTGAGCGACCGGCGATCGCCTCCGCCACGGCGGCATCCTCGCGCGCCCGCCTCCTCCTCGGCGAGCTTGTTTACGGCGTCGTTGATGGCGGCCGTGGCGTCCTCCTTCTTCGCCGACTTCTCTTCCGCCCGCTGCGGAGGAGGGGCGCGGATGACGAGGCGCTGCTGCCGCGCCTGCTCGGCGATGGAGACGCCGGCTCCTTCTTGACGCGCGCCGGTGTCGACGGAGACGTTGCCTCCTTTTCACCGGCGCCAAGGATGGCCTCGACGCCGATCCGGAAGACGACGGTGGCAGCCATGCGCCGTGGCTGCGATGTTTGGCGGCGGCCGGCGATGCCCTCGATGGAGGGGGCATCGTCGTGATTGCGCCGATGTGCTCGAGGACGTTCGCCGGCGTCTATCCGGCGCGCTCCACCAACGTCGGTGGCCCGCGGCGTTGTTGGGGAGGCGGCGGCGGGCCGTCGTAGGAGCGAGCTCCGCTCCCACCGCCGCAGGAAGTACGAGTTCCACGCCGTGTAGTTGTCGGGTGGTGGCGTGGCTCGGCGCGCTCCTCGTCCGACATCGTCAGTCGAGCCTCCTCGATGGCGATGTCGAGGGCGTGGCCCCGGCGGCGGCGGGATTGGTGCGCGGCCAGCACTTAGCCGCCACCCGCCGCCGGGAGGCCTCGTGTCTGGCGGGCAGGGGTACCCCGCCTGGTGGAGGAGGTGCCCTCCCACGCGTGGAGCGACCGGCGGGGGAAGCCGTTGTTGGTTGCGCCGTCGTCGTCGTAGAACGCCATGGATAGGGAGAGTGGAGGGAGAGTGGAGCGGGGATACGCGTCGCGGCGAGTGGAGCGGGGTATATAGGCGCGGCTGGTGCCGGCGATTAAATGCCGCGTGGAATGCGACGTGTCCGCGGCGAGCTGACCGGCAGTAGCCTTTAGTGCGCGCGGAAGACGATGCGAGTGCGCGCGGAAGACGATGCGCGTGTCGCTGACCGGTCGGGTCCACCTCTGCGGCGAAGAAGCGAGCGCGGGACAAATATCTCCGCGTTTCGCGCGCTTTCGCTCGTCCGAGTCCCCGAGCGCTCCCCGATAGGCCGGGGTTGGCGTGGGCTCGCCGGATGGATGAAAGCCCAAATCCGGCGAAGAACGAGGAACCGGGGGGCGCGGCTGGACCATTTTTCACAGTCCGAATGAAAAAAAGGCACGCGGGGGCACTAGTAGAAAAGGGGGCTTCCGTCTAAACCTTTAGTACCGGTTCCCTTACGAACCGGTACTAAAGGGTGCATTAGTACCGGTTGTACTGCCTAGGTCTTTAATACCGGTTCGTAAGGACCTTTAGTACCGGTACTAAAGGTTTTCCTCCCCATTCGGTGAAAATGATAGAAATTTTGCTTTTGTAAAATACAAATGAAAATGATAGAAAATTCAAAACATAAAATATTTTTAGATTCTTGTATGTTATGCAACCTACTATTCGGTGAAATTAAGAAATTCAAATTTTGACTTTTTTTGCAAAAAAAGTTTGAAAATGGTAAAATCGCATTAATTTTTGCATACGACGTCGGAAAAATGCGTAAAAATCATCGTGAGAAAAAGTTACATCCGAATTCACCTGGGTTTACCCGGTTAGCCAATTTTTAGATTCTCAAAATTCCAAATGAAAATATGAAAGCATGATGATTTTAATTTTTTTCCAGAAATTTAGACTTTTATGTTTTTTTTTATTTTTAAAAATTAAAATTAATAATTATAAGATTTTTTGAGTACTAAAATATTACTATTACTTTTAGCAAATTATAAGATTTTCAAATTTTCAGGTTTTATGTTTGGCAAAAAAAATGAAAATTTTAAAAAATAATTAAAAATAATACAAACTAAAAATTTAATTTAATTTATTTATTCAACATTATTATTACATCATTACTTTTGTTTATTAAAATAATTATTTGGATTTTAAACAATAAAGAAGTGTGACATCGACCAACATGTTAATAGGATTGATATGATAGTACTATCAACAACATGCGTGCAAAGTGGAACGGGTTGGAACTTGGAAGTTAAGCGTGCTAGTGCGGGAGTAGTGTGAGGATGGGTGACCGACCGGGAAGTTTGACCATGGGTAAGTAATTTGACTAGAGATAAAGTGTAGTTAGAGACTAACGAAAATACTAGAAATTCTGAAAAAAATAAAAAAAGAGGGAGTGAAAAAAATAAAATAAAAGAGAGAGTGAAAAATAATTAGAAAAAAATGGATAAAAAAAATTAAACGAAATAGCCTTTAGTACCGGTTCGTATTACGAACCGGTACTAAAGGTCTTCAGCCCCGCGGGCTCCTCCGTGCCCACGTGGAGGCACCTTTAGTACCGGTTAAAGGAGACTTTAGTACCGGATCTTTAGTACCGGTTCCAAAACCGGTACTGAAGACCCTTTAGAACCGGTACTAAAGGGGGGTTTTTCTACTAGTGGGGCCTGTTCGTGGGACGAGTGGGGATGCTCTAACGACTTATATCACCGAAGATCACTAACGATAATGAAAAGGGATTTTTTGTCATTCTCACACTCTTTAATGTTCCAAGGCATTTTTTTCCATATCTTTTTGAATAGCGCCTTTCGCATTAAATGATAGCGTGGTGTGGACCTTTTTTCGTTGGCACCCAACATGTGTCGGATTCTGAAAGTTCTTCGATCTCCTCGAAGCCTAGAAGCACATCAAACAGTTTTAACTCCAGATCTTTGAACATACTAGAATTCTTCTTATCCTCGCCGTCACCGATGTTAGAGGTCCCTACGGTTACTTCTTTTGCAATCGATGGTTAATTTCTGCCAAAACCCTAGCTAGCGGCGGAAAACTCAAGCCTAGACTGCTCCGACGAAAACAACGAAAAGGGAGATAGCGAGGTGATGAAGGACCATAGAAACTGAGAAGGGGCCCAAGCCCGAAACTCTAGCCAGAGCACTAAACCCTAACTGAGAGGTCAACTAAAACATAGTGCGTTAATTTCTTTTCTCCTCGTATAATTGGCTTGTATGTTCCGTTATGACTGGAGGAAAGAGTATTTTAACATTCAGTTGATTTGAGCTTAAGCACGCATAATTGGACAATGGAGTATACTGTATATACTATGTAGTAGTAGCTGTTAACGGGCAACGGCCGATCTGTCCTGGCACGAGCAATCAAGCAGGAAGGGAAGAAAACCAGCGGATTGGACCGACGTGAACACAATAATGATGAGACCAGTTCGTCCAGTTTGCATAGCATGGCTGCACGAGCACGTCTGTACGTGACTGAGACCGGGAATGCACGCATCGCATGGACTACAGTTTTCCATGGAAAAATATGTACAATCAAGACGAGAAAGATAGGCGTGGACGGTATATGACCCGGCCGACAAGCTCGTCCACGAAACCTAGCCCGCCGTGACGCCCCTGGTGTCCAAGGAATATAGTTGCCGACCCGAAAGATACAGCCACGTCAACGTACGACGGTAATGCACACATCACCTGTGCACGTCGGCGCTGCAAATTGCTTGCTCGCGTAGTACGTGATGCCGTGCGGGGGAAAGAAACAGAAAGAAAAGTCTATGCGTGCGCGTCCAAATTAGTAATATCTCCGTTCCAAAATATTCTCGTTCAAACTTATAGTCAACTAAAGGAGGGAACTCCGTGGCAAAATATGATGCATATAGTTTTCTTAACTTATTTTTTAAAATATGACCAACTATTATAGAAAAGAAATATTAAGATCTATAATTTCAAACCATCGTTGTTAGAACCATCGTGAAGTATACTTTCATATTATGTGCATTTGGAATTGTACATGTTTATGTCATTTCTATATAGTTAGTCAAACTTCATAAAGTTTGACTTCGACCAAAAACTATATGCATCTTATTTTAAGATGGAGGGAGTAAGGGCAACTCCAACGGACCGACGACAACAGACCACATGTGCCTGTTTTGACCCGCGCGGATAGAGGGATACCAAAACCAAAGCTCACCGGATAGACGCAAACGGACTAACATGTCCACGGTGGCCCATTTGAAGCCCAGATTTGGGATACAGATGCGCGCGGACAGCAGCCGCATACACGTGTGTACACCTCTAGTACTCCCAGGGCATGCCGCCAGTGGTGTGAACGGATGGACCTCGCCACGTGTGTACACCTCTAGTACTCCCTTTCCCTGCGACACAACCCTGCCGCGACGATGCCACCTGCACTGCCCCTCGCCATTCTCGGTTCCACTGTTTGGACCGCTCCTCGCCATTCTCGGTGCCACAATTCGTACCGGTGTCCTCGCGTGCACTTGCCGGCATCACCCCCTAGTCCATGTTTGCCGCCTCGGCACCACCCACCAGGATCAGCGAGTTTGAGGTATAAACCCTAGACCATTTTCGTCCATTTGCACCAAGGACACTAGCCATTGACACATAAGAGTTGTGAACGGATGGACCTCGCCAAGTCGATCGAGTTTTTGTATAATAACAGCATGTACACATCGTCGGAAAATGATGATTCGGACGCCTCTTTAGACCTCATGATTGTCGCGGCCACTATCATCCTTGAGCACATCGAGGGGCAGAGGAATGTGCACAAGTGCATGGTAATGCCACGCAAGGGCAACTCAAGTGCATTCGAGAAGTTGTCAAGTACATGATCTATAGGTACTACTTCCACTCCACCAAACCAATCTATCCAAGCACATTTTCCAACACCGCTTTTGGATGTCAAGAGAGTTATTTTTTACTATACTAAAAGGAGTGAGGGACTAGACTCGTACTTTGGATGTAGGCCTAATGCCGATGGTAAGTATGGCTTCACCTCTTGCTATAAGTGCTCCACAATTATTCGCATGATTTCCTATGGATTGGAGGGTGATCTTATTGATGAGTATTTGCGAATGAGCAAGATCACATACCTTGACTCGATGTACAAGTTATGCAAATCTATGATTGGGGTGTTCGACGAGGTTTACTTGAGAGAGCCAAATGTTGCCGACACTGTCTGGTTGTTGTCGATCAACGAGGCAAAGGAATATTCTAGGGATAATTAGAATCATGGATTGCATGCCTTGGGAGTGGAAGAATCGTCCTTTTGCATGGCAAAGGCACTTTAGTGGGCATGCGAAAAGATGCAATGTCATTCTCAAGGCAGTTGCATTACAAGATCTACGGGTTTGACCTTCTTTTTATTTGGCATGGGAGGTTCCCACAATGACATCAACATTGCTCCACCGCTCTCAAGTGTTCTCCGGGCATATAACATGCAATGCTCCATTGGTTCACTGCGAGACCAATGAAAATGCATACGACAAACCCTACTATCTACTTGATGGCGTCTATTCTGACTAGGCCACACATGTGAAGACAATATGTGCAATTGAAGAAGAGAAAAAGTAAAGTTTTGCCAAACAACAAGAGGCATGTACTAGGAAAGACATGGAGCGGGAGGTGTGCTCAAATCTCGGTGTGCTAATGTTCGTCACCCTGCTAGAACATGGAGTGTTGAGACCACGTGGGAGGTGATGACCACTTGTGTGATCATGCACAACATGATCGTTCGGGATGAACGTGATCATGCACGCCTCCATGACCAAAGGTGGCAATTTCATGATGAGTTGATCGTTTGAGGAGATCCTTCATATGCATCATGAGATCCATGATTGCCACATTCATGATCGACTTAAAGCGGGTTTGATTGAGCATTATTGAGCATCGGTATGCCAAGACTAGTCATCCCATCTCCTTTTTTTATTGACCATTCTTCTTCGGGAAATAAATAGTATGTTCCTTTCCTTTGACATGGAAAGTAACTTTGCTTTCAGTGCAATTTATAACAGCCCATGAAGTATATAGAAAGGTCTATCAAGACTAATAGATAAATTACCATCTTCCGACATTTCTAATATCACAAAGTTTATAGGGATTTGCACATTAGAAATCATAATAGGAACATCTTCACATATACCAATAGGAATAGCAGTGGAATTATCAGCCATTTTAAGTGAAACCTGAGTAGGCACTAATTTATTCAAGTTAAGCTTCTTATAAAGAGAGAATGGCATGACACTTACCCCTGCTCCCAAGTCACATAGAGCATATTTCATATAGGTATTCTTAATGGTACAATAAATAGTGGGAATACCTGGATCTCCACGCTTTTTTGGCAGCTTCTCCTTAAAAGAATAATCAGCAAGCATAGGAGTAATAGCTTCATTAGAGATTTTACTCTTATTGTTAACAATATCTTTCATATACTTTGAGTATGGAGGAATTTTAATAGCATCAACAAGAGGAATTTGCAAGTATAGACTCTTTATCAAATCAATAAACTTCTCAAATCTTTCATTGTCTAGACTTTTAGTTACCTCTTGGGGATATGGTATAGCTCTATGAACCCATGGATCCCTTTCTTTACCTTTTGGTTGCGGTGGAGCTTTCTTCTTCTTATTTTTATCCTTAGATGATTGAGGATTGCTGGGCGCGGAGTTGATGAAGGAGAATTTATGCGCAACGTTGAGTGGAACCCCAAGAGGAAGGTATGATGAGCACAGCAGGAAGTTTTCCCTCAGTAAGAAACCAAGGTTTATCGACCACTAGGAGAAAAACGTTCTCTCCCAAGGTGTTGCGAACCAACTCGTGGCAGGGCGCACTGCCGGCGTCAGCAGCAACGTGGAGACCTGCACACAAACAACCAAGTACTTTGTCCCCAACTTTCAGCGAGGTTGTCAAGCTCACTGGTTTTGCTGAAAACAAAAGATTAAACGAACCGTGTGGAAGAAGAATTATTTGTAGAGAACAGAACAGGAAAATGTCATAGAAGATTGCAATTAAAAGAAGAAAGACCGGGGTCCACAGTTCACTAGAGGCGCCTCCCCAATAAATAAATATGCTGGGTAAACAAATTACAGATGGGCAATTGACAAACAGAGATTCTACGCTAATGGTTGATGCAGAATACATGCTATGAAAGTATGCGGGCATTACAAACAATATACATATACCGTAATCCAACTGCATCTATGACTAATAATCCACCTTCAGGATTGCATCCGCGACACCCTCCAGTATTAAGTTGCAAGCAACGGACTATCGCTTTAAGCAATGTGTGTAAAGTAAACGATGAAACTACCCTTGAATAGAACACCGTTGTTTTCTCCCTAGTAGCAACATCACATCTACAACCGTAGAGAACAAGGTCACTTCCAATGGTAACATAGAGGCATGAACCCACTATCGAGCATAAATACTCCCTCTTGGAGTCGCTAGCATCTACTTGGCCAGAGCATCTACTAAAACGGAGAGCATGCAAGATCATAATAACATAATACATAATCTCAACCAAAGCAATCTCTCTATAAATCGGATCCACATCAAACCAACATGTAGCAATTACAAATAGATGATCTTGATCATGTTAGGCAGCTCACAAGATCTATACATGAAGCACAACAAAGAGAGGACAACCATCTAGCTACTGCTATGGACCCATGGTCCCGTGGAGAACTACTCATGCATCACCTCAGATGAAGACATGTCGATGTAGAGGCCTCCGGCGGTGATTTCTTTCTCCGGCAAGGTGTCGGGATGGAATGCAGAACCCTCCCGAACTAGGGTTTCGGTTGATGGCGGCGTCAGAACTTTTCGTGGATGGAGGCTCTGGTCCCTGTGATTTTCCCGATACGAGGAATAAATAGGCGGAAGGGCGGAGCAAACGA
This sequence comes from Lolium multiflorum, assembly GCA_030979885.1. Taxonomy (NCBI): domain Eukaryota; kingdom Viridiplantae; phylum Streptophyta; class Magnoliopsida; order Poales; family Poaceae; genus Lolium; species Lolium multiflorum. Next base: position 309,118,093 of record CM061749.1, read on the forward strand.
GGCGACGAGGCGCGGTACATGGGCCGGCGCGGCCAAGGGTGGGGCCGCACCTGCCCTATGTACGCCACGTGGCAGCTCTCTGCGCGTTTCCTTCGGCTACATCTTCGTCCGGAAAAATAAGACTCGGGCTTTTGTTTCGTCCAATTCCGAGAAACTTTCATGTACAACTTTTCTGAAACACAAAAACAGCAGAAAACAGGAATTGGCACTGCGGCATTGCGTTAATAGGTTAGTCCCAGAAAATGCTAAAAAGTGTGGAAAAGTACACATAAAACATATAAGAATTGTAAAAAAAATAAGCATGGAGCATAAAAAATTATAGATACGTTTGGGACGTATCAGCATCCCCAAGCTTAACTCATGCTCTTCCTCGAGGAGGTAAGTGATAACAAACAAATAATTTTTGAGGTGACATGCCGTCACACTACTTTGATCAATCTAAGTGTAAAAGCAAACATAACTGGAATCATAGAATCCTAACATAAGCATGATAGATATAGTCAAACAGTGAAACTTAATAACCATGCTAAAATATGAATAGTAATCAAACAAAAGAAAATGTATAACGTGCATGGAAAGCAAAGTGATTGTCAAGAGCATAGCATAGATACATAATAAAGTGGTACTCAGCTTGTCCCATAAGTGGAAGCAAAATATAAATGCTTGGACACCTTCAAAAGATTATAAGGATGACTAGAAACAAAAAGTTTGAACAAGCAATACCATAATTATGAATCAATCAATAAAATCTTGGGACCCTGCACATAAAACTAAGAATGACAATTATGCTCTCATAAGTGGTGCATAAACTAGAAGGTGGAGACTCAACATAAAAGTAAAAGAAGGTCTCTCTTTGAGAGGCAAGTAAGATCACTCATGTGCTAGAGCTTTTTATTGAAACAACAAGAGTATAAAATGCACTTTTGAGAGGTGGTTGTTCATGTAAACGAGTAGTAAAAAGAGCTATTTTCATCTTCCATACTAAGCAAGTTTGAGAGCGGTTCCGAAATAGTTGGACGAAGCCTCTTTTCATTTATACTACTTATAAAATTGTGACACTCCTGCCAACCTTTGCTTACACATACCATGGCTAACTGAATCCTCGAGTGCCGACCAAGCAATCACAAACCATGGAGGAGGGCCCTTTTCTTATAATTTTCCTATTTTCTTCCCCTATTGGAAGTTGTGGTCAAACCAGCTCTTTTTTTATATATACTTTTTTATGTGACAAGCAAGATGAAGCTCGCGAGTCTTTGAGTTACTTAACTAGTATGGAAGACGACAACCACAATTTTAATTTACTTCCTCATGAGCTAAAAATAATGTCACAAAATGAGAAACTGTTTAAATGTTTTAAAGGTAGCACACGAGCAAACTACTATGAAATGGCAATGAAATACCACATATAGGTAGATATGGTGGACACTTTGGCATATTTGGTTTTTGGTGGTTGGATGCATGAATAAAATACTCACACAAATGGAGGCTAGAAAAAGACCGGGTGCGACCGACTAAGAGAGCATAATAGCCATAATCATGCACATCGACAAAATATATTAATCAAAGCATAAAGTGATACAAAAGTTGCAAACTAAACGATCATAGAGGCAAGAATTGACTGGAATGTAGTCATAACATGTTGCAAAACATGTGCCAAGTCGACCCAAATAAAAACATTCGCAGGAGAATATATACCACAATATTATGCTTTTCTATTGTATGCTAAAAACAATGCATGAAACTTTCAATGGCACACTAAACACTCTCAGTATTTGAGACTAATCATAATAAAAACATAATTAACAAGCTCATCATGAGAATAACATCTAGCAAGATATGCAAAAATAACTATGCCACAGTCCAAAAATGCTTCCATTTGCATCACATACACATAAAACTTTTTTCATGCTTCCAACGCCAACCAAATGAAACCAAACAACTATCATATATGACAAACAATTAAATGTTCAGAGAGCTATTGAAACTCAAATAAATGTAAAAGTGGAGTGTGTCTCTCTCCAACGCAAAATGCATAACAGTGGAGCGTGTCTCACTCCAAAATAAACATGCAAAACAGCGGAGCGTGTCTCACTCCAAAGTAAATATGCAAAGCGGTGGAGCGTGTCTCACTCCAAAGTAAACATGAATGATGGGATCCAAATTTATTGAAAGTAAACACACAGCAAAAAGTAAAGATGCTCCAAGGATAACACATATCACATGAAGGAATAAAAATATAGCGTGTTGAAAAATGACCTGGTGTTTTTTGTTGATGAAGAGGGGATGCCTCGGGCATCCCCAAGCCTTGACGCTTGTACTTCTTGGATATTTCTTGGGGGTCTAGGGGAAATACCCAAGCTTGAGCTCTTTTCCATGCTTCATTTTATTGCATCATTCTTCTCTCCCTGCACTTGAAAATTTCCTTCAAACAAAACTCAGCACAATTGATTAGCAACATTAGTGCAAATAAAAATATTTCAAACCAGCAAGACTTCAGTAATGTCACATATCAAACACTCATTTTAACATATGCTACTGTAGTTACTTCTTCCCAAAGCTCTTTTTCACAAAAAAACTCAAAAATACGAAGCATAAGACGCAAATGCAAAATATGGCAGAAATCTGTCAAAACAGACAAGCAGGCAGAGATCGAAATTAAAGAAATAGTTATGTTGCTCAAATCGAAAAATGCTAAACTAACGAAAGTTAGTGATGACCCACAAGTATAGGGGGTGTATCGTAGTATTTTCGATAAGTAAGAATGTCGATCCCAACGAGGAGCAGAAGGTGTTGACAAGCAGTTTCGATGAAGGATTCACTGTAAATGCTCACGGACAAGTATTCGGGGGTTTTGATGTATGAATAAAGTACGAGTAAATAAAGTGCGAGAGTAACAATTGCAGCGAGTGGCCCAATCCTTTTTAGCACAAAGGACAAGCCGGTTTGTTTACTTATAATGACCAAACGTTCTTGAGGACACACGGGATTTTAGTCTAGTGCTTTCGCGTCATATAGCTAATTAATCTTCATTTTTTTGATAAGTGTTGTGTAGGTGAACCTATGCTAATGCACCGCCCTTCCTAGGACTAATACATACTTGTGATTATACCCCTTGCAAGCATCCGCAACTACAAGAAAGTAATTAAGATAAATCTAACCACAGCCTTAAACTCTGAGATCTTGCTATTCCCTCCCGCATCGATATACCAACGGGGGTTCAGGTTTCTGTCACTCCGGCAACCCCGCAATTAGCAAACGAATACAAGATGTATTCCCCTAGGCCCATAAAGGTGAAGTATCATGTAGTCGACGTTCACATGACACCACTAGAAGAATAACACCACAACTTAAATATCATAACATTGAATATTACTCAACCATAATTCACTACTAACGTTTAGACTTCACCCATGTCCTCAAGAACTAAACGAACTACTCATGAGACATCATATGGAACATGATCAGAGGTGATATGATGATGAATAACAATCTGAACATAAACCTTGGTTCAATGGTTTCACTCAATAGCATCAATAACAAGTAGAAATCAATACCGGGAGAGTTTCCCCTATCAAACAATCAAGATCCAACCCAAATCGTTACAGCGGTGACGAGGTGCAGTGGTGGAGACGGCGGTGATGATGACGGAGATGATGACGATGGTGATGGAGATGATGTCCAGCTCGATGACGGTGACGATGGCGTCGATTTCCCCTCCAAGCAAAATGGACGTATCAACTCCCCCCAAGCTTAGACTTCGCTTGTCCCCAAGCGAAACTGAACTCGGTAAACAGGACCACATGTTTATGGAGTGAAGAGTCGATAAATAAAATACGGACAAGAAGCATCACATTCATTCACACAAGACATTCTAGTGAACAACTTCCTCATATAATTCAAGTTGAAACAAGTATAAGGTAATCACGAATAAAGGTGCATAAGAAATCATAATTGGTGATGGCAAACTTCGTTCTTGGTCAGAGAACAATTAACAGGTTATACTTATCTATCGAGCAGCGCTCTCATGTTAAAGTTTATATGGCACAACTTGCATACTCAATCATAATAATCTCCTCATAATCATTGATAATTTCCAAAGCTATATTCATTCGGATAAAACTTGTACTAAACAAGGAAGAGTAAAAGACATGATGAAGTAAATCACAATATAAATGGTTTGATCACAACAACTCAAATGCTTGCTTAAGATGGAGGGAAATAGGTTTACTGACTCAACATAAAGTAAAAGACAGGCCCTTCGCAGAGGGAAGCTGGGATTGAATCATGTGCTAGAGCTTTTTCAGTTTTGAAATCATATAAAGAGAGTAAAAGTAACATTTTGAGAGGTGTTTGTTGTTGTCAACGGTTGGTAGCGAGTACTCTAACCCCCTTGCCAGACAAACTCTCGAAGAGCGGCTCCCATAAAGTTTTATTTTTAGTTGACACCCCTTCCAACCTTTGCTTTCACAAACCACGGCTAACCGAATCCTCGGGTGCCTTCCAATCATTCTCATACCATGAAGGAGTGTCTTTTTATTTTAGTTTTATTTAGGTGACACACTCCCCTCCTTTGCTTTCTCAAGCCATGGCTAACCGAATCCTCAGGTGCCGTCCAACAATCACATACCATGGAGGAGTGTCTATTTGTAAAATTATGAAAATTAATTAATCGGGGCTGGGAACCCCATTGCCAACTCTTTTTGCAAAATTATTGGATAAGCGGATGAAGCCGCTAGTCCATTGGTGAAAGTTGCCCAACAAGATTGAAAGATAAAACACCACATACTTCCTCATGAGCTATAAAACATTAACACAAATAAGAGATGATAAATTTTGAATTGTTTAAAGGTAGCACACGAAGTATTTACTTGGAATGGCAGAAAATACCATGTAGTAGGTAGGTATGGTGGACACAAATGACATAGGTTTGGGTTAAGGTTTGGATGCACGAGAAGCATTCCCTCTCAGTACAGGTTTTTGGCTAGCAAGGTTAATTAGCAAGCACAAGAGTTGAGGGAAACAAACAAATATACATGTGATAGAAACAATCATGCATCTTCCTTGTAAGCACAAACAATTTTAACTTCAGAATAATAAGCCAAGGAGCTAACAAGAAAGAAAGACAATGAAACAACGTATCTACATGTATTTCTCTTTTCTACTTAAACCTCAAAGTGTTGTTGCTATTGACCAATGCTAAGTTTGCCAAAACCAAATAGATTTACTCAAGGCTCCCAAAGTGATACTAATACTAATAACAAGATCAATCATATAATAGAGATTGCAAACTAAAATAAGATGTGCGGTATGTAAATGATAAGACTTCTCATTAATATTTCATAACGATAACTCACACCAAGGGATACATAGACAACCAACTAAGGAGAGATACTTCCACACTGCAACCCATCTTATATGATAACTTCCCTACTCATGATATGACACTACTTGATAGTAAAAAGTAAAAGATAGTGATGATATGATACCGCGGCACTCCCCAAGCTTGGAACAAACCAAGGGGATGCCAATACCGATGATGAATTACTCCTTCGGTGGTGGTGATGATGAATTCCCATCATCAGACTTCCAAGGAAGAGACTCTCCATCAACAAACGACATCTTGGTTTCGGGAATCCTGAAACTAGCAGCATAGCTTATGTGTTTAAACCTGTTTTCATACTCACAGTTTTGATTCTGAACATCATAGAGTTGAGCTTGGAGTTTGTTGGTGGTGTCGTGAAGCGAGAGGATGTCGTCCCACAGCTTCGAAGTCTCCTTCTTGTGTCCATCAATAAGTTCAGACAAAGTCTTGTGGAAGATGTCCACCTCACGCTCAGCCATCTTCTTGTAGTTGAAGACCTCTTGCTCTAGCTTCTCCATCCTGTCTTCCAAGCTTCCTTCTCCTTTAGGACCCTGAACATCTTTGATCTGCAACTCCCCATCTACGAGCAGCAATTCCTTGGGGTGCATCTTCAGCTCGTTCATGTACGGGTTGACGACGTCCTCAAAGAAGCTGTCCTTCGGAGTTCCGACGAAGACATGATGGATCTAGATCCCAGAACCGCGAAACAGCTCGAAACAAAACACGTCGAGAAAACGATATACGGACCTCCAGGGTCGGGGGATTATATAGTAGGAATTTTTACAACAAAAGGAAAGTACCAGGTCGAACGAGGAGAGGGGCCACGAGGTGGCCACCTCATAGGGCGGCGCGCCAGCGGAGGCCGCGCCGGCCTATGGGGGCACGCCTCGTGCGTCTCCTCCACTCCGTTTCGATCTCGTAATTTTTCATATTTACAAAAACAACAAAAACATTGTTCGGAAAGTAAAACGCGAACTTTTTTTACGCATTGTTACCTATTCAAAGTCGAATTATGCCGGACTGTCAATTTGACCTTTGATGAAAGCTTCCGGAGTTTCCACTCGAATAACATCAATATCTTTATTATAAGAATCACCCAGGATATAATGCTTGAGTCTTTGTCCATTCACCACTTGTGAGGCATCGCCTTGGAGAGAACTAATTTTAATCGCCCCTGAGCGATACACCTCCTCAACGACATATGGTCCTTCCCATTTTGAGGGTAATTTCCCTGCAAAGAATCTGAGACGAGACCGATACAATAGGACTTTATCCCCAATATTAAATTCTCTTTTGATAATTCTTCTATCATGCCATTTCTTAACTTTCTCTTTAAAGAGTTTAGCATTTTCATAAGCTTCACTTCTCCATTCATCTAGAGAACTCAATTGTAGCAACCTCTTCTTACAGGCTAGTTTAGGATCTTTATTTAGTTCTCTTACAACCCAATAAGCTTTGTGCTCTAGTTCTAAAGGTAAATGACAAGCTTTCCATAAACCATTTTATACGGTGACATACCCATGGGATTTTTATAAGCAGTTCTATAAGCCCATAGTGCTTCCTTCAATTTACTAGCCCGATTCTTTCTAGTTTTATTAACAGTCTTTTGTAAGATAGATTTAATCTCTCTATTTGATAGTTCTACTTGCCCACTAGTTTGAGGATGATAAGCAGAAGCAATTCTATGATTAATACCATATTTAGCAAGAGTTTTTCTAAAACCACCATGAATAAAATGAGAACCTCCATCAGTCATAATATATCTAGGAACTCCAAATCGAGGAAAAATAATATCTTAAAGAGGTCTCACCATCAGCACTTTTTGTGGGTATGGCTTCCACCCATTTAGTAACATAATCAACAACGACAAGTATATGAGTGTTACCTTCTGAAGAGGGAAAAGGTCCCATGAAGTCAAATTCCCAACAATCAAATGGTTCAATAACAAGAGTATAATTCATAGGCATTTCATTGCGTCTGGAGATATTACCAACCCTTTGACATTCATCACAAGATAAAATAAACTTCCTTGCATCCTTGAAGAGAGTTGGCCAATAAAAACCTGATTGTAGAACCTTTTGCGCGGTTCTATCTCCGGCGTGATGTCCTCCATAAGCACTACCATGACATTTACTCAATATCTCTTGTTGTTCATATTCGGGAACACATCTTCGCAGAATACCATCCACTCCTTCTTTATATAAGTGTGGGTCATCCCAAAAATAATGCCTCAAGTCATAAAAGAATTTCCTCCTTTTTGAGCTGAAAAGGTTGGAGGCAAGTACTTGGACACAATAAAGTTAGCATAATCAGCATACCAAGGGCTATCTCGCAGCTCACCTTTATTACAGCCAATTGTTCATTTGGAAAACTATCATTAACAGGAACAGGATCATAAGCAATATTTTCCAATCTAGACAAATTATCAACAGGATTATCAGCTCCTTTCCTATCTACAATATGCAAATCAAATTCTTGCAGCACCCATCTAATGAGCCTTGGCTTAGCATCTTTCTTTTGCATCAGGTATCTAATTGCAGCATGATCAGTATGAATTGTAACTTTTGAATCTACAATATAGGATCTAAACTTATCACAAGCAAAGACTACAGCTAACAATTCCTTTTCAGTTGTAACATAATTTCTTTGAGCAGCATCAAGAGTTTTACTAGCATAATGAATAACATTCAATTTTTATCTACTCGCTGTCCAAGAACAGACCTACAGCAAAATCACTAGCATCACACATAATTTCAAAAGGTAAGTTCCAATCGGGAGGTTCAACTATAGGAGCAGTTGTTAAGGCTTTCTTTAGAGTTTCAAAAGCTTCCTTACAATCATCATCAAAAACAAAAGGTACATCTTTTGAAGAAGATTAGTAAGAGCTTTGAAATCTTGGAGAAGTCTTTAATAAACCTCCTATAAAACCCAGCATGACCAAGAACACTACGAATACCTTTAACATCCCTAGGATAGGGCATCTTCTCAATTGCTTCAACTTTAGCTCTATCAACTTCAATACCTCTCTCGGAAATTTTATGTCCCAATACAATTCCTTCATTAACCATAAAGTGGCATTTCTCCCAATTAAGAACAAGGTTAGTTTCTTCACACCTCTGCAAAACTTTATCGAGGTTCCGCAAGCAATTATCAAAAGAATTCTCATAGACAGAAAAATCATCCATGAATACCTCTAAAATATTCTCGCAAAAGCCATGAAAAATAGCAGACATGCATCTTTGAAAAGTAGCAGGAGCATTACATAAACCAAAAGGCATGCGTCTATAAGCATAAGTTCCATAGGGACAAGTGAAAGTGGTTTTCTCTTGATCCTTAGTTTTAACAGCAATTTGTGAAAACCCAGAATAACCATCAAGGAAGCAAAAATGAGTATTTTTGGATAACCTTTCTAACATTTGATCAATAAAAGGCAAAGGGTAATGATCTTTCTTAGTAACCTTATTAACTTTTCGATAATCAATGCACATTCTATACCCTACAACTACTCTTTGAGGGATGAGCTCATCATTATCATTAGGCACAACAGTCATTCCTCCTTTCTTAGGAACACAATGCACAGGACTAACCCATCTACTATCAGCAATAGGATATATAATACCAGCTTCAAGAAGTTTTAATACCTCATTTCTTACCACATCCTTCATCTTAGGAATTAGACGACGCTGATGTTCAACAACAGGCTTTGCATCATCTTCCATATTAATGGCATGTTGGCAAATAGAGGGAGAAATCCCCTTCAAGTCATCAAGAGTGTAGCCAATAGCTCCTCGGTGTTTCTTCAATATTTCCAATAGCCTTTCAATCTCTGAAAGCTTAGAACTAATAATAATAGGATATATTTTCTTATCATCAATATGAGCATATTTAAGATTATCAGGCAATGGTTTTAATTCAAAGACAGGATCTTCCTTTGGTGGTGGTGTTGTACCCAGATCTTCTACCGGTAAATCATGCTTAAGAATAGGTTGATGAAGGAAAATTTCATCAAGCTCATTTCTTTCTTCCCTAAAAACTTCACTCTCACTATTCTCCAAATGTTGCTCCAAAGGATTATTGGGAGCAAGAGCAATAGATGCACACTGTTCAACTCTAAAATCATTATTAGGCGAATCAGCTTTATAAGGAGTTTTGGCAAAGTTAGAGAAATTAAACTCATAAGATTCACCAACAAATTTAGTCAAAATTTTCTCTTTCTTGCAATCTATAACAGCTCCACAAGTATTTAGAAAAGGTCTACCAAAAATGATAGGACAATATTTACTAGCAGCAGAACCAAGTACCAAAAAGTCAGCAGGATATTTAATCTTACCGCATAGAACTTCCACATCTCGAACAATACCAATTGGAGAAATAGTTTCTCTATTAGCCAGCCGAATAACCACATCAATATCTTCAAGTTCACAAGAACCAATTTTGTGCATAATCTCCGTGTAGAGCTCATAAGGAATATCACTAATACTTGCACCAATATCACATAAACCATAATAACAATGATCACCAATTCTAATGGATAGCATAGGAACACTAGCTTTCTTGGACTTATTAGGATGTGAAACAATATTAGAAGCATCTTCATAGAAAATAATATGACCATCCTCCACATTTTCAGTCACAAGATCTTTAACTATTGCAACAGCAGTTCAACCTTTATTTGTTCTTCAGGTTCTATAGGTTTCTTTTCACTTTTATTAACCGCACTATTTATAACAGTACTCCTTCATCTTAGCAGGGAAAGGAGTTTTTTCATATGCAGGAATAACATGATCAACAGTTTCAACTACAACACATTTATTTATAGATGAATCAATTTTATCTTTATACGGTTCATGATACTTATCAAAATTCTTCTTAGGCAATTCATAATGAGAGGCAAAAGCTTTATAAAGATTTGCAACAACTTGAGAATCAAGACCATAAATAGCACTCATATTACGAAATTTATCTATAAAAGCTTCAATGCATTTATAATCATAATTTATACCGATTCTCTATCCTTGTCGTTCTCCCATCCTTCAGTATTCTCCTGGATCCGATTAAGAAGGTCCCTTTTAAACTCTTCTTTGTTGCGTGTAAATGATCCAGAACAAGAAGTATCCAGCAAGGTCTTGTCTTGAAAAGAAAGTCTTGCATAGAAATTATCAATAATAATATTACCAGGAAGCTCATGAATGGGGTATTTGAGCATTAAAGACTTCAATCTCCCCACGCTTGGGCAATACTCTCTCCATCATGAGGCCAAAAATTATATATGCGGTTCCGGTCCTTGTGAATTTCACTTGGAGGATAGAACTTAGAATAAAATCGGGGCACAATATCATTCCATTCAAGAGAATCCCCATTATCAAGTAATTTATACCAATGCGCCGGACAGCGATATAGAGAATAATTTCTTCCTCACTTCATCCATAGCAATACCTGCACACTTGAATAAACCGCATAATTCATGTAAGAACAGTAAATGATCTCCAGGGTGGACAGTTCCATCCCCTGTATAACGATTATCCACTACACGTTCAATAATTTTCATAGGTATTTTGTATGGAACTTCTTCCTCACCTGGTGCCTCATCCACTACCTTTGCAGTAGTAGTAGATTTTCCAAATAAAAATTCAAGAGAAGATCTCTCCATAATAAATTATGGCAGCAGGCATAAAATCAGTAAAAGTTTCCCTTACCAATTCCACTTACCAATAGCGCTTCACTCCCGGCAATGGCGCCGAAAATAGTCTTGATGACCCACAAGTATAGGGGTGTATCGTAGTATTTTCGATAAGTAAGAATGTCGATCCCAATGAGGAGCAGGTGTTGACAAGCGTTTCGATGAAGGATTCTGTAAATGCTCACATACAAGTATTCAGGGGGTTTTGATGTAGCAGATGAATAAAGTACGAGTAAGTAAAGTGCGAGAGTAACAATTGTAGCGAGTGGCCCAATCCTTTTTAGCACAAAGGACAAGCCGGTTTGTTTACTTATAATGACCAAACGTTCTTGAGGACACACGGGAACCTATGCTAATGCACCGCCCTTCCTAGGACTAATACATACTTGTGATTATACCCCTTGCAAGCATCCGCAACTACAAGAAAGTAATTAAGATAAATCTAACCACAGCCTTAAACTCGAGATCCTGCTATCCCTCCGCATCGATATACCAACGGGGGTTCAGGTTTCTGTCACCGCAATTAGCAAACGAATACAAGATGTATTCCCCTAGGCCCATAAAGGTGAAGTATCATGTAGTCGACGTTCACATGACACCACTAGAAGAATAACACCACAACTGAAATATCATAACATTTAATATTACTCAACCATAATTCACTACTAACATTTAGACTTCACCCATGTCCTCAAGAACTAAACGAACTACTCACGAGATATCATATGGAACATGATCAGAGGTGATATGATGATGAATAACAATCTGAACATAAACCTTGGTTCAATGGTTTCACTCAATAGCATCAATAACAAGTAGAAATCAATGGGAGAGTTTCCCTATCAAACAATCAAGATCCAACCCAAATCGTTACAGCGGTGACGAGGTGCAGCGATGGAGCGGTGATGATGATGGAGATGATGACGATGGTGATGGAGATGATGTCCAGCTCGATGACGGTGACGATGTCGATTTCCTCCGGAGGGAATTTCCCGGATTTCAGCCTGGGAGAGCTCTTCTCTCCGGTGTTCTCCGCCCCGAGAGGTGACTCTTCGCGACTATCCTCTGGAGCTTAGGTTTTCGGACGAAGATGTACGCGAAGGAGAGGAGGCCGGAGGGGGTGTGGGCCCAGGCGCGGCCAGGCCTTGGCCACGTCGGCTGTGAGGTGGGCCCTGCCCCTCCTCGGCTCCTCCTTCGGCTCCCTTCGTCTTCGGAAAAATAGGATTTTTCATATAAATTTCGTCAATTGTTGATCTTCCGAAATATTGCATTCGACGGCGCTTTTTCCAGCAGAATCCTGACTCCGGTGCGCGATCCTCCAATAATCATGAAACATGCAAAATAGATGAAATAACATAAGTATTACCTCTAAATATGAAATATATCAATGAATAACAGCAAATTATGATATAAAATAGTGATGCAAAATGGACGTATCAGTTAGCTAAGATATGCTGGGGCATAAGCACAAAACTTTGCAGCTCAAAATGACGTTCTGGCGATTTTTAAGTATTTTTTGTGTGACCAGCACAAAATCTGTTTCAGAATTGCAAATACCCCCAAGACTGCTTTGTTTCTATTAGAGGCTACCCTTGGCACAAAAACGAAATAAAAACGATAAGGAGAGGTTATTACAGTCGCAATAACTTCCAAGACTCAACAAAGCAAAAATAACAGAAACAAAACATGGGTTTTCTCCCATAAGCGCTTTTCTTTAACGCCTTTGAGCTAGGCGCAGAAAGGGTGCAAATCAAGTATTATCAGGAGGTGGTTCATCAAAAGCATACGCGCGAGCATTAAGTTTACCTCTCTTGCTCCTACTCTTTTTTTCCTAGGGAACTAATAAGACCCTCCTGGCGGAGTGCTAAAAGTTATACTTCCTTTTCCCATATTTATCTTTGCTCCCAAGCATTCTAGCAAGGACCTTCCTAGTGTGATTTGTCCTTTTCCTGCACATTCAATAACACGATAATCAGTAGATACCACTCTTCCCAAGACACTTGTATGTACTCCTTTAGCTTTTCCAAGAGGTAATAAAATAGTATTATCATCTCAAATAACTTCTTCTACCCCTTTCGAATATTCCCAAAGATTCAGGGACTTATAAATATCTTTTGGCATAAGGTAAAACTCAGACATAATATCACAAAGAGCTTGGAGAGTTTTATTATGTATAGCAACATTCATTGTAGGAAACCAGCTTGATGGCTTAGAACTTATTGACAAACTTTCACTAAGCATAACACAACATTCCTTCAAACTAGTTGTGCTTGTTTCAAGGGTATTTAACCTAGCACAAATACTTATAAGAGACGAATCATAATCACTAGAGCTGTATGTTGCAATTAATTTCTTAACACCATTAAAAGCTTAGTCTCCATCACAATTGAGAAAATCTCCTCCAACTACAGTGTCCAAAGCATACCTATAACGAAGAACAAGTCCAAAATAAAAGCTACTAAGAAGCAAACTTAAGGTCATTTTAGGCTCAGTATTATCATAATAGTTATTAATTCTACCACAAGCTTCCTTAAAACTTTCCTCACTCCCTTGCTTGAATGTGAAAATCATACCCGCGTGCGACATAGTAATGGGACTATCCATTGAACAAAAATAATGCAAGCAACAGAAATAAAAGCTATACTAAATTCTTTTTGGATTTTCGATATAAAATGCAAAAAATATAAAAATAAAATATGCAAGCAAAACAATAACAAAGTAAAAGAGTTGAGAGTGAGAGACTCCCCTCGCAGAAGAGATGCTTTTCTCCCCGGCAACGGCGCGAAAAAGTCTTTTTGGGCGCGGAGTTGATGAAAGAGAATTTATGCGCAACGTTGAGTGGAACCCCAAGAGGAAGGTATGATGAGCACAACAGGAAGTTTTCCCTCAGTAAGAAACCAAGGTTTATCGACCACTAGTAGAAAAACGTTCTCTCACGAGGTGTTGCGAACCAACTCGTGGCAGGGCGCACTGCCGGCGTCAGCAGCAACGTGGAGACATGCACACAAACAACAAAGTACTTTGTCCCCAACGTTCAGCAAGGTTGTCAAGCTCACTAGTTTTGCTGAAAACAAAGGATTAAACGAACCGTGTGGAAGAAGAATTGTTTGCAGAGAACAAATCATGAAAATGTTGTAGAAGATTGCAATTAAAAGAAGAAGGACCGGGGTCGACAGTTCACTAGAGGCGCCTCCCCAATAAATAAATATGTTGGGTAAACAAATTACAGATGGGCAATTGACAAACAGAGATTCTACGCTAATGGTTGGTGCAGAATACATGCTATGAAAGTATGCGGGGATTACAACAATATACATAGACAGTAATCCAACTGCATCTATGACAAATAATCCACCTTCAGGATTACATCCGCGACACCCTCCAGTATTAAGTTGCAAGCAACAGACTATCGGTTTAAGCAATGTGTGTAAAGTAAACGATGAAACAACCCTTGAATAGAATATTATTGTTTTCTCCCTAGTAGCAACATCACATCTACAACCGTAGAGAACAAGGACAATTCCCATGGTTAAATAGAGGCATGAACCCATGATCGAGCATAAATACTCCCTCTTGGAGTCGCTAGCATCTACTTGGCCAGAGCATCTACTAGAAATGGAGAGCATGCAAGATCATAATAACATAATACATAATCTCAACCAAAGAAATCTCTCTATAAATTGGATCCACATCAAACCAACATGTAGCAATTACAAATAGATGATCTTGATCATGTTAGGCAGCTCACAAGATCTATACATGAAGCACAACAAGGAGAGGACAGCCATCTAGCTACTGCTATGGACCCATGGTCCCGTGGAGAACTACTCACGCATCACCTTGGATGAATACATGGCGATGTAGAGGCCTCTAGCGGTGATTTCCCTCTCCGGCAAGGTACCGGGATAGACTGCAGAACCCTCCCGAACTAGGGTTTCGGTTGACGGCGGCGTCGGAACTTTTCGTGGATGGAGGCTCTGGTCCCTGGTGTTTTCCCGATACAAGGAATAAATAGGCGGAAGGGCGAGCAAACGAGGCGACGAGGCGCCGGTACATGGGCAGCGCGGCCAAGGGTGGGCCGCGCCCTATGTACCGCCACGTGGCAGCTCTCATGCGTGTGTCCTTCTGGCTCCGTCTTCGTCCCGAAAAAATAAGACTCTAAGCTTTTGTTTCGTCCAATTCCAAGAAACTTTCATGTACAACTTTTCTGAAACACAAAACAGCAGAAAACAGGGACTGGCACTGCGGTACTACGTTAATAGGTTAGTCCCAGAAAATGCTAAAAAGTGTGAAAAAGTGCACATAAAATATATAAGAATTGTGACAAAATAAGCATGGAGCATCAAAAATTATAGATACGTTTGGACGTATCAAGGATCTTCATTTATTGTGGGCTTAGGTTCTTTATCAGCAGTGTCTTCAGGTGGTTCTTCTTGTGGTTGAGACATTTCCACATTTTCTTCATTATTATTCTCATCTTTAATTTTAGCATGAGAAATAGATACATCATTATCTTCATCTTCAAAATTCTCATTCTCTTCATGGTCATTGGGAGATTTCCCTGCAATAGATTTCTTTTTGCGAGCTTCTTGATCTTTTCTCTTAGGATGTCCTTCAGGATAATCAGGGTCCTGAGTACTTGAACCTCCTCTAATATTAACTTCACATACCTATATTTTCTCATCAAGAAGCTTTTCATACAATTTATTTTGAAGATAAATCATTTGCTCAACTTGATTTTGCATCATATGATAGCGTTTGACAGTTATTTTATGAGAATCTACACACAAGCTCAGATTTTTATGAATAATTTCTATATTGCGAGAATTTTCCAATATGTCTCTTTTAATAACAAAGGAAACTTCAGTAGGGAATGATACCTCTTCATTATCATTTACCAGAGTTTATAGAATGTACTTGAATAGCAAAACATGGTCCATAAGTATTAAATTTATAGCCATCTTCGGAGCGTTTCTTCAACTCAGAAGTTTTAATGCCCTTCTACTTGAGAGACTTTCAAGCTTCCTTGATATATTCATTAGAAAATTTATGAATACCTCTTACATATGTAATATCTTCATCAATATGCCAATCATCGTGATTTTGTCTGATGGTATTCAATAATTTCTTAGCTTCTTCCACAGTCCTTTCCCTAAAAATATTACCTGCAATACTGTCTAGATAAGATCTTGAACCTTCAGTTAAGCCATTATAAAAGACATCAAGTAATTGGTTATCCTTTAAACCATGGGCAGGACATTTCCTTTCGAGGGAATTAAATCTCCCCAAGCTTGCAGAATACTTTCTTCTTTACCTTGAGCGAAGTGAATAATTTCTTCAACCAAAGTATGTATCTTACTAGTAGGAGAATATTTATTACAAAACGAATAGATGCATGCTTCCTTACTAGTAATAGACCGAAGCACTAAATAATTAAACAAAGCTTTTGCTTCACCTCCCAAAGAGAAAGGAAACAGTTTCAAGAAGTAATAGCGTCTTTCGATTTCATTATTTCCAAATAAATTTGCTAGCTCAGAGAGATTTATTAAATATTCCCAAGGAAGTTCATCCTCTCTACCATTAAATTTAATAGTCTTTATCTTTAATGTAAATCACACGAGCTTCAGTTTTTCTAGCATTAGGAAATAAATCTTCTAAGCAGGAACTTAAGCTAGCTTTGAATTCATCCAAATCATCTAGCTCGACATTCATAAAAGCTTCAGTAAAGATACTATCATCTTTAAAATTTGATACTTTAGGACTTAAAGACCTATCATGTTCATCATACAGTTCATCATGTTCAAGTTCAGATTACATGTTTTCATCAGACATGGAGTTGGATAAATCTGGATTATCTTCTTTATCCTTATCAACCTCCAACGAATCTCTTTCATTACTAGTTGACATAATAGATAATGGAAAACTAGTATGAGCAATAACTTTCTTTTTAGTAGCATGAGTAATAGCATCTTGAGGCAAAAAATGTGGTCTAGAAGGTAAATCCGTACCTTTCCTTGTAGTAGAGGGCATGGTAATCTTCTTAGTAGGTTACTTATTATTTCCCATGATGAGAAACAAATAAGTGCAGCAAGTAAATGATAATAAGTTGTCTTACCAATAAATCTAGGTTCCCGGCAATGGCACCAGAAATGTCTTGATACCCACAAGTATAGGGGATCGCTGAAATCTTCGATGGGAAGTATTACCCAAATTTATAGTTCGACTAAAGGGGAACACAAGAATACCAATAAGATTTTAGCAATTGAGACGTCACTCTCAACCACACCTGTATATCAATAAACTCACAAAGAAAGTGATTATTTTATAGCAGTTGATTCAAAGCAGTAAAAGAAAACAGTAAATGAAAGCAGCAGAATTCCAGTTTTCACCGGAATAAGGAATGTGAAACATGCAGTAGATAAAATCGTAGGCATGAGGTAGTAATGTGGTGATATATGGATGATATTGATCATGTAACGTAATCCAACTAACATAGCACTCATATCTAATTCAGATGTGTGCTTCAAATATAGTTATGCGTACTAACTAAGAGAATTTGCATAACATCTTTTGTCCAGCTTGCCCATTTCACCGGGGCCAACTTGGAACTACAAGCAATTAAGGTTTACCCTTCGGAATAGACCGGAACAAAGCATCAAGATTCATGAACACACACAATCCTCGAAATCACTACATCTCACCTTTGTTTTTCCCCACCTGTCATCTAGGGGTTCGCAGGATCAGCATAATAACAAGTGATACACCTCGCAGATAAATACCACCTAATATATACGATAAGCAATATAAGTTCAGTACTGAAATCATGTTACTCGGGTCCTAGTAACAAGCACTAAACATAGCAAAGGTATACCAACACTCATACAAGAATATCTTCAAGACGAACACCTAAAATCTCGACCCGTACGGAGTATTACATGACCAATCTAATCCAAAACCCATCCACCTCTAAACCTACAGAGAATTACTCACTCATGGTGATGGAGAGTGAGTCCATGATGGTTGGTGATGACGTCGGTGGTAGTGATGATGAAGAAGCCCTCGAAATCCCCTCTCTCCGTCTGGCCCCCGAAACGAAGATCGTGGTCTCGGCGGTGCTCTGTTTCGCGAAACGTCGTGTCCTTCCAGGAGGTGGGTTTTTAGGGTATATAAGGCGTCTCGTGAAGGGGGGAGGCGAGACGACGATCGGGGCCGAACGGGCACTAGTGGCACGGCTAAGAAGTTGGGCCCCGCCACCTGGCCTCGTTCGGGCCTCGTGGCTCCTCTCTCGTGACCCAAAGCTTCAGATGCCTCTTTTTGGTGAAAAACTTTCGTGATATATTTTTCTGATTTTATTTTCCGCGAAAACGAATCCGAAATAGGGCCTAAAATGGATGGGATGGTGCCCTTGTATCCAGGCCGAGGCAGAAAACAGAGCCAGATTCCCAGAGCACCGGGGCAGGGCTGGCCAAACTACACCAAAAATGACGACTCTGTCGCTCTTGTGAAACGGCACTTGGCACGTGGGGTCGGGCTTCCGAGTGCCGCAGCATCCATCCCCCCTGCCCCCTCGCATCGGCCGCGCGTCGCTAGAAAGCAGTGGGGAACGCGCGCACCATCACCAAGCCGCCACCACCACCTTCCTCCCGTTCTGTTCTGCTGCTCCCTGCTCCTACCACCACACTCCCCACGGCCGCGCCGCCCACCTGATCGATCGTCGCTTAGCTGCTCTAGTTAACAGCTATGAACCGCCCGACCCAGGCGCACCACGCCCACGGGGGCATGCCGCCGCCGCCGCGCCACGGGCTGGCCAGGTACGGCTCCGCGCCGGGCTCCTTCCTCGCCGCGCTCTCCGAGGTCGTGCGCGGCGACGCGCCCTCGTCCTCGCCCGCGCAGCACCAGCACCACCACCAGCCCCAGCAGCAACAGCAGCAGGCCGTGAGCCGCTTCTTCTCCGGGGAATCCTCGGGGCTCACCTCCTGCGAGTCCACCTCCCGCCCCGACGTGCCCACGCTCCACCGCGCCTACGGCGGCTCCGGCGAGATCCACGTGCCGCCACCAGCCCTCGCGCCTCCGCAGCAGCAGCAGCAGTCCGGCCTCCTCCGCCACAGCAGCTCCCCCGCCGGCCTGCTCTCCCGCCTCGTCGGCGACCCGCACGGTACGCGCTTCTCGTCTCCTACTACTACCCGGCTACCCACCTACCTGCTCGCGTGCCGTGCCGCCCAGTCCATCATTGGTTAGGCTTCTTAGGCGGGCCCCGCCGCGGTTGCGTGTCTCGTCCCGGTTCGATCGCTCCGTGCCCGCCGGGGGGCGGTCACCGCGCGCGCGCGCTCTCCGGCATCCAGCTCCTATCTGCTGATCACCATTCTTTTTTTTCTGCTCATCACCATTCTTTTAAGCGACACTTGCTTAGCTTAGCTTACTGGCGCCTGACAACCAGCTCGTGCGCCTGATCTGCCAGCTTTAGCTCCCCATTAATCTATCCTGCTTCTTGGCAGTGGCAGCTTAACTAATTACGCGTCCACTCTTACCTGTCCAACTGTAATTAGTCTCCACACAAGCACTACCCCCTAATTTCTAAGATGAAGGTCAATGGATCCATGGTTCCGACTAATCGCTACACTTATCCTAATTTGGGTGGCTCTCAAGTGCGACGAAGGAACGGAGTGAAGAATAACTGCTTTATTCTACTCTAAAAAAACAGCAGATAAAAAACAGTGTCTCTTCCATTGTTCGCGATCGTGAAGAGCACCTTATCTGTCTTCGTCTCCGATGCAACACTATCATTGACTGATCATTATTCTACATACTCCTACTACAAGCCTACTACAAACTCTTCTTTTTTTGTTGCGGCTACAGATTCTTCCTTCGTAGGGCACATAGCGCATGCACTGAACCTATCTATCTGTACCTGTGCTACAACCAGAACAAAGTTCAGGCTAGCGCAGCAGCTTCGTATCGTAGTACACTGCATCTGGCTGACCTGGCGTTATCCTTCCCCGCTGGCACCAGAGAACCTGGACACATGTGGCATCCCTCTCATCTCTCTCTCTCTTTCCCCGACGACGCATACCACTTGTCTCCGCATTCACGATTCCTGCTCCTAGTAATATGATAATCAAATGGCCCACACGTATCACGTGTACAGCTATTTCCGTGAGATTTACTCGCGCACGTACCTGGTCGTTAACGCAACACAAACACAGAAAATAGCAGCAGATAAGACCGGCATGGGGCTTGGTTACCACCGCGCGTGTCGTGTCCACGTCGGTCCGACGTGTCAGGCATCAAAAGTGGAGCAACGGTGACAGTTTATTATTTCCTGAATTTTTATATTCTCTAATCTGTGGCTGTGGCGCTTGTGGTTGACCAATAATAAACATAAACGTATGGTCAGCCATTTCTCGGTTCGACGACTTTGAAGAGTCAAGTCATCCATCTGCGGAGATCATGCTTCAGGGTGAGCTCAAGCTGGGAACGGTGAGGAGGATGAGCGAGTCGCAAAGTTACATCATCCATCTGTTTACCTAATCATATCGGGTAGCTTTGCGTAACGTGAAAAATTAACCATGGACTACCACTTTACATAATTGGCTCGTGTCAGCAATTCTAGCGCCAGGTCAGCCAATTATCCTACCAGTGGGCAGTGGGCATTGGCAGTGCCACTTCACATAATTGGCTCGTGCCCCCCTGATCATGACGGGACGACCGCTATTCACCAATGCTCGTCGGGAGATGATGACAAATCTGGCTTGTCTTGAGCTTCTTGTTCAGTGGACGGAGTGGGGCTGTAGGATACTAGCTCGTGTCCTGTAGCCGGTTGGTGGGGCGTGTGACGTCCGACATGCCTACGAACGAAACCTCTGCCGACCACAACATATCCTGTGTCCTCGTGACGACTGGGCCTTGGATTTTCGGTCTATGATCCACGTAAAAATCAGCCTATCTTCTGTCATGATAAAATTTTGGCGTCCGCTTACACGCTCCTTAGTCAATTTTAGTTTTCTATGATTTTCATGAATAATAAAATCAGAAAAATACGAAACAATTTTTTTTGCATGGGAAGGATGTATGCACGTATGCGTGTATCAAGTTTCAAACTTAAATTCGAAGTATGTAACTTGAGTAAAAAATAAATACCGGATGAACAGTCCAAGTTAAAGGATTTCACTGTCCAAGTTGCACATTTCCCTATTTTTTTAGCAGATGACATGCATACATATTTTTCCCTAAAAATTGGTATGCATGATTTCTTTTAAAAATTTCAAGAACTTATAAATAGGATTTTTTTGGGGGGCAAGTTCCAAACTCGAGATCAGGAGTACCCGGGTTCCCTACTATCCCCTTCGTGTTTATATGTCATAAGGGTTACCATTGTTTTTGTTTTCGAAAAACTTCGCAATAGTATGATGTTTATATCACATGTACTACGGGTCAAAGTTTAAGGCTTATATTACTTTTAGAAAGTCAAACTATGTCAAGTTTGACTAAGCTTTTACCAAAAATCATTAACATACAAAATACAAAATTAATATTATTAAATAGATAATGAAATATATTTTCGTATGATATTTACAAAATATTATATTTGTTTATAGATTGTTCTAAAATTTTGGTTAAACTTTATTTGGTTTGACTTAAAAAAAAAAGATATAAGCCTTAACCTTTCGGATGGAGGTAGTAAGAACTAACGGAGTACTTCGACTTAATTAAACAAACGACACCCAACCAAAATTCCATCCATCCTAGATATATATGAGCCTAAGAGTGTTCCACCCATGCATCAAATCTCCCATCAATATTTCGCTCGCAATTACCAGTTATATTTTTTAACAGAGGAACTCAAACTGATAGACTGGACCCACCGTCACGAGACTGATCGATATGCTTTTGTTATGCAGGCAATGGCGGCATGGCTGGCACAAGGGCAGTGATGGGGAGCTACTCGCAAGGAGCGGGAGGCAACATCAACGTGATGACGCAGCAGCAGAGTCGGCTGAGCTCGCAGTGGAGCTTCTCCAGGCAGGACATGATGCCGCACATCACGGAGATGGGCGCCATGCCGGGCACCAACGACATCGGGGAGAGCATCGCCAACGGCAGCGCCGGCGGCGGATGCAACAGCTCCAGCGACCTATCCAGGAGCTTCTCCATGAGCTCATGGGACGACACCACCTCCATCATGTTCTCCACTCCCAGCAAGAGGGCCAGGGTGGCGGTGGACGGCGACGACGCCAACTTCAGCAACATCGACTCCCAGGTAAGGCCAGACTCGATCAGGGTTATGTTTGCCATTGTGCGATTGAGATTCGTGCTAACGGTGATGGATTTTCCTCTTCGCCCAATTCAGTTTGGCCTGTCGAGCTCGTCTCTGGAGATGCCCGGCATGGATGAATACCTGCAGATGCAGGACTCCATCGCCTGCAGAGTCCGCGCCAAGCGTGGCTGCGCGACTCACCCGCGAAGTATCGCTGAGAGGGTCAGTTATCTGCAACATTAACCTCACAATTAATTTAGCACGAAGATTCTTTGCACAGTGCATCTTGGTGTTGGATCTTTATGCTCAATCGTTTCTTCGCTTGTGTTGTTCAGGAAAGAAGAACAAGGATCAGCAAGAGGCTAAGGAAGCTGCAAGAGCTCGTGCCAAACATGGACAAGGTAACTAAATTAGTTAAACTGTACTAACTGATAGCTACTTGGCCACTGTCGACTCTGTCAGTAGATAGGGATGCAATTTCCACCAGGAATTACAGAAGCACATACTCACTTGAAGTACTAACACCGACAATTCTATCCTAGACTGAAAGTATTGCCTTGTCAGACCTAAGCTAAATTGGACCTGATTATTTTGCGCGTGTACACCTGTTTTCCAAAAAAAAATCATGTAGTACAGAAATACTGATAAGTTTCTTCTTGACTATGCAGCAAACAAATACTTCAGAAATGTTGGACATTGCTGTAGACTACATCAAAGTTCTGCAGGAACAAATTGAGGTATGTTCCACACAGGCACAGCTCCTATATTTCACACACTTCCAGGTGTTAAAAAATGTCACTTTCCGTGACATACTAATATGTTTCCTTAATTTTCTACATAAGTATAGACTAGCCAAGTAATAAGATATTTGTTTCCAAGAAAACAGTAGAATGTAAAACTTATTATATTAAAATGGGTTTATGCAGAAATTAAAACAGGACCAAGAAAACTGCTCTTGCTCAGCCAAGCAGGAATGCTGAGGCTGGAGAACCAGATCTACGATATTATGTTGTACCAATGTGATTGGCAAAGCACAAGTTTTCCTTCGGAAGATTAAGCTGTAAATGTCGTCCGGCATGTCAAGTTATCTTCATGCCCAGCTTCCCCATTTCTTGGTTTGTACTACGGATTAGCTTCAATGGCTCGAAGACTAGGAGATGACAAGTAGAATATTGTAATTTAAGTATGTAATATAAGGCATCGGTAATCTTTCATTTCAACGCGAACCGAATTGCTTCTGTTTATCACCATTGACCCTGGCAAAATTATTGTAAGGATACCTTGTGTCCTCTTGACATCAGGTTTATTTTTCTGAATTGCCAGACTTACACAGATCTCTGAATAACCACTGGGATTGATTAGTAATAGGCCAATTGACATATCTCAGTCTAAGGAAAAACTCCTAGAGGAAAATTAGTGGCAAACATAGCAGGATATGATATTACTCATACTCTCAAAAAAAATATTGTACGCACATTTGTTGAGAGATTTTAGTTTCTTTCAAGCAATTGTCAGTAACTTATATGTCCAGCAACATGCTTTAGGAGTGAAATGTTGCATAATTTCACAAAACATTCAGCTCTCTTGATCTGGACCCAGTGTAAGGTTATACAGTTAAATTTCTGATTGGATCGGGAGTTACACAGCTGAAGTTTATTTATACATCAGCCTATGAGGCAGTAAAGCCAAGCTGAACTCCATGTGTGCTATATATGATTTTGCCAAGTCGGGCAAAACCAAGTTGTAGCAGATGCCAGCACTTATGCGGCTGTCCTAGAGAAGTAGAAGAAGCTTAGATAGCGCATTCTCCGGTTAGCTACACTCCTCTCCTGCAAATTTACATACTTAAATTACATTACTGAGGCTAATGCGTAACACTGCATACTTAAAGTACTCTTTGAAGCTAATTTAAGAATGGGTTGGTTCCTCAAAGAGTAGACCAAAGTTGTCGGATTCCGTACAGTATTTTACTTACAGTCTTGATTGTGTTCTTACAAGAGATGGCTGCAGCGCATCATAGTGCCCATAACCATCATAGAGGACACGGACTGGGCTGTCCTTGCCATACTCCTGACCATATTCTGCTATGATCCTGGGACTATCAGACCCCTTGATGTACATGTGAACAGTGATGGGCATCCTGTAGTTGACATTCCTCACTAACAGTTGTAGGCATCTGAAGATGTACATAATTAATTACATAAGAAAGGTGCCTACCTAAGAACATGGGAGCACATGAGAAGTTCAGGTTCTCCTCCCCAAGCATGAGGCTTTCTCATCTTACGCACATAGCTCTCGAAATCACCTTCGAGGAACCTATCCATAGCACCGAAGATTGACAGAGAAAAATTCATGTTTTTGTGGCTGTATTTCTTTATGTATGAAGAAGTTTTAGCGATGAAATGGAGAGACAAAGCATGTGCCTAATGCTGTTGAATTAGAATGGTGACCCATCTAATTTAGTTCTCCATTTTAAGCACATTTCCCATTTTTGCAGGAAACGAATGGGTTAGATGTAAAATGGTAAGCGGAAGAATACTTCACCATTCGGTGTCTCCTCTTCTCTTGATGAACTCATCTGCAACCTAGAAGCAGAGCGAAAATGGGTCAGCGAGAATTTTTTTTCTGGCTAAAATTGCATTGAACAATGGCATGCTCAATGGACAGAATCATTAACAATTCATTCACTTTTGCTCGAAGCTCGTCGGCGAGTTCCTTCTGGGCGCTGTCGGTAGGCGACTGATGTCCTCTCCTTAAGCAGGCGCCATAAGCAACGGACCGGAACAGGCATCTCCCATCCCCTGTGATTCCTGAAAATGTGAAAGGCAGCATGTAAGTTCAGTTCCTATGTTCAAAATTCCAGGGCATACACCCAGGCTGAATAGAAGTCAAAATTAAATTAACCACCCAGACTTGCACAGAAACAAATACCAGTATACGCTTCAGGGTGATGCACACTAGCTAATATCCTAGTAAAAGACTAAGAGGGGTCATTTTTAATAAAATATATTGATCCCTTTTCTGAATTTGTCAATGGAGATACCAAACTGTGTGAGAGTGCAGCTTTAAACTAGTCATACAGTAGTACAAAGCATGCACAAAGATAGCAAAGCATGGAGGAATAAAACTAGGGAAGCATCCAGCTACTCGATTAGTTAAATACTTAAATCCCGTTTCAAATCGGCACTATCTACACAGAAACAAATACCAGTATATGCTCAAGGGTGGTGCACGCTAGCTAATATCCTAGTAAATGACTAAGAGGGGTCATTTTTTCAATAAAATATATTGGTCCCGTTTCTGAATTTGTCAAAGGAGATGCCCAGTTGTGTGAGAGTGCAGCTTTAAACCAGTCATATACACAGCATGCACAAAGGTAGCAAAGCATGGAGGAATAAAACTAGGGAAGCATCCAGCTACTCGATTAGTTAAATCCCGTTTCAAATCGGCACTATTAACTCTTTATCCCCGTCTCCCGCTCCTTTTTGTTCTCAAGCCCAGGCTCAGGATCTTACTGATCACAGAGAAATCATGACCAAGAAAAAGAACCTTCTTTCAGTTACGGATCACCAACACTAAAACAACCTCTCTTTTTTCATATACCCAGGCATGAAAGAGAAGACATACGGATCGAGCGCAGTGGTCGGAGGTCCCGGTCAGACATCCGCTTTGCCGGCGACGAAGCCGACGATCTTCGTCCTCTTCCTCTTCTCGGGCACGGACGGGATGCAGATGAAATAAGCAAAGCCTTAACAGAGGGTGCGAGAGAGAAAGGCAGGAATATGAATTATGGAACAAAGCGGGGAGCGGAGGATGAGGGTGGAATTGGATTCCTGCACTGCACAGCTGGGACTTCCGGCTTGCCCTTTCCCTTCCTCTTGTCTGCGTCAAGCTGGGTGGAGTGGAGTGGAGCTGAGGCGTGCACGCCCGTCGCGTTGCCATCGCCGCCGCGTCTCGTCGAATCGACGGCTGATCAACCCTCCGCCGCGGTTGATTTCCCGCCACAAATAAAACAGGGGGCCGTGGCTTTTTAAAAACTTCAGTTAGGAGCATGGCCGCTGGTGGCGCTGGGGCGTCTTCCTGCTGGACCAATGGAATTTCGTGCAAAGAACAGGACAGCACAGTGACCTTTGTGCGACACCCGAACGTCAGACGCTATACTGAATGAAAGCCTATCCTTTTTCTATCATACTTCTATTCGTGTCGGCCGCCCTTACCATGTTGCCCAGTCATTGTCTTCGCTAGCCTATCCTTTTCTTTCATACTTCTATGCGTGACACCAGTTCTTGCACTATTGCAGGGTACTGCCAATCAGAACTTCTCACGCACATCAACCGTCGGTAGTCGAGGAGTAAAATGAGAATAAAAATCACCTGCATGAGTGACAGGATTGTTGTTAACAAATAAATCTTATAATCGTGTTAAGGCTTCTGAAGAAATAGAACATCTCTATTAGAAAAGAAAAGGAATTATTTAGCAGACCTCACGATCCTGGAGCCCCCCTGTTACTGAACAGCGGAGCATCATATAGACAAAGAGAATAAACGAGGTTGCTTAACTACAGTACTGGATGGATTAAACATGGAGAGAAAAGCATCTCGTAACGAGGCTATATACATGTTACATGTCTTGAACAAGGCAAAAGGGGAAAATGCCCTACATCACCCCACCGAGCAGGGGGGGAAGGAGAAAGTCCGTTTTAACTTTACCCGAACCAACCACAGCAACAAAGAAAAAAAAAAGGCATTTCTCCAAAAACAAAACAAGAAAGAGGAGATTTACAGATTCTAGTGATGATCAACTCTAGCCCAGAACTCCGATAGCTAGCACTGGTACAGGGAGAATCCCCTGTTCTTCCACAGAGAGCTCAGCGTCCGCCCCAGCTTCTTCGACTTCGACTTGCACAGCGGCTTCGACTCCCGGTGGCATACTATGGCACCACCGTTCCCGGTCTCCGACAGGGACTGCTGCTGTTGCGGCTGCTGCGGTGCGTCCCGCTGCCGCTGCTCCCGGAACAGCTTCAGCAGCTTCTGGGCCTTCTCCCTCCCCCTCCCCGTGCCGGTCGCCGAGATGGAGACCAGGGAAGGCACCACTCCTTCCTGGAGCACCGGCGCGATGCACTTGTCGTCGGCAGAGCATATGGCGAGGATGCAGGACACGGCCTGCTCCTGCTCTGTCGGCTCACCCGTGTCCAGCAGCATCGCCAGTGTGCTCACCAGCCCCGGGGTGGACATGATCTCTTTCCTGCCAGCCTGGTTCGCCGCGAGGCTGATGAGCACCGCCAGGGCCTTCTCTGTCCATCCGAGGCCTTCGGACACCGAAGACTCTGTGAAGAGACAGTGGAGAGCGTCCACAAGGCCCGCTGACAAGAGCGATGGGATGCTGGCTTGGTGGGTGGAGAGATTGTACAGTGTGTAGAGGGCATCGTGCTTGCAGGAGCTGGCTTTCGTGTCGCAGACGTCATGGTTGTAGAGACGGTCTACTAGGAATGTCACGGCTTGGCTGGAACCAATGACACTCTTTGCATCGGGGAGGCAGGAAAGGTTGAGGTATAGTGCCGTGGCTGCAGCAGATAGACGTGGATTTGATGTCATCTGCTCAAGTAGATCGACTACTCCAGCAGACAGCAGAAGCCCCTTGTTTCTGAAATAGACCAGCATAGGGTTTGGTAAGCACAAAAGGACTTCAAAAGTTCAAGGTAAATCGATGTACATGAAGCGCTCAACTTGTTGCAAATGGCAAGCACCATTTAACTGAAAATAATTTAGACTCCATACCTGTTATTATTGACTGCAAGGTTGAATAGAGCCATGGCACCAATTTCTTGTGCCTTCTCATTTCCATCTTGCACAGAATACCGTAAGAACTGAACTAGTGCTTCCGCGAACCCATTTGAGCCCATCTGGATCCTTGCTTCCTCATCATCCTTCAGAAGATACCTTATCTGCTCAACCAATCTGCACTGGTTGAGTATGTTGTTTCTATCATTAAGCATGAGCAGCAGATTCCGGTACCCTTCGTTCATATCAAACTCAACACAAGAGCTATCGTCCAATGTTCCTGATTCGCTGTATGCTGGCTCTTCTTTTCTCCCATTCTCCAGAGGAACCACCTTCACACCCTTGATGTTGCTAGTGTCAAAACTATCGACAGACACACAGGCTGTTGCCTGGGAATCAGATAAAGCAAGCCTCCAATTTACATCAAAGGTTCCTGGTGGACCATCTGGAACTGGAAAATCATTCTGCTCGCACCAGCTAGAAATCATGGCCTTAACGCAGTAATTTGGAGTCAAAGACAGGTGGGCCAGTTGCTGCTGAGTCTTGGGACATGTGCTGTGACCATCATTAAACCATTTCTCAATGCAAACACGCTCATAAGTCTGACCAGATGAAACAATGACTGGGTCATACATCAGCTGTAAGGAAATGGGACACCTGAGTTCCTCAGGAGGGATCGACATGTTTTCGGACCTTGGACCACTAGGTCTACAATTGAATGATCCAAGCCTCGAATTGAAAGATCCAAACCTTGAATTAAATGATTGAATGCTCGACAGCTGTCTGCTGAATGCTCGGCTATTTCCGCAGGGGCCGTACATGTCATCCATGCCTAATACCGTAGGTGAACATGGAGTTGATCCTTGAGAATCGGTATCATCACCTGTTTCACTTCTGAAGAATTTCGAGTATTTCCTCATGAGATTGTACAAGTATAACACAACAAACTCCTTCCGCTTATCATCGCCAGAACGAGCCTTTTCGATTAGCTTCTTGAGGGCTCTTCTCTCAGTCAGTGCTGCCCTAGAAGATGTAATTCCCAACTTCAGAGCAGCCATATGAAAGACCTCAAGCTCCCCACTATCACTGGAACTGTTTGTTTTACTGTTTCTCTGGAGCAAATTGATCACCTCATCACCAGCTTCCTTCTCTGACTGATCCAATGTAAATACAACTTCCTCCAGCTCGCCAATAATCTCTACAATCTGTTGCACACCAACAGGATAAGGATGTCAGGAAATACCACAAAATTATACTAGATTGTTTAACCATTAAATAGCTAATGCATAATGTCGGACTTTCAATCCAAGGAAAGAAAACAGAAACACAATTCAGCAGTCCTAATTAGAATTTGGCACAACATACCTTGTGACCAATATCTTCTGTTACTATGCTTTCGACACGCCTAAGACTATCCTGAAGTTGGGTTCTTGATTTCTCAAACTTCAAAAGCACAGTTTCTGCAGTGATGGCCTGAAAGTGAATATTATCAGTGTGAGAGTTTAGGATTTTAATAACACAGATATTCCAAAGAACTGTGCCAATTCCCTGCGGCAGTTTTACAACCTAATTACTATATAATAGGGTACATCAACTTACCAAGTACAGCCTGCTGCAATCTGCGCAAAGTTGAAGAAGACCTTTGGATTTATCCAGAGCGACGTGCAGTGAACAGAGTGCCTGTATGCCAGACTTGCTTCTGGGTCTTGACGCTTCGATGAACGGGAAAATCGCTAAGAGTTTAGAAACCACAGGATGAAATGCTCTGCACATTCCAGCATGTAACTGCACAAAGCACAATTTCTTCAGATTATGCAGCAATACACAAATCCCGCAAAAGAGAAAATGGTAGTAGGGTTAAATATTTTTCCCTACAAACATCCTACAGAAGTAAAACAAAATTATGGCGAGAAAAGTAAAATAATTACTAATCTGTAAAGAACCCACAAGTGGATATACAATAGCTTCTAAATCTATTTACAAAAAAAAAAACATATTAATGCCATGAACAATGGATATTCCGATTGCCATCAAGATAAAACCACTGTTAAGATGATACCTTAGCATCATTAGCCAGAAAAGGACACTCCTCGACCTCCATTGCGTCCATGCTTGACTTATCTCCTCAGCTCCAGCATCTGATTGCAAGATTCAGAAGGAAGAAAAAAAGAAGATCAGATCGGCAGATCACTCTCAGCACTGCACACGTTTCATACCAGCGAAAACAACAGGCTCGGACTTGAGAGGATGGGACAAAACAACCTTGCCGGCGTTTGTACGAAAAGGAAGAGATAGGAATGGCAAGAAATCTGCCCACTGCAAGCCTACAACACAGTGTTCTCCAGGAAGCACCTTTCGGAAAACTACCAACTGAGCACGACGTTTTCCATATACTAAATTTGAGATTCGCAGCAGGCAGGTCCTGGAGCCCATGATTTTGACCAAGCCCCGCCTCTTCCGAACGAATCCAAGGGGACACACGGGCGTCCCCGGTGCAGTGCTGCGCACTTCCCTCGCCGCGTCAGTCAGCCCCGGAGAAATAAAAATAAAAATGGAGTTTAAACAGATGTCGGCAGCTCGCTCTCGAGTAGCTCTCAACCTGACTACTAGAAAATTTAAAGCAGTTTCCTCCAGAGTGGGCAAAGCCACAAGAAGATAAGGAGTGGTCTGAAACATCGTTTTCGCCTCTGCAAATCTGCCATTTGAACTTGCTTATTTTCCAAGTGAAATATACCGCAAATCGAGCAGAGGGAAAGTCCTCTGCGCGTACGCCTAGTGCGCTGGAACCGCATGAACTCGGCGAACTCCCCGGAGATCCCTCAATGGTAGAACTCGCTCAGAGAAGGAGCAGAAGGAAAACCGCAAAACGAAACTACCACAAGCTCGCACCACAGCCCATCCCACGAAAGCGGACTAATCTCTTGGCCCGTTGGCTGGGAAAGCGAAAGCAAGAACGATCCATGGCGGCAAAGTGGCGAGCGAAAACACGCACCGTGTCGAGCGAAGAGGGCGAGGGGAAATGCCTCGGAGGAAGCGGCGGACGGATCTCTCCGGAGAGGCGCCCGCGCGTCTCCGCTGGTCTCCGGCGGCGGCTGCGGCGGAGGAGAAGCGGCGGAGGAGGGAAGGAAGAGGTGGAGAAGGAGGAGGGGAGGAAAATAATGGAGAGCGTTGGAGAGTGGTGGATTTTATTCAGATGTCAGGGGTAGGGGGGCAGCCATGGAAAATGGGACGTGTGGGGGTTCTTTTCTGTTATCATGTGAACATTTATTTATCTAGTTATATATACGTATGTAATTAATAACTAATAATAGTTCTTATGGAAATGAATATGGTTGAAGCTTTCCTTTTGTGGTGGGCATTATTGATTTCACCTTTCTATTATGCTCTTGATGGAGCTTGGATAGGTTTTTCATATCATGGAAATACTTTGATTTAGTTGCCCTATTTGTGAGATGTGGACGGCTAGTAGTTGGTTAGCGTGCGTGTGTTGGTCCTTGAATGTGTTTGTGCAATTTATATATATGTCAGAACGAAACTTTGGAGGTTGGGTTTCTCTCATTTTGGTATTTTTCTTCCTACAATATAATACGGTTTGCTTTTTTAAGTAAATCATGTAGTGCAAGCAAATCATGATATAACAACCCATAATTAAATGTATTCAAACTTCAGCGAATTTTATTATCAATGACACTTATCTTTTTTTATTAAAAAGGGTAGCAGATTGTCAAGATTCATATCGGCCTAATTATTTCAGGTTTGCATTTCAAAAAGAAAAATAAGGTTTGCAGTTTTCACTTGATAACTTGGAAAACTGGATGTGTGTAGTATCCATCTAAATATTTATGATTATGCAAGTATCCATCTAAATATACATGGTTCAGGATTTCCCATGTGTGTAGTTTGCGTTAATTTATTTCACCTCTATTTATCATGCTCTTGATGGAGTTTGGGTAGGTGTTTTTATATCATGCATGGAAATACTTCGTTTGAATATGTGAGATGTGGACGTCTTGTAGTTGTTTAGTGTGGATGTGTTGGTCCTTGAGTGAGCTTGTACAATTTGTTACCTTCACACCAAAACTTTGGAGCTTAGCATCCTTTCTATTTTGCTACTTTTTTTTCTTTTCGAGAATAAGAGGGGTTTCCTTGTTTGTAGGTAAATCATGCTACCAGATTTATTATTGAAATAGTTTATGCAAGCAAATCATGCTAGAACAACCATAATAAAATGGGTTGAAAGTTTATCAGATTTTATTAATCAACAATAATATATAAGAGCATGTTAGTTGGGTGATTCTTTTTTTTCTTATTAGTAAAGGTAGGAGATTGTCAAGATTCATGTGGGCTAAATCATTTCAGGTTTTTCAGTTTCCACTTGAGCACTATAGTCATCCTATTATCTTTATAAAGTCATGTCAAATACATGTAGTAGGAAACAATCCCAATCGAAGCAAGATGACTTGGATGGCATGTCGTTATGTTCCTTCCCCTTCCCCTTTTCTCTTGTCATATATGATATTGATGTTTAAACTACTCTGGTCAAAATTGTTGTAATGTTTCTGTCTGCTTTTTACCTTAACAAAGAGAAAACATACTCATTGTTATCCTTTTTGTAGCCTCTGTGCAAGTAGAAATCATGAAAAGAAGTGCCCTCATACGCTGGTTTCTATGATAATAAAACGTAGATCATGAATTTGGCAATTACATGTGCTTTAAGACTGCGTGGAATAACAAGCATCATTCTTCATCTCTCAGATCACATGTGCATTCCCCACCAGTAATGTGATGCCTCGGGGCAAGTTGGAGGGCAAACAACACATGATCCTGTCACACCCCCAAAAAACACAGGCCAACTTGCTTGTGCATGCCCAAAAGTTGGCACCTCTTGAATGGGTTTCCCTCTAAAACAATCCACTGGTGATGAGCAGCAAGCAAGATAATGGCGATCCCAGATTTAACAACTGAAGCCAAGATCAACACAGAGATCTAGTTAGCTAGCTAGTGCCCTCTCCAAGTTGAAGCTTTTCTATACTCTTTTTTCTCTCCTCTGTGGATCTTTGATTCCATCTGGTGCCGAAACCAAACAGAGCCCCAGACAGAGGAGAAATAAAGAAACACATCTTGACCTGCCGATTAGAGTATCACGCACTAACCAACTAATTGATCTAAAGAAAATTTATATTAGTCCCCTCCACTGGCCGGTGATTCCATGCACTCCTCCTTTTGGAGTTTTAAATTTGTTCATAGTTAGATCAAGCCTTGCTTTCTCGTGGATCCTTGATCGCGCACAACAGATCAAATCATCACATCACAACCGGATCGCATTTTCATTCTCATTAGAAAAAGGGGGCGCGCATTTGGTAACCAAAAATATGCATGTAGGTTTGGTGGTTATCTTAGGAGATGCGACTAGGGGCTTTAAGCGACAAGCACTTGGAGTCGCAGATGATTAGGGCTGAACGTGTCGAGGAATTATTAACGGCTTTTGCGCGGGAGCAGAGAATATGGAGAAAGGTTTTACTGTTTGCAGGACGCACTACGTGTACTTGGAGATGGTTCCATGACTGAAAAGAGAAAAGGAGGCTGGGAGGGTATTGACCACTCATTTGCATGATGTAATTGCCCACCCAGTGATTTTATATAAGCTAGCCTGTCTATTCATGACATTTCCTTGTACTATCCTTTTTTTACTTTTGAAAATGCTTGATGTTTCCGCACCAACAACGATCTTGACACAAGTAATATTGTCCACAATTTTAATTTTTTTCTGGAAGAGTTAGTAACTAATCTTTTCTTTTTAATGTTTTGCAGAAAAGGCATAGGGCCATATATTATCTAAAACCAGCATTTATAAGAAAATCCTTAGAAGAAAAAGAAATGAAACACAAGTCATTGGAAAGTTGAGCGCGAAAACTTGCCAAGAGCAGAGGTCGATGCACCTTCAGGCCTCTAGCGTACGTATCAAGGCACATGTTGGACAAAGTTTGAAAAAAAAACCCTAGATGGCGCTTGTAGAAGCAGCGGCCCGAAAGTCATCGACTTTGACCAAAAGATGCTGGCGAGCAGGATCTCAAAAGATCGTCGTCCCGGAGAAGATGGTACCGAGGTGGGGTGGGAGATAATCCCGACTTCCACCAGACAGAGATGGAGGACACAAACTCGCAAGTTCCTTGATAGAGCCGAATTTGAGTAGATCAATATGCAGTGATATTATCCTCTCCAGAGGCCGCCACTGTCGTCGACGCACCCTTATCATGCCAAACCTAATGCTCGGCGATTGGCTCCAAACTTCGTCCCGGTGGTCGCTTCTCAAGAGAGAAAAACCCGAAGGGCCTTTGTTCTGGTAGCTGTCGTTGCCCCCGCGCCGCAAGCGGGAAACATGAATACCCTAGGGAGAAAACGCTTCGTCGTAATGTTAGCACTAAACTAAAATTTAAGCATTACATCTGGCCTCTGCATAACAAAGATGCACACAACCACACAAATTCAAATGTATAAAAAGACCACAAATTAGAAAGGTGGAATACGAGTAATCCTCTAAGAAACTGTATGGGCGCATATGTTAATGGAGGAGTAATCCGTAGATTACGTTGTCATTCATGTTAGATAAAAATATATTTCGATGTGTCCTCCAACCATGTAGAGACCTCCATAAGTAGATCACGATTCTTCACACTTTGTAAAGATGACGATGAACCGAGCTGTTGTGCACCGATAGATAACATGCTTGTAGCACTAAAAAAAACTAACCATTTATTTGACAGCGTGATTAACCATAGTACAGTGTAGTACTGTAGTACGTTTTTGGCATCAGCGTTGGCCACCGGCCTTCGCCGCAGAATAAACAAGGGTTGGATGCGATCCGCTGGCAGAGCCACGCATTCTATGTTCAGGATTGTACTAGGCCTACGTCAGCAGTGTCAGTCCAGCTGCGCCTCCATCAGAGTATAGGGGAAATAGATTAATCCGCCTCGGGGCTAGAGCTAATTAGCTGGCGAAGTAGCCATGGATTCTAGCGGCGGCGGCAGCAGCAGTACGATCAAGCAATACATGTCGCGATTACATGAGTGGCGCCAGCCACGAGGGACGGTGACTGGACCTGCGAGATGCCAGCCAGGCGTCCGACGCGCACAAGCCAGCAAGCAGGAGAGAGATCCACCGATCGAGCTGTTAAACTGGGCGGCGCTCTGCGTCTCGTGCGTCGCATGCCGCCCCACGCGCGCCGAGTGTGAAGTGTCGGCGCCTGTTGCCCGAAAATGCCCTCTGAATCGGCCTCTCGTGTACACGCGCTCAGCTACGAGTGCAAGGTCAACGGGCATCTCCGGTGCCTGTCCACAGTCATGGTAGTGGTAGTGGACGTAATCAGAGCTACGCTACGCACAGTGGACGGAAGCTATGGAAATTCACCATGGCAACGGCCCCCTGAACTTCCAATATAGTGCCCCGTTTGGCGTCCGTTTCGTCGCCGGCCGGCCAGTGTCCCTGTGGCGCAAATCATTCGGGATCCTCTGGTCCGACGGCGGGGTGTCGCGACGCACACCTGGACGGCGACGAATGCATGCACGCACGTCCACTGATAATGGATCTCGCTGACACGGCGCCCCGGACACCCTGGCAGGCAGGAAGGCAGGCGGCACCCCGCCGGGCGCGTGATGCGCTGGCCGCGGCCATCAATGGGACAGCTCAGCCAGGTCGTACACGCGGCGGGCTCCCGGCGCCATGTCTCCCCTCCTCCTCCTCCTTCCTCGAGCATACGTGGCGCTGTAGCGCGTGTGCTGTCGCCACTGTACGTTTTCTGTGGCATGCAGCCTGGCAGCAGAAGCACCACGTTTTTGTATTCCTGGGACCTCTTGTAGGTTGCATGAATCTGAAATAGTGCGAGATTAAATGGTAAATTACTGAATTATATATAGCCGTACTAGTAGCAGATGATGGATTCAAACGGAGGAGGAGGAGGAGGAGGAGGCCACCAGTTCTCTCGGTCTCATTCATGGCGCCCACATGTCTGTACTACTACTATCATGGTACACATCTTAGCAATGGGTCTGATCGCCGTACTACACTTGCCAGTGTTCGCTTGTTTCTTCTCCGTTTAATTCTAGCTTGGCGGATCGACCGAACGACCGACCTAATTCCGCAAAGCCTAATTACCCATCTCGAAATCCAGGAGAAGCAGGGCACACCCAGGAGCACGTTAGGCCACATGGATACGCAGATGCAGGCTACGACGGTACGTACGTATGTTCCGTCGGCTTTACTCGAAATAATACGGCGTGCACCGTTTCGAATCCTCGATATCGCGAGCGATATGGCCGGAGATTATATACGCCAACCGAAACCACGATACCAACAAGATGTACCAAACCCAGCACCGTCGTGCCTGCAGTGCCTGGATGCAACCGCATTGCCTTCCTTCATCGCCACGCACGCACTCCTCTGCGCTAGCTGCAACGTAGGTATATGTTCTGTCTTCCTGTTCACTTCAACCCCTGCTGACACCGGATGTCAGATCGGCTTGCCAGGAACCCAATTCTGCGGGCTGTGCTCCGGTGTCCCCCCTTGGCGAACGACGTTCAGGTGGTAAACGTGCGTTTGGTTCGTGACCAGAAAATATGGATGATCCCATCCCAAAAGCCGAATATTTCTGAGAAAGGCTGGACCATATGATCCGTGAATTTCATGACTAATCTCACTAGCCGCTATCCATGGCCGTCGACGACGACCGCCACCGTCGTATGTGTGGCTCCTCGCGGCGGCCACCATGTCACGGCGAGCGGTGGGCTTGCTTTCCGCGTGGCTCCCTAGCTCGACATCGGCGCCTCCAGGGCGCGGTAAGCGGCGGGCTTGATTTTCAACGTGGCTCCCTAGCTCGGCGGCGGCGGCCTCCATGGCGTGGCGAGCAACGAGCTTGCTACGTCTGCGCCACACCCAGTCAAGAAACGGCCTCGCTAAATGTGCGGGTAGTGACCTTGCTAGGCACGGGTAGGCGGCCGCCCGCTAGGTCCGGCCTCCACCACAAAGGGAAAAGGACCCGTTAATTACATATTAACCGGTGTGTTAATGGCATATTTATATTTTTCTATTAATCGTTAATTAAACATATTTTATCCCATCACATCTCGTACATGTTTGCCCATGAACCAAACACACATGTTAAGTCAACCCACGAAGGGGTATCAGCAGATCCTAGCCGTCTAAATAGAACAAAGTTTAGAGGGGGGACACCGGAGCAATAGCCCAATTCTGCAGCGATGAGGCATCTACGGCAAGCGAGATCACAGTAAGATTAGCAGATGCAGAGCTAGCTCACGATCTAGCGACGATCGATCCCCTAGCTTGCTCGTTTCTGGAGAGAATAAAAAGCTTGCTTTTGTCGCGCTAAAACCCTCCGAATCCGTGAGGCCACATGCCCCAGCGAGATTCTTGCGTTGGGTGATGGGAGCCCTCCTGGATCGAGTGGATTAGCACACGAGTACCAGATATTTAGACCGGAGGCCACGGAGATCGGGGAGCCAAGCAAGGCATACCAGCCAGCCACCTCAGGAATCCGTCACATGGCGCCACCGACAGCCATTACCAGGGCTTTTCGGGACGGCCGGGAACAGGACACCATGCACGAAACTATTCGCTCCTCTGACTTCTCGCATTGGCCCTACGTACCGCCCCATTTGGGTTTTGGGTCACCCCGTCGCGCTCAACGTGCACGGTGCTAGCTAGTATCGTGTGACGTTCACATCCATTAGATTCAGGTAGTAAATGAAAAACGTTCACACTGATTTCAGCAAGATACAAAACGTTCAGACTGAATTTAGATTTTTGTTTATGCTTATTTTTTTACGGGCATAGACAAAAAAAAATGTGCAGGCGTGCAGCTGAGTAGCACAAAACATGTACTACACTAACCTTTTACTCAAAATAATGAAGCATCCCCTTCTAAACAACAAGGCCTACAAGCTTACTAGAAAGTCAAACCTTACTTACTAAGGTTGATACAAAATATACACGAGAGACATCAACATTTCCATTATACTAGAATAGATTAACTAAGAAAATCGAGTTTGTTCGAACGATTTGAGTAGAAGGTAGAAATAATGTCCGATGGGACGATTCTCTCACGCTAACACATGCATCCCCTTTCCTTCAACTTTGGATGTGCAATGGACTTCCTAATAAAACAAGGGTGATAATGCATTTGTGCTTCGCCTTCTTCTCCCATGTTGTTGTCCACACCCCCTCCCCCACCTTTCACCGTAACCTTGTCTCGCCCCTTTCTATTTCAAGTTTTGGACAGATTAAGGAGGTCAGCCTCACGCTCCTCCAACATTATGTTTGAACCATTTGTACATACCTTGCCACCATTGCATCATCCTAACATGTCAACATCCATTGCATTGACACATCTACATATCGCCATCGCCAATTTCTGCTTACTTGTATCACTATGTCATGCTAGGTACACACGTCGAGCTAATACCCTAACATCTCAAAATGTACCTCCCCCGAGTGCACACATTCGAATGAAGGGGGTAAAAACAACGGGCATGGCATAAACAAAAACATCACAGAATAATGAGAGAGCAAGATGGCATCCACCAAAGCATAACATTCCGTTTTTTCTTTAAAAAAGGAATATGGTAGGGGAAACCCTTACAACGGTTTTTTATAATTTTTAAATAACAAAACACAAAATCTATGTATGTGAGGACTTGAACATGAGCTCCTACATTGTATTTCTACTTTCCTAACCAAGTGAGCTAGACTTAATTCTTTCATACTGTTTTGTTGATGCAAGGAACAAAATATAACCTGCTGCACAGAGTCTGGGATAACAAGGAGTTGCTGCCAAGAATCAAGACTTTTGCATGGAGAATAATAAGACGAGCCATACCAACAGCAGAAAGAGCTTCAAGGTATTCCAGGCATATTTTAAATGTTTGTTGCAGGTGTGGACTACAGGAAAATGATTCTCGTATTTTTTCACTTGCACTTTTGCTAGAGCTGCTTGGTCTCATGCTCCTTTGTACCTTGCAATGGATTTAATTGCTCAAAATGCTCAGAATATTCATACTACTGTGCTACAACTCCTTGCTCTAGATCATCCTCATATTAACATTCCAAACATTTTTACTTTCCTTTGGTGTCTTTGGAAGATCAGAAATGAAAAACTCTTCAACAATTTGAACGGACAGCCCAATCAAGTAATCATAAGAACAAATGCCTTGCCCAATAGCTTACAAATTCATAAAAATCCAACTCCACGTGAAACCTATTATCACCCCTATTGAGCTATCATATTCTGGTCCGAATTTTCTTGTTGATGCAACCTGGAAGAAACGAGCAAATGGACAATCTTCAAAAGCAGGAGTTGGCATATATCTCACTTGGAAGAATGGCCAACATACTACTGATGTTTTCATTTCAGCAAAGACTCATCCTGTCTCCACTCCAATACAGACAGAGGCGGAAGGACTATTAATTGCAGCAAATACCACCTCTTCTCTTCTGTTGCAGGAACCTCTTTTCTTTACAGATAATCTCAGCTTAGCAAAAGCGGTTAAGGAAAATGGAGGAGCAAATCCAACTGTCCTATGGGAGATTAGGAGACAAGTTGTACAGTTCCAGGAAAATCTACACCACCTTCGTCCAAGAATCATGCACATTAACAGAGCTCTCAATGGCATTGCCCACAACTGTGCTCATCAGGCTAAGACTCTGCCGAGAGTCTCACCTCTATGTTCTTGCAATAATCCTGCTCATAGATCCTCTTCTTGTCCTGTATCTGTGGCAATCAACAGATTACCACTTTCAGGAACAATGTTTGTATCTGTACAATGCCTATGTGTAATGCAATTAGGGTGCTCAGCATCCTACCCTTGTTAAAAAAAATGCATTGTTGTTGATGTTGGAGATATGCCCAAGAGGCAATAATAAAGTGGTTATTATAATATCTTTGTGTTTATGATAAATGTTTGCATACCATGCTATAATTGTATTAACCGAAACATTGATACATGTGTGTTATGTAAACAACAAGGAGTCCCTAGTAAGCCTCTTGTATAACTAGCTTGTTGATTAATGGATGATCATGGTTTCGTGATCATGAACATTGGATGTTATTAGTAACAAGGTTATGTTATTAGTTGAATGATATAATGGACACACACCCAAATGAGCGTAGCATAAGATCAAGTCATTAAGTTCAATTTGCTATAAGCTTTCGATACATACTTGTCTAAGTCCTTCGACCATGAGATCATGTAAATCACTTACACCGGAAGGGTACTTTGATTACATCAAACACCATTGCGTAAATGGGTGGTTATAAAGATGGGATTAAGTATTCGGAAAGTGTGGGTTGAGCCATATGGATCAATAGTGGGATTTGTCCATCCTGATGACGGATAGATATACTCTAGGCCCTCTCAGTGGAATGTCGTCTGATTAGCTTGCAAGCATGTGATTGGATCACAAGAGATGACATACCACGGTACGAGTAAAGTACTTGTCGGTAACGAGGTTGAACAAGGTATGGAGATACCGATGATCGAACCTCGGACAAGTAAAGTATCGCGTGACAAAGGGAATCGGCATCGTATATAAATGGTTCAATCGATCACTAAGTTATCATTGAATATGTGGGAGCCATTATGGATCTTCAGATCCCGCTATTGGTTATTGCTCAGAGAGGAGTCTCATGCGCATAGTTCGCGAACCGTAGGGTGACGCGCTTAAGGTTCGATGTCGCATAAGTAGATTTGGAATATGGTATGGAGACGAAGTTTGTTCGGAGTCTCGGATGGGATCCAGGACATCACGAGGAGGTCCGGAATAGTCCGGAGAATAATATTCATACGAGGGAAGTTGATTTCTAGGTTTCAGAAAAGTTCGAGATTTTTCCGGTGAAAGACTGGAAGGTTCTAGAAGGTTCCGGAGGGGTCCACCATGGGGCCCACGACCTAGGAGGGCCCACATGGGCGGGGGTGCTTCCCAGCCCTAATGGGCCGGCGCACCAAGCCTCAAGGCCAGGCGGGCCAACCCCTAGGGTTTCCCCAGGGGGATCAACTTGGGAGAAGATTTCCCTCTTCCCCCCACCGCCGCCCCTAACCCTAGATGGGAAAGGGGGCCACCCTAGCCGACCAAGCCCCTATATAAAGAGGGGAGGGGGTGGCCGGCCACTTCACCCCTTCATCCAACCCTGGCCGCCCCCCTCTCTTCCTCCACCATACGCTGTTCCGGCTTGGCGAAGCCCTGCAGCTTTTCTTCCTCCACCACCACCACGCCCGTCGTCTGCTGGAATTTGGAGAGATCTACCACACCTCCGCTGCCCGCTCGAACGGGAGAGGACGGGCTTCATCGACACCGTACGCGCGACCGAGTACGGAAGTGCTGCCGGATTGCAACACCGGGACGATCGTCTA
The DNA here is from genome assembly GCA_030979885.1 of Lolium multiflorum. NCBI lineage: Eukaryota > Viridiplantae > Streptophyta > Magnoliopsida > Poales > Poaceae > Lolium > Lolium multiflorum. The sequence goes on from CM061749.1 coordinate 309,159,587, forward strand.
CACCAACAACGAGATTAATCTCGTAGGCTTTGGAATTTTTTGTTTTCTATGCAACGAACCCTTCAGTTGAAAGATGGTAATTTTCCTATAGGGCCACAACTTAATTTAAGTAATTTTTTTATTTTGGACTCTGTAAAGGCTTGGCCTATTTGTCATTGTCGTGAAATTTTTGACACGATAGCTATGAGGGGTACCTTAAGGCAGGATGAGAAGTAAGGAGATAGATGGGTGGTGGATGTTTGGATACATATGAGTTACCTAGGTTCCAGATCCATGACAATGGTGCATCTCTACTAATGTTATAATTTACTATAATTGCACCAAGTGCATAGGATTACAATGATAATGACAGATTGTGACCTAAAGACTCCACTAGACCGTCTTATACAAGCTGCCGAACCTAGGGTTACACGAGGAGTCCTTAGACAACTAAGTAACAGAGTCCTAGTCTAAAGCGGCAAGTATGTGGTTTCTTATACTCCAAGTCTCTTTAGTGGACCTTAGGCTAACTCCAGCTTGGGCTTTTCTTAGCCGGCTAGGCCTCCTGTTATCCATGGCAACTTAGTAACCCACTAAGCCTACAGGTTTTACCATTAATGGACTACCTCGTTATTAGTCCATGTCGTGACTATAACTCTTTGGTACATCACAACAATCGTGGCTAGCCTGTGCTTGTTGTCGCACTCCATCGACTCTCTTTTCAATCTTATATCTTATAATTAATATTTAAAAAGCAAAACTTTGGTCTTTTAAAGAAAACTTTATTTTTAAGTAAGCAAAAAAGGACAAGATTGATGTGGTAATAATGCATATAAGAGAGACCAGCTTAATTCAAATCATTCTCTTCACTTAGGGCTCCTTTGATTCATAGATTTGCATAAGAATTGTGTAGGATTTGGATCTCATATATGGTAAATTTCCTACATAAGTTGTTTAATTCATAGGAACATATCCTACAGGGAAATTTCCTATAGGAATCTTGTAGTGTAATTCCTATAGGAAAAAGTATTAACCATACCTCGTGAAAATTTTCTTTGCTCCAATAGAAAGAACTTAATCTTCCTACATGATTTAAATAGACATGACATTTCAATCCTATGTCTTTCCTATTTATATGTTTTTTCCTATCCTATGAATAAGTAGCCCTTAAGTTTTCTCCCAACTGCACATATGTATGCTATGTTGGCCAACAATGTGTTGTTGGGGTGCTAACGAACTTCCAGGTGGTGCCTGCCAATCTTTTTTTAAATGGAAACAAAAGATGTGCCCTATCTATTAATTAAGAAGCGCCGAATTTTTAGGAGAAAATCGGGCGAAAGCCAACAAAACATGGTCACGCCCACTCAAACACCATCCACTCACGAACAACAGGAGCACGCCCACACGTGCCAACACTGACATAGGCATCCCTAATGGGCCTGCCGAAGATGGTACCCGGGATTTATTGAAGGCCCACGACCCGAAGTATAAGAAGATTCGGAAGCCCAAGATGCTATTATGGAAAGCTAGAATTGTAATAGGAAGTGTTATTTGTAATCTTGCGGGACGGATTAGAAACCATCCCGGACTCTGTAAACCTGTATATCACGAATCCCTCGGCTCCAACTTCTATATAAGGGGGAGTCGAGGGACAAAGAAAGGATCGAATCATTGTTCATCAAACCCTAGCTTTTACATCGTCGAGTACTTTTCGGCTGAAACCTTCGAGATCTACTTGCCCTCTACATCCAACGAAACCCTAGTCTACTACTTGTAGGCATTGACGAGTTAATACCTTGTCAATTGGCGCCGTCTGTGGGATGTAGAGGCAACAAGGAGCTGATCTCGATGGCACGTCCAAGATCGTCGACTTCATCGATAGCAAGCAACACCATGGACAGAGGTAAACAGATCGAAACTGGTCTCATTGATTTTGTTCCTCACCCGCCCTCCCGTTTGGATGCATATGCGTATCTGGAGGAGCCCATCGAGATGACGTTCGGAAAGTTCCACTTCCGCGTCGAGAAAGAAGGAGCGTACCGTCTTGAAGTTCCGATCTCGCCGGGATTATCGGCGGTCGATCCTGATTTTTCAAGCTCAGCATCATCCGTCGAGTCAGGCGACGAGGAGATTTCGTTGCCACACTTCGTCAACACCAGGGAAAGTGAAAAACTCGCCAAGATCTTCGGTGACATGTCTTTCGAGTCATCTGCGGACTCAGATATAAGCGATGACTCGAGTAGCATCGACAACTTCGACTTCATCGACAAATCTATCACTGTTGGAAAGGTCTTCACCAATCTCTATGATGGTGTCACCAAAACCAGCAAGGTGCAGAATCCAAAATATCATCAAATTTGCGCCATTGGAGAAGCAAGTCGTGATCAGGAGGAAACATCAGAGGCTTTCGACGAACTGGGAAATCCATATGTCGATCCCTCTGACTTAAGGCGAGGTTTGGGCAGTAAATATGTCGGGCCTACACCACGAGTTAGGGTTCAACTCCCATAATCAGCATGGGATAGAGCCGCAAGAGCTATGGATGGTTCAGAACCAATGGCGACAACTGCTACGACTGAAGAATTGCAGGCTTACCAATATAGGCTCGCTCGAGCTGGAAGAGAATTGGAAAAACAGACAGCGGCTCTGAACAGGAGAAGGGAGGCAGCTTCCGCATCAAGCAGGCGAAGAGCGGAGTTGAGTCGACAATCCGGAACTTCGGGAGATAGTCACAGGGAAGCTCGAAGGAGAGCAAGATCTCGGCTGCAAAATATACCAGAAGCTGAAAGAGAGACTTTAGTTCAAAACCTCGATATGTCTTTTATGTCAATCGACACAAGGGGGAATATCATTCCAAAAACACCGGAAGCAGGATACATGGCAACACAAGCTTTCATCTTAGCGTCTAGGCCACCTCCCGGAGATCCAAGAGAGGCGTTGTACAACATGGCCATGCAAGGATGTGGAGCCATGGGAGCAGCGTTTGCAGCCACACCTCCCGAAGAAGCTGCAAGACAAAATAGCCCGAGACCTACCGCAGCAGTGCAAGATCCACCAAGAGCAAGTGGAGTCAGAGATACGGCAACCCAGGGTAGATAGAGCGCGACAAGATAGAAGAGAACATCGGCGTTCACCAGAACTTGCTGAAGAAGATATGTGTGGACTCCCGTGTTTTACGCGACGGGTCCGGAAAACTCGAGTCCCATCAGGATTCAAGTTGCCCGATAGTTTCAAAAAATTTGACGGCCTGCAAGATCCCGAGGATTGGCTAGTCGGTTACCTCGAGAAGGTAAAGTTGATAGGTGGAACCAGAGCAACAGCTATGCAGAGCATTCAAATACACCTAAGCGGAGCCGCAAGATCATGGATAAAGAAACTTCCCCCAGGTTCCATCGACAGCTAGGACAGTTTTGAGGATGTGTTTGTCAAGAACTTCCGATCAACTTGCAAAAAGCCTGCGACACTTGAGGAATTGAGATCATGTCGACAAAAACATGATGAATCAATGAGGAAGTACATCCAAAGGTGGAACATCATCAAAAACTCGGCAGAAAACATATCTGACGAGAGAGCGATAGATGCGTTTGTGGCAGGAGTTCGACGAGGAGATTTTGTGGAGGATTTGGGAAGAACCAATCCAAGGACTGTATTAGCATTAACGGAAATAGCAAACAGATGGGCAGATGGCGAGGATGCTGTGCATAATAAACGACACAGGTCACCAGAAGAGGACCGCACTCGAAATATAAGAGCAAAATTCACACCCCAAGTTTTGTGTGTTTGATGACAACACTTGAGTAATCTCACCGTGTGCCTTGAATATCATTGTTAGATTTGCAAGTACACGGTGACCTCGCCGGACGCGTCAAGATCAGAAGACTGAAGCGTAGTTGATAGGTTTTCTGGTTTTGTGTGTGTTTAGCAAGGTAACATGGTTGGAGAGAAAAAGGGAAGAAAACCAGATTTAGCTAGGTAGCGGTAGTACCGCTACCCCTATAGGTACCGCCCTCGGTACAAGTGAGCTGAATTCGTTCCCAGAACACGTTGCGTCCCTGCACACAGGGCAGTAGTACCGCTCACGAGCGGTAGTACCGCTCACGGTACGCTTAGGTACCGTAAGATGATCGGCCTGGTACCGCCCGTACCGCTCGAGTCAGTGGGTTTGGACCAGTTGCGGTACCTCGGCCCTCGGCGGTACCGCTCGTCCTTTGACCAGATCGGGAAGATTTCGAACTCGAGCGGTAGTACCGCCCAAGCGGTAGTACCGCTTAGGCCAAATCTGGACATAACGGTTGGATTTGGAGGAGCCTATTTAAGGGCCCTTCTTCCCCAACACGATTTTATCTCTTCCTTCTCTCTCCTCCATTGTTGCTGAGCTTAATCCTTGAGGATCTCCTTCCCCATCCAACCAATCTTGTCCAAACTTTGAGGATAGGTGGAGGAGAGACCCCGATCTATAGTTCTACCAAGAGAGATTTCACCAATACTAGCTATTCCTTAGTGGATCTTGGTGGTAGGGTTCCTTTGGTGGATCTTGGAGAAGAGTTCCTTTGGTGGAGCATTGGAAGAGTTCCTTGGTGGGGCATTGGAGAAGAGTTCCTTTCGTGGAGCATTGGGAGAGTTCCTTTGGTGGAGCATTGGTGATGGGTTCCTATGGTGGAGCATTGGAGATGTGCAGCTATGGAGTCTAGCTTGGTGTTGTACTAGATCCATAGGGTGTTGGGAGCATCCTTGTGTGTGGAGCTCGCCCCAACCTTGTGAAGGAATCACCGCCTCGACCGGTGCCTTAGTGGAAGAGGGAGAGCACCTTCGTGGAGCTCTCTCGAGGAAGAAGGTGAGGCCTTCCTTCGTGGTGTGGCCGCCTAGTCTCTTGTGTGAGACTAGCACCTCCTCAACGCAGACGTACTTCCTTTAGTGGAAGGAACTGCGGGAAACAAACCTCGACTCACCTCGCGCCCCCCGGTTGTCTCGCTCCTTACTCTCTTTATCTTGTTGATTCCTTTACTAGTTGCACTCGCCCAATATTCATTGTAGGATCACCCCTATTGCTAAAGTTCACACCTTTACCTTCCGTTGCATAGAAATTGGAAAAGACTAAAACTTGCCGTAGCGCCATTCACCCCCCTCTTGTTCGCTACGATCCATTCAAGTGGTATCAGAGCAAGGCTTTCTTTCTCGGGCTTTACCGCCTAAGAAATGGCCGAACAAGAGGCGGATAAGAATGGGTCACCTTCCCTTGTGCCACCCGCTCCATCATCTCCCATCGATTCCACGACGGCTATGTTGGATGACCTCAAGAAATTGGAGTCATCCATCGTTGCCCAAATGAAGGCAATAATGATGGAGTTGGTTGTACAAAAACCAAACCCTCCACCAAAAGCAAGTGCCGAGGATCCACTACCAAAAGCTAACACCTTTCCTCTTGTGGATTTTGTTGCGGAAGCAACAAGAGACCCACAAAAGGAAGGGCTTGGGGATACCGGCACTTCAACAAAAGGGAAGGATGATGACACACCGGTCGCGGAACGTCAAGGGGGTTATCATGCGGTGCCACCACCAAATGATTACACCATCAACGTTCCGATACCGATGCCGCATATCTTGTCGCATGGTTCACCACCGTCTCTTGAGTCAAACAACTTTGAGAATTGGCAATTCCTTATGCGTTCACATGTGCGCAGCGCTTCTACCGAGCTATGGCGTATCATTGAGGAGGGCTATTCTCCACAAGATCCCAAGAAATTGACAAGGAGAGATGTGGTGGATGATCAACTCAACGCCACCGCCATCAACATGATTCATATGGCCATCACCCCCAAGGACCGTGCTCATATCCGATCGCTCAAGACCGCCAAGGAAGCATGGGACAAACTTGAGAAGCTCTTCCTCGGCAATGCAAGCATCCAAAGCTCCCGCTTTGATGAAGTGAACAACATGGCCGACAACTTTGTCATGATTGAAGGAGAGACCCCCAAAGAAATGTATAGACGCCTCATCGCTCTTGCCGTGCAAATGCAAGACCTTGGAGCAATGTTCGTGGATGACCATTGGATCAAGCGCAAGTTCTACAATGCTCTCCTCCCTTATGAGGAAGTGAAGTTGATGGCCATCCGCCAAAATGCCTCCTTTCGTGCTATGACATCCGATGAAGTCCTTAGCGAAGTCATCGCTTTGGACATCTCCAAGAAGAATGCGGAGGATCTTGTTGCTCGCGCCCACAACTCCCGCAAGCCCAACCTTGCATTGAAGATGACGGTGCATGAAGCTAGTGAAAGCGATGAGGATCCCGTTGAGTGGGGATCGGATGAACTCAAGGTCAACTACCATGAGCACATGGCTCTCGCCGCCAAGAAGTTTTGGGATGGAAACATGTCCCGAAACACAAGACCAAGAAGATCACGTGATTCTCCAAGAAGACTCTCCAAGAGCCCAAGAGAAGGGACAAGGGGAAGAACATGCTACAATTGCGGTGACAAGAATCATTTTGTCGCGGAGTGTATGTTTGAGAGAAGAGAAGATCATGGTGGCAAACTTATCCCAAAGGATAGGTACAAGCCACTCTCCAAAGGATTCTCCAAGTTCTCCCCAAGGTCCGATGACGACAAGGTCTCCTCCAACAAGAAGCCTAGAGCCTTCATCATTCGTGAAGAGTACACCTCCGATGAAGATGGGGAGCATGAGGACAAGCACTCCAACAAGGAAGGAGATGGAGTGGCCGCCATCGCCATTTCCACTCCCTCCAACTCTCTCTTCGACTCTCCTAATGAGAACCTCGTCACCAACAATGCTCGGTGCCTTATGGCAAAGGTATCCATGGAGGTAAAATCTCCTTCCAAACCATCATCTTCTACTAATGACATATATATTGATGATGCCTCTAGTCTCGCCGTTAAACGTGAGATTATGGGTTTGGATTCCTCGGATTCTTTTCTCACTAACATGAAGGGGGATACCAAGATTCATGTTGGGGCTCTCTTAGCCCAACTTGGTGTGGCACAAGACCTTATTGAGAAGAGGGAGAAGTTGGAAAGGGAAGCGGCCTTTGAGCTTGCCGATCTCAAAGAGGAGCTTGATGATGAACGGAATCTTCGCATGTCTCTTGAAGCTAGTATCATCGTTCTTGAAGACAAGAATGAAGCTATTGTTTCACGACTCACCAAGGATCAAGACCATGCTCTTGAGTTGGTGGGTGACCTCAAGAAGAAGATGCTCTCGCTCGAGGAAGCCAACAAAGAGAAAGATGATGAAGACCCCAATTCTTGCCATGATGAGCTTGTGGATCAAGTCACTTCCTTGAAAAGGCACAATGCTCTTCTCTTGGAAGTCAATGCTCTTCAAGAAGAAGCCTTGGATGAATATTACCGCTTGTTCAAAGAGAAGACCTCATGTTGCAACCATGAAGAATAAATTGCCGCTCTTGAGATCACCAAGGCCAAGCTATTAAGGTTGAGTAGCAAGCAAGAAGAGTCATTGGAGGAGTGTCTCCGCATGAGCAAGGAGAAGGATACATGTTGCGATCATGAGGAGGAAATAGCCGCCTTGAAGAGAAGGGAAGCCAAGCTCATGGAGGTCAACTCCATGCAAGAAGAAACCTTGAAGGAGTACTTTCCTTTGAGCAAGGACCGTGCATGTTTCACTCATGAAAGCGACATTGCCAAGATGGAGAATGACAAGCGCTTGCTCATGAAGTTGAATGCTCTCCAAGAAGAAGCCTTGATGGAACACTTTCGGGTGAACAAGGCAAAGGAGGTCCAAGTGTTTGATATTTGCCATCCACACCCGGAGCATGAAGATGAAGTCAATCGCTTGAAGGCCAAGGTTGATAGACTCCAAGTTCAAGCCAAATACTTGGAAGGAATCATTGAAGAAAAAGATTGAGCCAAAGAGGGCTCGTGCAATGAAGGAGGAGTGGCTACCACGCCTAAGAGAAAGAGGAAGAGGAGGACCAAGAAGAAGAAGGACAAGGAGAACATGGAGACCAACCTTGAAGGGAGCTATGCTAGCTCAAAAAGAGATGGAGTACCCAACTCCGCCTCTACGGGTTTCGCCGGCTCTAACAACCCTTTTCATGTTCTTTTTGTTGATTACTATGGACATATTCATGCTCGCTTTATTGGTCCTCAAAAGGACAATGTTGATTGGACTATTTGGGTTCCCAAACCCCTTGTTACTAACATGCTAGGACCCATTGAAAAATGGGTACCTAAATCCAAGACTTGATTCCTTGTAGGAGTATGCTTCCGGTGGCGCTAAATGGGTGGTTGATAGTGGAGCCACAAGTCATATGACCGGAAGCAAGGATATTGTTGTCGACCTCGTGCCTTCTCTCTCTACCGTTTCATATGGCGACAACACATGCTCTAAGGTATTGGGTCTTGGCAAGGTGGTGGTAACACCTGACATCTCACTTGTGAATGTCCTCCTTGTCGAGACCCTTGGTTACAACTTACTATCCGTTCATCAAATTGCTCGTATGGGTTTATGCACATTCTTTGATGAACATATGGTGGTCCTCTTGTGGAGCAAGACACTCAATGTAGCTTTTGTTGGATATGTAGAGAACGGTTTGTATGTTGTTGATTTCTCCGGAAAGACAACGTCTTCCGCTCTTTGCCTATTCGCCAAAGGTGACAAGGGTTGGTTATGGCATCACCGACTAGCCCATGTCAACATGAGGACTTTGCAAAGTCTCCACAAGGGTGGCCACATTCTCGGACTAAAAGAATATGTCTCTTTTTGCAAGGATCGTGTTTGTAGGGCTTGTGTACAAGGAAAAATGCATGGAGCTCCTCATAAGGCCAAGACTATCATCTCTACCACAAGATGCTTGGAGCTCCTACATGTTGATCTCTTTGGACCACCATCTCATGAAAGTCTTGGAGGAAAGAAGTATTGCCTCGTCATCGTTGATGACTATTCACGCTATTGTTGGGTATTCTTCTTCAAGTACAAGAGTGAGACTCAACGGACCATGATGGAGTTTGCCAACCAAGTTCAACGCAAGTACGACAACAAGATCCTCGCAATAAGGAGCGACAATGGAACGGAGTTCAAGAACTACACATTGGATGACTTCCTCGGCGAAGAAGGAATCCAACACCAATACTCCACGCCATACACTCCCCAAAAAAATGGGGTCACCGAAAGGAAGAATCGAACCTTGATCGAAGCCGCTCGAACCATGATGATGGAATACAAGTCCAACTACAATTTTTGGGCTATCTCTACCGCATGCCATGCTACTAATCGCCTCTACTTTCGCAAAGGTCTTGAGAAGACACCGTATGAGATCCTCACCGACAACAAGCCTAATGTGTCATACTTCAAGGTCTTCGGATGCAAATGCTACATACTTGTCAAGGACACTCGCCTATCCAAGTTTGATTCTAGAGCTCAAGAAGGAATTTCCGTTGGCTATGCTACAGATTCTCACGCCTATAGAGTCTTCAACAAGTCAAGTGGACGGGTTGTAGAGTCTTGTGATGTGACGTTCGATGAAGATGATAGATCTTTGGAGGAGCGAAGTGCTTCTTGTGAGAAAGGAGATGCAATTCCCCGGATACCATAGGAAGGATGGGTGTTGGCATTCGCCTACCTCAAAAGCTACCTTCTATGAGTACCGGGGAAGGACCAAGTTCCACCCAAGTGGAGCCATCTACACCACAAGGCCAAGCTTCTTCCGTTGATCTAACAAATGCAAGTCAACCTCTACAACAACCTCAAGTTCAACCCCAACCTCAAGATCAACCTCGACGTCTACAACAACAATCAAGTCCAAGTTCACCTCAACAAGCTCAAGGACAACATACACCGCAAGCTCGTCTACCACAACACTCAACATCAAGTGACCAAGGTCAAGCTTCAAGTTCTTCTCCGAGTGGTTCGGGGACAATCCTCATGGACAATGATATTCCCTATACCCCCGAGCCATCCGGATCTCATGACAAAGTTGTCTCTTTCAATGACAATGGAGGTCAAGGCGAGGACCTAAACCGTGATGAAGGCCAGGAGGACTCACAAGAATCATCTCCTTTAGCCGACACTCGCCGTGAAGACCCCACTACAAGACATTTGCGTCTCAAGTCTCATTCATTGCAAAACATCATTGGTGATCTAAAGAGAAATGTCACCACTCGGAGGCAACTTGCAAACTTTTGTGCGCACCATGCCTTTGTCTCTAGGGTGGAACCACTCAAAGTTGATGATGCTCTCAACGATCCCGATTGGTTGAATGCAATGCAAGAGGAACTCAACAACTTCAAGAGGAATGATGTATGGACTCTCATGAAGCGACCCGATCATTGCCACAATGTTATAGGCACCAAGTGGATCTTCAAGAACAAGCAAGATGAAAGTGGCACGGTCATCCGCAACAAAGCAAGATTGGTGGCACAAGGCTATTCTCAAGTCGAAGGAGTGGACTTTAGTGAAACTTTTGCACCCGTTGCAAGACTTGAGTCCATCCGTATCCTTTTGGCCTTTGCCTCACATCATGGCTTTAAGTTGCAACAAATGGATGTTAAGAGTGCTTTTCTTAATGGTCCTCTACATGAGGAAGTATATGTGCAGCAACCCCGGGGTTCGAGGACCCCAATTTCCCGGACCATGTCTTCAAGCTCAAAAAGGCCCTATATGGTCTCAAACAAGCTCCTAGAGCTTGGTATGAGCATCTCAAGGAGTTGCTTGAAGACCGTGGTTTCGAAGTGGGGAAAATCGATCCCACTCTTTTTACTAAGAAGGTCAATGGGGAGCTCTTCGTATGCCAACTCTATGTAGATGACATCATATTTGGCTCTACTAACACAAAATTCAATGATGAGTTTGCTATGTTGATGACGAATAGGTTTGAGATGTCAATGATGGGTGAACTCAAGTACTTTCTTGGGTTTGAGATCAAGCAAATGCGACAAGGCACCTTCATCAATCAAGCGAAGTACCTCCAAGACATGCTCAAGCGCTTTGATATGAAGGATGCCAAGGGGATTGGAACTCCAATGCAACTCAAGTGTCAACTCACTCTTGATGAGGCCGGCAAGGCGGTGGATACCAAGCTCTATCGTTCGATGATAGGTTCGCTTCTTTACCTTTGTGCCTCTCGCCCGGATATAATGTTAAGCGTTGGTATGTGTGCACGGTTTCAAGCGAGTCCGAAGGAAAGCCACCTTGTGGCGGTCAAAAGGATCCTTCAATATTTAGTTGATACCCCACACTTTGGATTATGGTACCCAAGGGACACGGATTTTGCTTTGGTTGGCTTCACCGACTCCGATTGGGCGGGCGACAAGATTGATAGGAAGTCTACCTCCGGAGCATGTCACTTTCTTGGAAGATCTTTGGTGTGTTGGTCCTCGAAGAAGCAAAATTGTGTCTCCGTCTCCACCGCGGAAGCCGAGTATATTTTCGCGGCAAGTAGTTGTGCTCAAATCTTATGGATGAGGCAAACCTTGCGGGATTATGGACTCGAGTATAGCAAGGTGCCTCTTTTGTGTGACAATGAGAGCGCAATCAAGATCGCCTACAATCCGGTTCTTCATGGCAAGACAAAGCACATTGAGATACGGAACCACTTCATCCGGGACCACATTGCTCGTGGAGATATTGTACTATCCTATATTGGCACCAAGGAGCAATTGGCGGACATCTTCACGAAGCCCTTGGATGAGAAGCGCTTTATTGAGTTGAGGCATGAGCTAAATATCATTGATCCATCGAACTTTGCTTGACCGTCGTGCGCACACACCAATCTTACCGTCATATCTAGATGAAAGGCACGCATGGACATAGGGGGAGTGCGGTTTAAATCCATTGAGCTATCCTCCCCCCATAATGCATAAAGAAATCCAAAACATTTGCTATTTGTCAACTAAGTGACTTATGAGCTTCATGTTGAGTTGTAGTCCGTGAGTCCTAGATACATCTACGCGACCTCACAACTACTATACTCTTACACGGTGGCTTCGGCCACCAACAACCCCTCTTTGAGGTTTTTCGGTTCTTCGTGACCTTGTTTTGTCTTTCTTCTTTGCTTTCTTCTTCTTGTTTTCGGCCATCAAGCTTGTTTTTCTCGTGATTTTTGCAAGCTTGGTTGTATGTTCCTTTTCTCCATCTCTCTAGTTTCTTTACCCTCCTTTTTGGTGTTCCGATGCCAAAGGGGGAGAAGTTCCTAGGTAGATGGGAAACTTTGTCTCTATAACCCTATGGAGGCATCTTATTGTGAGTTTGGGTATTCTCAAGGCTATGGTATGATAACTTCACCCAAATCTCTATGCATGACCTTATGTTGCCTCCATTTTGTGCATGTGCCACTTGAACATGTCATATATCTATGTTGCATATGTGCTTGGTTTGTAAAAACTAGGGGGAGCGTTGTCTCTATAACATGTGTATTTGTATTCAATCACATACTCATGATATGCACATGTGTAGGGGGAGCTCCATCGCGTTTTTGCAAATCTAATGATCTCATCATAATATCATATGTTATTGTCAACTCTTGTGTTGTCATCAAAAAAGGGGAGATTGTAAGAGCAAAATTCACACCCCAAGTTTTGTGTGTTTGATGACAACACTTGAGTAATCTCACCGTGTGCCTTGAATATCATTGTTAGATTTGCAAGTACACGGTGACCTCGCTGCGTCAAGATCGGAAGACTGAAGCGTAGTTGATAGGTTTTCTGGTTTTGTGTGTGTTTAGCGAGGTAACATGGTTGGAGAGAAAAAGGGAAGAAAATCAGATTTAGCCAGGCCGGTACTACTGGTCACATGTGTAGTACCACTACCTATAGGTACCGCCTCACCGCTGCGAGTCGAGCTGAATTCGTTCCCCGAACACGTTGCGGTACCCCGTGCTTGGGGGTAGCCGCTCACGAGAGGTAGTGCTCACGGTGCCGCTTAGGTACAATCGAGTTACGATCACGCTTGGTACCGCCCGGTACGCTTCGAGTCAGAAGGTTTGGACCATTGCGGTACTCGAGTACTCGCGGTAGTACCGCTCTGCGTCCTTTGACCAGATCGGGAAGATTTCGAACTCGGGCGGTAGTACCGCTGCCCAAGCGGTAGTGCCGCAGGCCAAATCTGGACATAACGGTTGGATTTGGAGGAGCCTATTTAAGGGCCCTTCTTCCCCAACACGATTTTATCTCTTCCCCTTCTCTCTCCTCCATTGTTGCTGAGCTTAATCCTTGAGGATCTCCTTCCCCATCCAACCAATCTTGTCCAAACTTTGAGGATAGGTGGAGGAGACCCCGATCTATAGTTCTACCAAGAGAAATTTCACCAATACTAGCTATTCCTTAGTGGATCTTGGTGGTAGGGTTCCTTTGGTGGATCTTGGAGAAGAGTTCCTTTGGTGGAGCATTGGAAGAGTTCCTTGGTGGGGCATTGGAGAAGAGTTCCTTGGTGGGGCATTGGAGAAGAGTTCCTTTCGTGGAGCATTGGGAGAGTTCCTTTGGTGGAGCATTGGTGATGGGTTCCTATGGTGGAGTGATACATCCAAAACGTATCTACTTTCCCGAACACTTTTGCTATTGTTTTGCCTCTAATTTGTGTGTTTTGGATGCAACTAACACGGACTAACGTTTCCAAGAGCTGCTCAGTGTCTCGTTTTGTGCGAAATCCAACTTGGGAAAATCCTCGGAATTTATGCAGAAGGTCCTATTTTCCCGAATATTGGAGCTGAAGGCAAGGGTGTGGGGCCGAGGGCCCCACACTAGGCCGCGCGGCCCGGGGAGGCCCGCGCGGCCCTAGTGTCGGCCTCGGTCGGCCCCGACGCCCTCCTTCGGACTACTTATTGCCTTCGACCTAAAACGCACGGGAGAAGTCGAAGTCGCCGAAACCCTCTAGAACGCCGCCACATCGCGAAACTCCGTCTCGGGAGCCAGTCTCCGTTCGGCACTCCGGGGGGAATTGGAGGAGATCATCGCACCACCACCGACGCCTCTCATCAACCAGCAATGTTTCCCCCATCCATGTGTGAGTAATTCCCCCGCTGTAGGCTGGGGGATGGTAGATTGGATGAGATTGGTCATGTAATAGCATTAGATTGTTAGGGCATAGTGCCTAGTGTTCGTAATTGGTACTTTGATGATATTGTTGCAACTTGTTATGCTTAATGCTTGTCACTAGGGCCCGAGTGCCATGATCTCAGATCTGAACATGTTATTGTTTCATCGTGATATTTATTGTTTATGATCTTACCCAGTTGTATACACATGTCATTGTCAGGAACCAATGGCCCAGTGAAGGACAAGGAGGATGGTAGTGATGTGAGGATCACATGTGTTCACGGAGTGTTAATGCTTTCTGTGCTCTATTAAAAGGAGTACCTTAATATCCGAGATTCCCTTGAGGCCCGCCACGGCTGGTAGGACAAAAGATGTTGTGCAAGTTTCTCATTGCGAGCACGTACGACTGGGTCATCAGTGTTTTCAGGCGCCGTTGCGGAACATAGCTTTATTTGAAGTTCACTTGGATTGATATTGTTCGCTGCAAATTCTCCATCATGGGTAAAACTCGCGATCCTAAAGTCGCCATATTACCATCCACTACAAGAAAAGGTACAACTCGAGTACCTCCGCTACACTTGATTCACCATCTGTGATGAGTCAACTTGTTTCACACGCAAGCTTCATTGGTGGTACTGCTGAATCTGAAAACTCTCATAATATGATAATGATTCTTTTCTGATGATAGTGTTTCTTTTTTCCTTTCTAGAGGCTACAATTTGAAAATGCTTGAAACTCCTAACAAATTCTCCTAATTCACTTGAATTGATTATTGTTGATTTGTATGTGGAGCTTAATGATGATTTAATTAATAGATGCAATGCCACTGCTGATGCAAGAAAAATTAAAAACACACATACTGTTAGACATAAGTTATCTCCTGATCCTAAATTTGCCACATCTCCTATATGCATTAAGTATAAAGATTATGATTTTTCTCTTGATCTATCTCATATAGCTATTGTAGAGAAAGCACCCTTTGTGGTACTGAAAAAGAAAGTGCTGTAGAACACATGATTGAACTTTCTTCTATGAGTAGCTTGTTTTCTGATGATGTCAAGATGCATACTTACTTTGTTGCTAAAATTTTTCCTTTCTCATTAAAGGATGATGCTAAAACTTGGTATAATAATTTGCCTCCTGGCTCTATTAAAAGTCCAACTGAGTTGCGTGATGTTTTCTTTCTAAAATACTTTCCTGCTAGTGCTCAACATATTGCTTTACAGAAAATTTATAGGTTTGACCAGGGAGATGAAGAGAAATTGCCTGAGGCTTGGGCAAGATTTTGTTCTCTTATCAGAGCTCACCTGGACATGATTTAGAAAAGAATGATCTACTTGATATATTTTATAGTGGACTAACCATTGAGTCTAGAGCATATTTGGATAGTTGTGTTGGTTGTGTTTTCAGGAAAAGAATTCCAGGCGAAGCTAAATCATGATGATTGGAATATACCTGAACCAACTCCAACGCCAATATTGAAGAAGAGGGGTTTAATTGAATTGAATGATGAAGATATGAGGGAAGCTAAGAAGTCTCTCAAGGAAAAAGGTATTAAATCCAAAGATGTGAAGAATCTACCTCCCATAGAAGATATATGTGAGATAATTCCCCCTCATCCATGAAACTCTCTTCAACGCTTTACTAGGGAAGATATTCCGTAATCAAAACCTCCTGCAATGCTTAGATGAGTTTGATAATTATGTTGTTAAGCAAGAAAATTTTAATATGAGAGTAGAGAATCATCTAATGGAAAATTCTCAAGCTATTAGCAATTTGCATGATATTGTGGAGAGAACCTCCAATGATGTTAAGATGCTTGTTAAACATTTTCAAATGGTTCAAACTCAAATTGATCAACTCACTAAAGTTCAAAATGACTTGTTAAAATAATTCTAAAAAGAAGGCTTATGAAGTAACAACTAGAGGCGGTGTCTCTACCCAGGATCCTCTATATCCTGAAGGGCATCCCAAAAGAATTGAACAAGATTCTCAACAAATTGAACCTAGTGCTCCTTCTAAGAAAAAGAAGAAGAAACATAAAAAGGTTGTAGAATCCTCTGAACCCGTTAATGATCCTAATAGTATTTCTATTTCCGATGCTGAAACTGAAAGTGGTAATGAACATGATAATGGTAATGATAATGATAAGAATGACGCTTGATAAAGAAGAAGTTGAAGATGAACCTGGAAAGCATGCTAAAAATAAAAAGTATACTAAAGAAGATTTTATTGCTAAGAAACATGGTAATGAAAGAGAACCTTGGGTGCAAAAGCAAATGCCTTTTCCTGCTAAGAAACTAAAATCAAAGGAAGAAGAACACTATAATAAATTTTGTGATCGGATGAAACATTTATTCTTGCAAATCCCTTTGACTGATGCTATTAAATTGCCTCCTTATTCAAAGTATATGAAAGATATTGTTACTAACAAAAGGAAAATCCCCAATGAGGAAATTTCCACTATGCTTGCTAATTACTCTTTCAATGGTAAAGTTCCAAAGAAGTTGGGCGATCCAGGTATACCTACTATTCCTTGTTCTATTAAGAATAATTATGTTAAAACTGCTCTATGTGACTTGGGAGCCGGTGTTAGTGTTATGCCTTTTTCTCTTTATAAGAGACTTTATTTAGATAAGTTGATACCTACTGATATATCTTTGCAAATGGCTGATAAATCTACTGCTATTCTGTTGGTATATGTGAGGATGTTCATGTTCAAGTTACTAATAACTGCTTGATATTAACTGATTTTGTTGTGTTGGAAATACTGAAGATGATAATATGTCTATTATTCTTGGGAGACCTTTTCTTAACACAGGGGCTGTTATTGATTGCAACAAAGGGAAGGTTACTTTCAATGTTGATGATAAGGAGCATACCGTCTATTTCCCCAAGAGGATTGATAAAGTATGTGGAGTCAATACTATTTCTAATGTGAGAACTATCAAAATTGGAACTATTGATTGTCCTATATATGAGCCTAAAGAAGGATATCAAAATCTTATGATTGGATCCATATCAATACAATTCAAGGTAACATGATTGATTTGAGGTTTATTTCTTCTTATGCTATGTAAAATTTATTTGGTGGCAAGACTTGATCAACCTTGTTAACAGATACTTTTATATGCATAGTGGAACTAAACAACATCTCTTTTTTCTCCACTTGTTTTACCCGCTGTAGCAATACCTTTGTATCTTTATTTTATTGCAATGTTGTGCCAAGTAAAGTCTCTAATAGAAGGTTGATACTAGATTTGGATTTCTCTGAAACAGATTTCTATCTGTCACGAATTTGAGTAGGTCTCTCTGTAGGTAACTCAGAAAAATCTGCTAATTTATGTGAGTGATCCTCATATATGTACGCAACTTTCATTAGTTTTGAGCTTTCTGATTTGAGCAACGTAAGTACCTCTTAAAAATTCATCTTTATTGGCTGTTCTGTTTTGGCAGATTCTGTCTCTGTTTGCATTGTCTCTTGTAGACTTTAAGTAAGGCTTTCTAGGCATGGAGAGCTGTAGCTAATGTTTTATTGAGTTCTTGCAAATGTGTCACTACAGGACTAAAGTGGATTAAAGTTTTTTTTTGAGTACTAACCCCTCTAATGAAATTTATGAGAAGTTTGGTGTGGAAGTTTTCAAGGGCAAGAGAGAAGGGTGATATAATGTGATCAAGAAGAGTAAAGCCTAAGCTTGGGGGAGGTATACCGGCATCCATCATTCTTTGCATATTATGATTGCTGGATACTTGTATATACTTGTTTTGCTTCTTTGAGTGGTTTTCTAATGAGAGGAAGATGATATTTGGGGAAGTGCTGCCTGAAAACAGATTCTGGACTGTCACCATAAAAATTCTCAAAAACAGCCAGAACGTTATTTGCGAAGATAATTTTTAAGCATGTTCCCCAGGTTGTTATCTAACTTTCATTAGTTGAACACTTTTCGATTTGAGCAGTGGAAGAATTTCTTAAAAATCGAGTACTGTACTTCTGTCAAGTTTGACGAATTTCTGCTGCTTTGTGTTTATGTGACTCTTCTAGTTTGCCATTTCTTGTTTCGCTTTGTTTCTTTCCTAAAACCCAAAAGACCAAAAATATTTCTGTTGTTTCTCTTCACCATTTGTTTGTTTTGGTTTCTTGCATTTATCTTGCTTTATTAGCTATCGTTGGATTGCTATAAGAAAATCCAAAAAGATTTTGCTTTGTTCGCTTGTTTCCTCTTGTTCTTGTTTCCAATTCAAAAACACCAAAAATATTTGCTGTTCTTCTTTGGTTTGTAAAGTTCATTTTGAGTTCAATGGTCTTCGGTGGCTGGAGCGTGGTTTTCATTTCATATTATCCAAGCTACACAAGTGAAAGGCAATAATGACGATCTACGACAATTGGATTGTGGTGAGAGGCTGGTATGAACTCTATTTGTTTTCATTTTTGTACATATACTCATCCATGTGAGCATGCTTAGTTGGTTCATGTGAGGTATATGTCATTTGAGAAAGTCTAGTAGTTCATGATCTCTCATGTTTAGCTCCAATTTATTAATATGAGTAGCATGTCATGGATGTTTGCTTGCATTGTTTTATTCATAAGTAGGTATGACATTGTGGTATCCTCCTCTGATTAATTCATTTATATCGACTTGGCACATGCTCACGTATGCATATGACTGAACAAAAGTCAACTAAGCCTCGACGATTTAATTTGCTTCAGAGTTCTTGTATCACTTTTATGCCTCCGTTAATTTATTTTGCCGCAAGCATGATTATGACAGTTGACATAGGCATCCCAAATGGGCCTGCCGAAGATAGTACCCGGGGTTTACTGAAGGCCCATTACCCGAAGAATAAGAAGATTCGGGAGCCCAAGATATACCAAGGAAAGTCAAGAGTTGTAATAGGAAGTGTTATTTGTAATCAGCGGGATGAGTTAGAAACCGTCCGGACTCTGTAACTGTATAGCACGAGTCCTCGGCTCCACCTCCTATATAAAGGGGGCGAGGGACGAAAAATAATCGAATCATTGTTTACAAACCCTAGTTTTCATAATCAGCGAGTACTTTCGGCTGAAACCTTGAGATCTACTTACCCTCTACTTCCAACTAAACCCTAGCCTACAATCCATAGGCATTGACAAGTTGATACCTTGTCAATTGGCGCCGTCGTGGGAACTAGAGGCGTAAGGATCGATCTCGATGGCACGTTCAAGATCTTCGACATCGTCAACCGCAAGCAACACAATGGATCGAGGTAAACAGATCGTTGCTGGTCTTGTCGATTTTGTTCCTCACACCCTCCGTTTGGATGCATATGCGTATCTGGAGAAGCCATGGAGATGACGTTCGAAGGTTTCACTTTCGCGTCGAGAAGGAAGGATCGTCGTGTCGAGATTCCGGTTTCGTCGGGATCGTCGGTGGTCGATTCTGATTTTCAAGCTATGCATCGTCAACCGAGTCAGGAGAAGAAGAAACCGCGACACGCTACGTCAGCACGAGAGCAAGAGAGAAACTGCTTAAGATCTTCAACGACATGCCGTTTGAGTCATCTGGGACTCACTATATAAGCGATGGCTCAAGCGATGTCGATAGTCACGACTTCATCGACAAATCTCTCACATGGGCAAGGTCTTCATCAATCTCAACGATGATGTCACCAAACCCAACATAGATCTGAGTACAAAGTATCATCAGATTTATGCCATTGAAGATCAAGAGGAGACATCTGAGGCTTTCGACAGTTTGGGAAATCCATACGTCGATCCCTCCAATCTGCGCCAAGGCCTGGGCAACAAATACGTCGGGCCGAGCCGCGAGATAGAGTTCAACTTTCGCAAGCAGCGTGGGACGAGCCGCGAGAGCTATGAGCAGAACCAATGGCTACCACGGCCACACCAGGAGGAATTACAAGCATATCAATATAGGCTCGCACGAGCCGCGAGGGAGTGGAAAAGCAGGACAGTGGTTGAGAACGGAGAAGGAGGCAGCTTCATCCGGCGAGAGAAGGGCAGATCTAAGTCGACAATCTAGAACTACGGTGATAGCCGGAGGCGCGGAACCGAGCAAGATCAAGGCTGCAACACATACCCGAGGAAGAGAGCACTTGGTCCAAAACCTCGACATGTCCTTTATGTCGATAGATACAAGAAGGAAACATCATCCCTAAGACACAGCTGGGTATATGGCAACACATGCTTTTATCCTTGCATCTAAACCACCTCCAGGTGATCCAAGGAAACACCGTACAATATGGCGGTAGCAGGAGTTGGAGCTATGGGGACGGCGTTTGTATCAACGCCTCCCGAAGGAGCGGCAAGGCAAAATAGTCCGACCGCATGACAACGACGGCGGCTTTGAAGGACCAAGTGGAGCAAGAGACACAGCACAAGCAAGGGTCGACGGAGCGCGGCAAAGCGAAGGGATCATCGGCAATCTCCGGAACTTAATGACGAGGATATGTGCGGCTTACCATGCTTCACGAGGAGAGTCCGAAAACTCGAGTCCCTCGGGATTCAAGTTACCCGATAATTTCAAAAAGTTCGACGGCCTCCAAGATCCGGAGGATTGGCTAGTCGACTATCTGGAGACGGTGGCGACGGGAGGAACCAGGGCAACAGCTATGCAAAGCATCCGGTACATTTAAGTGGAGCGCACGATCTTGGATAAAGAAACTCGCTCCAGGATCCATCGACACTGGGAAAGTTTCGAGGATGTGTTCGTCAAGAACTTCAGATCCACGTGCAAAAACCCGCGTCGTTAGAGGAGTTGAGAGCATGTGACAAAAGCCGGATGAGCCAATGAGAAAGTACATCCAAAGGTGGAATATCATCAAAAACTCGGCAGAAAATATATCTGACAGAGAGCAATAGATGCGTTTGTCGCAGGGATCAGGCGTGGAGATTTTGTCGAGGACTTGGGAAGGACCAATCCAAAGAAGTATCCGCGTTAATGGAGATAGCAAATAAATGGGCAGATGGAGAAGACGCTGTCCACAACAAACGGCATGTCGCCGGAGGAGGACCGTGGTCGAAACTATCAACCGAGGCGAAGATTTCCTCGGCAGTGCCAGAACTACGACGCTCCAGACAAATTTCGCAGATTTCGGACAAATACGGGAGGAAGCAATAGAGATGATTACCGAGAAGCAATGAATAGCGAGGTGATAACAGGGATGATTCACGCAGGAGGCAAAATAGCGGGCCTAGGTTCCCAAGGCCTTTCGTGTCCCTGAAGAGATGATGAATGGACCGTGCAGATGCACTTTTTCCTCGACAACAACGGTAAAAGACAGTCGGGCACTTGCAGAAAGACTGTCGAAATTTTCAAGCAATGTTGCGGTATGAACGCAATGCGCGGGCAACGAAGAAATCCTCGAGAACCCGAGCGAGATTCACTTGCCGCCTCCTCCCGATTCATGCACGACAATCGGCATCAGCTCGAATAGCGGCAGCACCTCCACCACCACCTTATGTTGATCCTAACTCCAACGGAGCGGTGTTGATGATTCAGAAGGAAGGCCGTCAATAGAGCTCGAAAGTAATCTCACGACAGGTGTTTATGGCAGAGAAAATGCCTCCACCAATGCTTGAGTACCTTAATTGGTCGGGACAAGATATCGGCCCACAATAACGAGATCATCCACGGCAAGTTCCTCGACAGGGCGTCGACTTATTACAGCATTATCGCGGGATTTGATGTCTCTCGAGTGTTCATAGACGGCGGCAGCAGCTAAACCTTATGTATGCGTATACATTGAGGAAGATGAACATATCTTTAGTAAACTTGAAACCAACAGACACAAGGTTCCATGGCATCACCGGAGAAACCAAGTTATCCATTGGGAAAGATCAATCTCGACGTTCAGTTTGGGACAGAAAATTATAGAATCGAGAGGCTCGAATTTGAAGACGTGGATTTTCCGTCGCAATACCACGCTCTGTTGGGACGACCAGCATATGCTAGATTTATGGCGGTGCCACACTATACATACATGTTGTGGAGGATGCCTGGACCAAAGGGACCAATCACAGTCAAAGGAAGCTTTGCCTTAGCCGATAAGTGCGACAAGGATTTTCACCGGTTGTCGAAACCTTCGGGATGCAAGCGAGTACTTGGCGTCAAAAAGCATGACGATTACGACGTGCGCACGTTGGAAGGCCAAACAAAGAATCAACTTTCAGACGAGAAAAATTCAAAAGAGGTGCAGATTCACCCGACAGACCCGAAAAAGACGACATCTATCGCAAACGACATGGATATCGCATAGGAAAGCGCGCTCGTCGAGTTCCTCCGTGAGCACCGGAAAATCTTCGCATGGTGTCCAGCGACATGCCGGGAGTACCCGGGAACTTGCCGAGCACCACCTAAACTTGGATCCACTAGCGAGACCAATCAAACAACCTTTGCGGCGTTTTTGGAACCAAACCGCAAAGCCATGCTGTCATAAATCAATCGACTACAAGAAGCGGTTTTATCAAAGAGATATTCACAGAAGCCACATGGGTAGCAAATCCAGTCTGGTGCCGAAGAAAACACTAAGGTCCTTCGCATGTGCGTCGACTTTACGTGTCTCAATAAACATTGTCCAAAGGATCACTTTCCCCTCCCGAGGATCGAAATTATCGACTCCACGGCTGGATGTGAACGTCTTTCCTTCCGGGATGCATATTCGGTTATAACCAGATCAGATTGAAAGAAGAAGATGAAGTAAAGACGCGTTTATTACACCTTACGGCGTGTTTTGCTACAGAATAATGCCCTTTGGTCTAAAAATGCGGGAGCAACATATCGAGGATGATGCGAAGTGTTTGGCGACAGTTGGGAAGAACGTGCAAGTATACATCGATGATGTCGTCATAACATCAAAAAAGGGGCAACGCTGATCGAGGATCTCAAGGAAACCTTCGACAACCTTGATAAGTTCTGCTCAAGCCCAGACCCGACGAGTGTTCTTTGGCGTCCCAGCGAGAGAACTTCCGGGGTTTCTAGTTTCAGCAAGAGGGATCGAAGCAAATCCCGATAAAATACAAGCTATCGTAACAATGAGGAAGCCAACAAAGTTGAAAGAAATACAAGCTAACTGGCGAGTCGCAGCTTTGAGCAGATTCGTCGCTAGGCAAGGTGAAAAGCGTTACCATTCTACGCTCCATAAAGCAAGGAGATAAATTCCAATGGAACGAAGAAGCCGACAGAGCTCTCGAGG
The DNA here is from genome assembly GCA_030979885.1 of Lolium multiflorum. Classification (NCBI taxonomy): domain Eukaryota; kingdom Viridiplantae; phylum Streptophyta; class Magnoliopsida; order Poales; family Poaceae; genus Lolium; species Lolium multiflorum. The sequence continues at coordinate 309,182,761 of CM061749.1, forward strand.
ATTTAAAGCGCACAATCTCGACACCACCAATTTTGGTGGCGCCAAAAGAAAGGGAACCTCCTGCTGTATATCGCAGCCACGCCCCAAGTGGTGAGCACGGTGCTAGTTGTCGAAAGAGAAGAAGAAGGAAAACTCCACGGCGTGCAAGGCCGATATACGTTAGCAGTTTTATCACCTCAAAACAAAGGTACCCTCGGTACCAAAAGATAGCATATGGAGTGTTCACAACAGCACGAAAATTCGCCACTATTTTTCGGCACCCGATCATAGTGGTCAATGAAGCTCCCTTGTCAAATATATTGCATAACCCAGAAGCTACGGGTCGTGTCTCCCTTTGGGGAATAGAACTTTCCCCTCGGGACATCACGTATGAAAAAATAAAAGCAATCAAGTCGCAAATACTGACTTCATCGCAGAGTGGATGGAGTTGCAAAACACAGGACCCAGACTTATCGAGAACCTGGACCATGAACTTTGATGGGTCCAAGAGACTAGAAAGGCTGGCGCAGAGTAGTACTCATATCACCCAAGGCGACAAGTTTAAGTACATCCTTGGATGACGTTCCCTAACGCATCTAACAATGAAGCAGAATATGAGGCTCTCATACACGGGATGAAGATGGCAAAGTGCGGTGCAACTCGACTAAAAATCTTTGGCGACTCACAATTGGTGGCTCAGCAAGTTATGAACCAATGTGACGCAGTCAATGATAGCATGATGGCATACAAGGAGGTGTACAACGAGCTCGAGAAGTTGTTCGATGGATGCGAAGTAAATCATATTAGTAGATTGAGCAACGACGAAGCCGACGTTCTTGCAAACATCGGGTCGCAATGCCTTGCAGTCCCGCCAGGTGTATTCTGGGAAGAGATAACAGAAAGATCCACTAAGTCGACAAAATCAAAAAAGAAGGAGAAGAAACCCTCGGGGGCTACCAAGGAAAAGCAAGAGGAAGAAGAAGAAGATCAGGACCTGGTCATGGTGATACAGATACCGTGGATGCAGCCGTACATATCATACATCCTCGGAAAGAAATACCCGACGATCCAGTTGAGGCAAGGCGAGTAATTCGACGCTCCAAAGCTTTCACGGTGGTCAAAGGAGAATTATATAAACGAAGTATTTCAGGCCTTGTAAAGGTGTGTCACAACCGAAGAAGGAAGAATAATTCGAAGGATGTACACGAAGGAATATGTGGCCACCACGCAAGAGTCGAGCTATTGCAGCCAAGGTTTTTCGGCAGGATTCTACTGGTTGACAGCAATCGAGGACGCCAAGGACATAGTAAGAACTTGCGACGCGTGTCAAAGGTTCGCCGCAAAACCTCATTCTCCAGCAGCAGAGCTAGCACCAATACCATTGTCATGGCCCTTTGCTCAATGGGGACTTGATATGGTGGGCAAGTTACACAAATCCTGGCCAGGAGGAAAGGAGTATATGCTAGTAGCTGTCGACCAATTTACAAAGTGGATAGAAGCGAAGCCGATAAATTCACCAGACGGAGCATCCGCAGTAAAATTCATAAAAGGCCTCGTTTTCAGATTTGAGTGCCCCACAGCATCGTCACACAACGACAGTAACTTCACATCCCACGAATTCAAGGATTATTGCGAAGAGGTGGGTATCAAGTTGCACTTTGCGTCAGCTGCACATCCTCAAACCAATGGGCAAGTCGAGAAAGCCAATGGCATCATCTCAATGGCATCAAGAAAGCTTGTTAGGACCAGAAAAAGCTCGCATACCTGGCCAGAAGAATTACCAAGTGTGTTGTGGAGCATCCGAACAACACCCAACACAACACAGAAACTCCGTTTTTCTTGGTTCATGGAGCAGAAGCCTACCAATCGAGATAGAGCACAACTCTCCACGCGTCGTCGAATATGACGAAGAAGTGTCGAGAAAAGCGCTAGAAGACGACGTCGACGCACTTGATGAAGCTCGAGACGAAGTATTATCTCGGGTAACCAAATACCAATAGGACTTGAAGAATTACCAATCGACGTTTGCGGCCAAGATCTTTTCAGGTGGGAGACCTAGTTCTTCGGCTCACGCAAAAAAGTCATGAAAAACTCGAGTCACCATGGCTTGGCCCTTACATTGTCACTGAAGTAATCGGAGGAGGAGCATACAGATAAAGGACAAGAAGACAGGGGTGGAGGAGCCAACCCTGGAACGTGGCGCAACTGGCGGTTCACGCCTAGAGTCGAAATATAGTCCTTGTTAAACTTCAATGTACCGAAACGCCGCGAGTTTTCAGACGCACTCTTTTCCTTTTTCGGGGCACCGAGTGGGGCCGGAGAAGGTTTTTAATGAGGCGGGCTCGCGGTGCTGCAATATAATAAAGATAGTGTCAATATACCTTTCTCTTTATCGACATGTTCAAAGTCTTCGCTCCGACAAATTTCAATATAGTTCATCAAAAAGAAAAAACCTTGCCTTGGTATTAAAATACCTCGTGAGTCAGTAAAAATACAAAATAGTACTCAATAAAGAAGCTCGGGGGCTCATATCCGACATAAATACATAAATGCCTTGGTTCACAACCTCGCAATATGCAAATACAGTAAAGAGTCACCGAAATACTCGGGGGCTAGACAAACATACAAATATAATGATTGCTTCACAATATAATCACAGTCATGGGTCACAAAGAAGAATTATCTACAGGAGGAAAATAACTAGTCTCGATTCAGTATGTCATCAAGGGTAACTCTGTTTTCTTCGGGAGCGGCAAGAAAATCGGCATAGTGACCATCGGAAGAAGTCGCGTCCATCCGAAGAAGGTCTTCAATCATTTCTTCGGCTATAGGCGAAACCTTCGTGTTAATTCGGTCAATACCAACTCTTCGATGTTTTACCTTCTGATGAACCTTCGCGACAACTTGGGTAAGGTCAAGATTTGAGTGAATCTGGAGCATGATAAGAGCAAACTGGCGCCAGCTACCAATTGAGCTTTGACAAAATCATGGATACTGCAGCATCCTTGAATCTTTCCATCAATTCAGGAAGAGTTTTGGTTGAATGTTCCGAGGAAACATGGAGTTATAAACCATGGACAAGGTCTTGGCACAGAAGTCAAGGAAATCACGAGTTTGAGAGGTGCGATCCTGAAAGACAATTTGCGGGTCCTCTCTGGGGTAGCCCAAAACAAAGAACCATGGTCCAGGGAAAGGTTAACAAGGAGGTTCGTCCTAGCACCCTCTCTTCCTCGGCAGCGCATCGAAGGAACCTATCAAAACAACGAAGTAGAAACCTTTAAGAGACATAGCATGAAGATGAAAGATATCGGAGGATGAAACAAGCATACCCGACATATCTGCGCTGGCTTCATTCATCAATTCGAGCATGAAATTTTCTCGAGTAGTCGCCTTTTCAGCCTCGGAAGCAGCAATTTCCTTAGCAGCCACGGCCTCGCGAGCTTGCGAAGAGCAACCTTTTCGGCTTCAGATGACTTACGAGATTGCTCCATCATCACAAGTGTTTGCTTCTTCGCATCTGAAGCTCGAAGTTCATCCAGTTCTTGCGACAAGGTATCGTCGGCAGGTGCAGTATCAGCAAAGCTCTCCTAAATCGAAGAAGAAGAAACATTGGAAGGAGCGGAAGATGGAGTATAGTTATCAAATATCAACTGAAATTTAAACAAGACAACATCAAACAACAAGCAAAGACAGAGGTTTCATTAATCTCTTGGAATAATTACAAGGGCATTACAGTGGAGCTAAGGAAGTACGAGTCGCCAAATGACTACTTTGGCGACAAGAGCAAAAAAAAGAAAGAAAAACAGAGACATGCAACTAGACCTCCGGCCTTGACGAGCTAGGAGGCGACGCGGTTTAATCCCGAGATAGGCCAAGATCTTCTTTGTGTTGGGCTTGGCTGCCTTAATCAGCGACTTCCACCTTGATTGTTCTATCTGCTCGGTGTAACTTTCATCCAGTCAATAGTCGGTTATTGTCAGCAACCAACGCGACAGTGTTCTCAACGGCAACCTTCATATTTTCTTGGCGCATCTTCAGTCCAAGGTCTTCCGGTGAATTGAACATCTTGCAAGGTTAAGGAAAGTCAGGCTCCTCTTTCTTCGGGAAGAAGTAGGGGAACAATGCCGACAATACTGCGTTAGCATTCGACACACCTTCACGAATCTCGGACCCATGAAGCTCCAGATAGGAAAGTGCGTCAAGGAGCGGGTCATCGACAGGATTCGTCAGATCAAAATCCTGGTTTGTTTGGGCTGTCAAGAAAACAAAGCATTAGTCAAAAGACAAGAAACAACGATTCTCATAAAAATAGAAGGGATCGGCAAAATTACTGAAAGTGCGGCGACTTTGAGTTTTCAGGCGCTTGAGGATTCCTTGTTCACGAAGCTTGCGCAGCTTTTGTGCTCGTTTAAGGCAGATGTAGCATCCTCAAGTTTTTTCTAGTTCTCGACACTAGCAGCTTTTGCCTTGGCTTCATCAGCTCGGCCTTGGCTTCGCTAGCAGCGAGTTCGGCTTTCTTGCGAGCCGCCTCACTTTGCTCAAGTTTTTGAGCAAGTGCGTCGGCGCGTTCGTTGGCCTCTGCAAGTTTCTCTGTCGAGATATGAAAAAGAGAGAAGAAAGATCAAAAATCGCGACAAACAACTGGAGCAAAAAGCCAAGGAAAAACGGCAAGCATAGAAGTCGTTACCTTCGGCTTCGTTATATTCACGGTACCCAATAAATTGGGATCCGATGCGGAGAAGCTCTTTATCATGGGCTGTTCAAGACGAACACGGCAAGAGAAACATCGGCATGAAAAGAGAGAGAAGGCGTGAAAAAGCAAAATAAAAAATATAGATATCGACAAACTTACATCATCTAAGAGCATAGAAGTGCCCAATTGAGGGGCAGGTTCAACAATCTTTTCAACCCTTGACCTTTTTGGTGAAGGAGCAAGGGGCTTGATGGTGGAGTAGTGGTGACGACATTTTGTTGAGGAGGCGAAGATTCTTCTCCTTCAACTAGTGTGTCTGAGGCAAGTACAGTGCGTGACGTGCTCGTTCGAGGAGCTACGTCAACAGTTGGTACTTTTTCCTCGTCATCACTGTTGATCAAAAAATCGGCAGCATAAAAAACAAGACAAGATAAATATTTCGAGTACAAAAAGAGGGAGAAGTAAGGACGACTTACGAGCTGACGAGGGATTCAATATAAGGATCATAAGCTGCCTTCGGATGGGAAGGAACAACTTCTTCAGCCTTAGAGGTGCCAGAATCCTCGGCATCATTCCTTTTCCTTTTGTTCCTTGGGGAACAGCAGGAGGAAGGGATTGTGTCGACTCACTGGCTTCAGACTCAATTTCTTTTTCACGGGAAGCCGCAGATTTGTGAGAACCCGCGACTTCACTTTCGGGAATAGCAGAACCTTGAGTATCTTCGGCAATGATAGCCTGTTCTTCGACTTCTCCACCCTCAGGAAGAGGAGGAAGGGAAGTCATAGTAGGATGGTTCTGTAAAAAATAGTGACAAAAGGAAAATTAAAGAAATGACAATACAATGAGGTGCAGAGAAAGTGCGGAACAAGATAAAAACTCGGGAAGAGAAAATACCTCGGGGAGTGGATTGGCGGAGCTGTATGGTTCCACGCGACAAGAGGAAGGAATAGGGTCCTTGCCCAGGCGAGAAAGTCTTCGAATCAACTTCTCCAAGTCCTTTGAGGAAAGATCACTGGAGATTCTGTTGGCGTCGTTTTCGCCAGAGTACGTCCAAAGGGGATTTTTGCGAGCCTGAAGAGGCTGCACTCTAATCCTAAGGAAGTAGGCAGTGATTTGAACACCAGACAGCTCTTTGCCTCGAGTGTTTTGAAGCTGATGAATACGAGACATGAGTGCCTCTGTCACCTTTTCTCTTCTTCGGAAGCTTCGGCATCCCGGGCGGCGGGTCGGCACTTCCGTCGAAAGGAATTATGTTGTGTTCAACAGAGTTGGCGCTTTCTTCGCGAATGTAGAGCCACTTTTGCGCCATCCTTGGACAGAATGGAAATTTGACGTCGAAGTAATCGACATCGGTACGAACACAGATAACAACGCCACCTATGTTATAAGTGACGTTGTGGGAGCCATTGCGGAGGCAGAAAATGCGTTTCCACAGAGCCCAATTGGGAGGGATTCCGAGGAAGCATTCGCAAAGTGTGATGAAAATAGAAATGTGAAGGATGGAATTGGGGGTCAACTGGTGCAGTTGAATCCCATAAACGAAAAGAAGGCCGCGGAGGAAATCGTGAATTGGGGCCGAAAGGCCGCGGATGAGGTGATCAACAAAACTAACCCGATACTCCATTGGAGGCTTGGGGTAGCTTTCTTGGGAAAGCGGATGGCGTCTTCCTTCTTCATGAGGCCAAGCCTCTTCAGCATGTTGATGTCCTGGTTGGAGATTTTAGATCTCTCCCACTCAAGATCCTGCGGCCATCTTGGATTCCGGAGTATTGTGGCGAGTGAGTCGCGTGCGCGGTGGCATCAACGGCAATGGGCGAGCAATGCTCGTAAGTGCGGAAGATCGGAGAGAGTTGGGCGCAGGGAAGCTTTTGCGAAGAGGAACAGATGAGCGAGCAGCGAGGGGATGAACGGAGGTTGAAGAAAGGTTTATATAAGAATCGGGTGAAGCAGTGTGCCGTTGGATGAAGAAATCGTGTGGTGCAAAAGATCTCCTAGATACAAGGGTAAAAAGGTATTTTTACTGAGATAGGCGTTACCGTACGTGCGCAGTAAAAGCGGAGGACGTGTGTCCCCCACTTGCCCGACGTGTCAACATGGTACAAACAATGGACCCACAAGGCAGAAAAATCAAGACTACTAACAGGGATGAAGCATTTTTCATTAAGGGAAGAATGTCGACAAGAAAAATAAAAAAAAGATTGGAATTATTAAATACTTCGGGAGCCTTTGATCAAATACAAGTTTTTGCCCAAATGCTCGGGGGCTACTTGACAAAAAGTAAAATTTCGAGTATGGCAATATAGAATTATGGGAGCCTACAACCAAGCACAAGTCCTTGGTTGTAGCCTCGGGGGTCCATCGGGAGCTGATCGCGCCCGAGAGATAAAAAAAGAAGAAGAAAGAGATCATATTGGGAAATAATGACAATATAGCGACAAGGTGGACTAAAATGTTGAGCCTACAACCAAGCACAAGTTCTTGGTTGTAGCCTCGGGGGCTACTCCCATCGGGAACGCTGTTCGCGTGCCCGATGGAATTAACAAAGGAAAAATAGAAAAGCAGAGTATATTTCGAGTTATAATTAACTCTACATATACTCCCATCGGGAGAGCAATATAAGTCATATTTGACTCGATAAAATGTGCCATTCCAACAGGGAAAAGCACTCGACAATATATTCTCAGAACGCAGAAGTTGCGATCAATTTCGAATGCGCAAATTTGCGGGTAAGACCCCAGATCCGTTTCGTTGGGCGTGGCATCGCTCGAAGACGCGCTCACACTTTTATCCGTATCAACGTATACGAAGAAAAATCCTAACGGACGCGTTAGGTACCCGATAAATTTGACTGGGACTCGACGTAATGGTAAGACCTTAAGCGGCTGTCGAAGTTACACCGTATCCCGAGATCATGTCCAGGGACGTGATTTTGAAGTAGGTTTTTGCGGATTGCCACTAAGCGTTAGTACCTGATCCGTCAGAAGAACTAGCCCCAACTACCATTATCCCTTACAATATAGAATTTTATGTGAAGAAATATAAAAACAGTTAAAGCTTTCGAGTAAAAATAAACAGTGGAGATTTTCCCCGATTCTACGATTCAAGCAAAATCTCGGGGGCTACTGACATAGGCATCCCAAATGGGCCTGCCGAAGATAGTACCCGGGGTTTACTGAAGGCCCATTACCCGAAGAATAAGAAGATTCGGGAGCCCAAGATATACCAAGGAAAGTCAAGAGTTGTAATAGGAAGTGTTATTTGTAATCTGGCGGGATGAGTTAGAAACCGTCCCGACTCGTAACTTGTATAGCACGAATCCCTCTGGCTCCACCTCCTATATAAAGGGCCGAGGGACGAAGAAATAATCGAATCATTGTCACAAACCCTAGTTTTCATAATCGTCGAGTACTTTTCGGCTGAAACCTTCGAGATCTACTTACCCTCTACTTCCAACTAAACCCTAGCCTACAATCCATAGGCATTGACAAGTTGATACCTTGTCAACGATGAGCTTCTTGATTTGTGGCTCCCAGGGTTGCTAGCCTTCATTTGTACTGAGCGGGAATGCTGCTCGTGCTTCCAAACACCCCAAGTTGTTCCAAAGTGTCCACCATAAATACCTATGCATGGCATTTCAAACCATTCCAGTAAATTCTCATGCGCTACCTTTAAAACCTTCAAAATGCTTCTCAATTTGTGTTAATGTTTCATAGCTCATGAGGAAGTATGTGGTGTTTAACTTTCAACCTTGTCATTTACTCTTGACGGACTTTCATTATGGACTAGTGGCACATCCGATTATCCAATAATTTTGCAAAAAGAGCTGGCAATGGGGTTCCCAGCCCCGATTAATCAAACTTCATTAATAATTCTCTTCACATGTTTTGCTCTGATTCATCAGTAAGCAACTTAATTTTGCAAATAGACACTCCTCCATGGTATGTGATTGATGGAAGGCACCAGAGGATTCGGTTAGCCATGGCTTGTGTAAGCAAAGGTTGGGGGGAGTGTCACCCATAATAAAACTAAAATACGTGTGTAAACAAAAGAGAAGAGGGATGATCTACCTCTGGTAGAGATAACGTCCTTCATGAGCCGCTCTTGAAAGTCCGGTTGGCGAGGTAGTTGGTGTACCCATTACCATTCGTTGACAACAACAAACACTTCTCAAAATAATTTTACTCTTGTTTTAAAAATGAAAAGCTCTAGCGCATGTTAATCCCCCCCTCCCCGAAGGGTCAATCTTTTATTTTTATGTTGTGTCTCCATCCTTTCTTTGAGCACTATCTTGAGAGCACAACTGTCATTCTTAGTACAATATGCTTGTCTCAAAATATGATTGATTCTAGTATAACTTTGATGCTTTTATCTTTGACAATCACTACTTCTAGTCTTTCTATGAACTTCAGAGGTGCCTGAGCATTTATATTTTGCTGATCAAATATGGGCAAGCGAGATACCACTTTATCATACTCTTTTATGAATATTGCAATCCTGCTTATAGACATGATTCATGATGCTTATTATTAATTGTTGGTACCTCTCCATGATTGACATGGCTGTTAGATGATCTTATTTGCATGTACCTTATTATGAATTGCTTAAGTGTTAGCCATAGCATGAGAATATTTACATCATATGAACAAATGTGTTCGTGAAAGTTCTTTTATCGCTCAGTTGTTAACTGAATTGCTTGAGGACAAGCAATAAGCTAAGCTTGGGGGAGTTGATACATCCAAAACGTATCTACTTTCCCGAACACTTTTGCTATTGTTTTGCCTCTAATTTGTGTGTTTTGGATGCAACTAACACGGACTAACGCTGTTTTAGAACTGCTCAGTGTCTCGTTTTTGTGCAGAAATCCAACTTTCAGAAAATCTTGGGTATGCGAAGGTCCTATTTTCCCGAATATTGGCGAGCAGAAGCAAAGCAGTGGGAGCAGGGCCCCACACACTAGGTCGGCCGCCCGGGAGGGGCCGCGCGCCCTAGTGTGTGGCGGCCTCGGTCGGCCCCGACGCCCTCCTTCGGACTACTGTGCCTTCGACCTAAAAACGCACGGGAGAAGTCGAAGTCGCGAAACCCTCGAACGCCGCCACATCGCGAAACTCCGTCTCGGGAGCAGAAGTCTCGTTCTTGCACTCCGCCGGACGGGAATTGGAGGAGATCATCGCCGCCATCACCACCGACGCCTCCATCAACCAATGTTTCCCCCATCCATGTGTGAGTAATTCCCCTGTAGGCTGAAGGGGATGGTAGGGATTGGATGAGATTGGTCATGTAATAGCATTAGATTGTTAGGGCATAGTGCCTAGTGTCCGTAATTGGTACTTTGATGATATTGTTGCAACTTGTTATGCTTAATGCTTGTCACTAGGGCCCGAGTGCCATGATCTCAGATCTGAACATGTTATTGTTTCATCGTGATATTTATTGTTTATGATCTTACCTGCAAGTTGTATACACATGTCGTTGTCCGGAACCAATGGCCCCGAGACAGAAATCGGGACAACCGGAGGGGATGGTAGTGATGTGAGGATCACATGTGTTCATGGAGTGTTAATGCTTTGCTCCGGTACTCTATTAAAAGGAGTACCTTAATATCCAGTAGATTCCCTTGAGGCCGGCTGCCACCGGGTAGGACAAAAGATGTTGTGCAAGTTTCTCATTGCGAGCACGTACGACTATAATTGGAACACATGCCTATTGATTGCTTTGTACTTCGACACCATTTTATTATTATCTGCAAATGCCCTGCTATGATTGTTACATGAGTTTCTCTCATCCATGCAACGCCCGTTATCCGTCCATGTGCCTACAGTATTTTAATCCTGCTGTTTGCTATAATTACTACTGCTGTCTTTGTTACTCTGTTGATGTTATTCTACTACTCGTTATAAATCACACTTGATAAACTCTTGCGAGCAAGTCTGTTTCCAGGTGCGGCTGAATTGACAACTCCGCTGTTAAGGCTTCCAAGTATTCTTTGTCTCCCCTTGTGTCGAATCAATAAACTGGGTTTTACTACCCGCGAAGACTGCTGCGATCCCCTATACTTGTGGATCATCATGGAGCATTGGAGATGTGTAGCTATGGAGTATAGCTTGGTGTTGTACTAGATCCATAGGGTGTTGGGAGCATCCTTGTGTGTGGAGCTCGCCCCAACCTTGTGAAGGAATCACCGCCTCGACCGGTGCCTTAGTGGAAGAGGGAGAGCACCTTCGTGGAGCTCACTCGAGGAAGAAGGTGAGGCCTTCCTTCGTGGTGTGGCCGCCTAGTCTCTTGTGTGAGACTAGCACCTCCTCAATGCAGACGTACTTCCTTTAGTGGAAGGAACTGCGGGAAACAAACCTCGACTCGCCTCGCACCCCCCGGTTGTCTCGCGACTTACTCTCTTTATCTTGTTGATTCCTTTACTAGTTGCACTCGCCCAATATTCATTGTAGGATCACCCCTATTGCTAAAGTTCACACCTTTACCTTCCGTTGCATAAAAATTGGAAAAGACTAAAACTTGCCGTAGCGCCATTCACCCCCCCTCTTGTTCGCTACGATCCATTCACGAAATTTTCAAAATAGACGACGGTTTTCTCGACAATTTTTGGGTTACGATGCACCTGGCCAAATCTCGGCTGGATTTCGAGCAAGCGCTGGAGGAAACAATAGAGATGATTATCAAAGGAGCAACGAGCAGCGAGGCGACAATAGAGATGACTCCCGAAATAATAGGCCAAATAATGGGCCTAGATTCCAGAGACCTTTCGTATCCCCTGAGGAGATGATGAACGGGCCATGCCAGATGCACTTTTTTCTCGACAGCAATGGAAACAGACAGTCGGGACACCTGCAAAAGGATTGTCGAAATTTTCAGGCAATGTTAAGGTGGGCAGGGCACGCCAATACCCAGGCGACAAATAGAAACCCGCAAGGGCCCAGGAGTGAAATTCACCTGCCACCGCCTCCCGCAATTACGGACGAGAATCGACATCAGCTCAGAATAGCGGCAGCACCAGCGCCACCACCTTACATTGATACCAACTCCAATGGAGCGGTCTCGATGATTCAGAAAGGCAGACCATCCAACAGAGCTTAGAAAGTAATCTCGCGACAGGTGTTCATGGCAGAGAAGATGCCTCCACCAACAGTTGAGTACCTCAATTGGTCAGGGCAAGACATTGGCTTCACAATAGCGGATCATCCGCAGCAAGTCCCTCGACCAGGGCAGTCAGCACTTATCTTGCCAGCAGTAATCGCGGGATTCGACGTATCGCGAGTATTCATAGATGGAGGCAGCAGCTTAAACCTTATGTATGCAGATACACTAAGGAAGATGAACATATCTCTAGAAAACCTAAAACCAACCGATACGCGTTTCCATGGAATTACGCCGGAGAAGCCAAGTTATCCGTTGGGAAGATCAATCTCGACGTTCAGTTTGGGACCCGAGAAAATTACAGGATAGAGAGGCTGGAGTTTGAAGTCGTAGATTTCCCATCACAGTACCACGCTTTGTTGGGGCGCCCAACATATGCTAGGTTTATGGCGGTACCAAACTATACATACTTGTTGTGGAGGTTACCTGGACCTAAGGGACCAATTACAGTCAAAGGAAGTTTTGCGCTAGCCGATAAATGTGACAAGGATTTTCATCGACTGTCAGAAACTTTCGGGATGCAGGCAGAGTACATGGAGTCAAGGCTCACGACTGATTACGATGTACTGCCAGATGTAGGGAGGCCTAATAAGGAATCAACTTTTAACACTACAAAGGATTCCAAGGAAGCAGATTCACCCGACGATCCGAAGAAGACGACGTCTATCGCGACAAATATGGACCTCGCGTAGGAAAGCGCTCGTCGAGTTCCTCCGTGAGCAACTGGAAAATCTTCGCATGGTGTCCGGTGACATGCCAGGAGTACCCAGGGAACTTGCCGAGCACCACCTAAACTTGGATCCACTAGCAAGACCAATCAGACAACCTTTGCGGCATTTTTCGGAGCCAAACCGCAAAGCTATGCTATCAGAGATCGATAGATTGAGAGAAGCTGGTTTCATCAAGGAGCTGCATACAGAGGCCACATGGGTCGCAAACCCAGTATTGGTCCCGAAGAAAAACACTAAAGTCCTTCGCATGTGTGTCGACTTTACGTGTCTCAACAAACATTATCCAAAGGATCACTTTCCCCTCCCAAGGATCGATCAAATTATCGACTCCACGGCAGGTTGCGAACGTCTTTCCTTCTTGGATGCATATTCTGGTTATAACCAGATCATACTAAAAGAAGAAGATGAAGTCAAGACAGTGTTCATAACACCTTTTGGCGTGTTCTGCTACAGAACAATGCCTTTTGGTTTAAAAAACGCGGGAGCAACATATCAGCGGATGATGCAGAAGTGCCTAGCAACACAGATTGGAAAAAACGTACAAGTGTACATTGATGATGTCGTCATAACATCAAAGAAGGGGTCAACGTTGATCGAAGATTTGAAGGAAACCTTCGACAACTTAGACAAGTTCTGCCTCAAACTGAACCCGACAAAGTGCTCTTTCGGCGTCCCTGCAGGAGAACTTCTCGGGTTCTTAGTTTCAGCAAGAGGGATTGAAGAAAATCCCGAAAAAATCCAGGCCATCGTAACGATGAGAAAGCCAACAAAGTTGAAAGAAATACAACAGCTAACCGGGCGAGTCGCAGCTTTAAGCAGATTCATTGCCAGGTTGGGGGAAAAGGCGTTACCATTTTACGCCTTAATCAAACAAGGAGGGAAGTTCCAGTGGAATGAAGAGGTAGATAGAGCCTTCGAGGATCTTAAGCGCATAATCTCGACACCACCAATCTTGGTGGCGCCGAAAGAGAAGGAACCTCTGTTGTTATACATTGCGGCCACACCTCAGGTGGTAAGCACAGCACTTGTCGTTGAAAGAGAGGAAGAAGGAAAACTCCATGGAATACAGAGGCCAGTATACTTCATCAGCAAAGTCTTATCGCCTTCAAAATAGAGGTATCCTCAGTACCAAAAGCTAGCATATGGAGTGTTTACAACCGCAAGAAAATTGCGGCACTATTTTTCGGCACACCCGATAATAATGGTCAATGAGGCGCCCTTGTCCAACATACTAAACAACCCAGAAGCTACGGGTCGTGTCTCCCTTTGGGGAATAGAGCTTTCCCCTCGGGACATCACGTATGAAAAAAGAAAGGCAATAAAGTCGCAGATTCTACCAGATTTCATCGCAGAGTGGATGGAGTTACAAAATACAGGACCACCGGATTTATCGAGAACTTGGACTATGAACTTCGACGGGTCCAAGAGATTAGAAGGAGCTGGAGAAGGCGTGATACTAATATCACCTGAGGGCGACAAGCTAAAATACGTCTTGAGGATGACGTTCCCAAACGCATCTAACAATGAGGCAGAATACGAAGCTCTCATACACGGGATGAAGATGGCGAAAGCTTGTGGTGCAACTCGACTAAAAATCTTTGGCGACTCGCAGTTGGTGGCTCAGCAAGTCATGAACCAATGCGATGCAGCCAATGACAGTATGGTAGCATACAAGGAAGTGTACAATGAGCTCGAGAAGTTATTTGATGGATGCGAAGTAAATCACATCAGGCTGAGCAATGATGAAGCCGACGTTCTCGTAAACATCGGGTCGCAATGCCTCGCAATTCCGCCAGGCGTATTCTGGGAAGAGATAGCAGAGAGATCTACGAAGTCGACAAAACCAAAAAAGAAGGAGAAGGACAAGAAACCCTCGGGGGCTACCAAAGAAGCACCAGAGGAAGAAGAAGAAGAGGAACATGACTTAGTAATGATGGTGCAAATTCCATGGATGCAGGTATACATATCATATATCCTGAGAAAAGAAATACCCAATGATCTAGTTGAAGCAAGGCGAGTTATCAGGCGATCCAAAGCCTTTACAGTGGTAAAAGGGGAGCTGTACAAACGCAGTACTTCGGGTGTGTTACAGCGATGCGTAACACCCGAAGAAGGAAGGATAATCTTGAAGGACATACACGAGGGAATCTGTGGTCACCACGCAAGCAGTCGAGCTATTGCCGCCAAGGTTTTTCGAGCTGGATTTTACTGGTTGACAGCAATAGAGGATGCAAAGGAGATAGTACGAACTTGTGACGCGTGCTAGAGATTTGCCGCGAAACCTCACTCTCCGGCAGCAGAACTGATGCCAATACCATTGTCTTGGCCCTTTGCTCAATGGGGCCTCGACATGGTGGGAAAACTACACAAGGCCTCGCCAGGAGGATACGAGTATATGCTCGTCGTTGTCGATAAATTCACAAAGTGGATAGAAGCAAAACCGATAAATTCACCAGACGGAGCGTCTGTCGTCAAATTCGTGAAAAGCATCGTCTTCAGGTTTGGAGTGCCTGATAGCATCGTCACGGACAATGGTAGCAACTTCACATCCAAGGAATTCAAGGCATATTGTGTAGAGGTAGGCATCAAACTACACTTTGCATCAGTTGCGCACCCGCAAACCAATGGTCAAGTCGAAAAAGCCAATGGCATTATCTGCACCGGGATTAAGAAGCGCTTGTTGGCACCACTGGCAAAAGCTCGACATACTTGGCCTGAAGAGTTACCCAGTGTGTTATGGAGTATACGAACAACACCAAATACAGCGACACAGGAAACTCCGTTTTTCCTGGTCCATGGAGCTGAGGCAGTGTTGCCAATCGAAATAGAGCATGATTCCCCGAGAGTCACAGAATATGACGAGGAAACCTCAAGAAGAGCATTGGAGGACGATGTCGATGCATTAGATGAAGCTCGAGATGAAGTACTATCACGGGTCACTAAGTACCAGCAAGACTTGAAAAATTATCATAGTCGACGTTTGAGACCAAGGTCCTTTCAGGTGGGAGATCTAGTTCTACGACTCAATCAACAGAGCACTGAAAAACTCGAGTCACCATGGCTTGGTCCTTACATCATCACGGAAGTCATCGAAGGAGGAGCATACAGAATCAAGGATAAGAAGTCAGGGGTTCCCGAGAAAAACCCCTGGAACGTGGCACAGCTAAGGCGTTTTTACGCTTAGTGTCGAAATATAGCCCTCCTTGTAAAAATACAATGTACTGAAACGCCCGCGAGTTTTCAGACGCACTCTTTTCCTTTTTCGGGGCACCGAGTGGGGCCGGAAAAGGTTTCTAATGAGGCGGGCTCGTGGTGCTGCAATATAATAAAGATAGTCTAGATATATATTTCTTCGACATGCCCGGGGGCTTGTGCTTAAGACTTACAATATATATCTCCGAAAATATTTCGCCTTGGTGCGAAAACACCTCGCAAAATAAACAAAGATACAAGATAGCGATCAACAACAAGGCACGGGGCTCGTACCCGCAAATATAGCATATTCAATATAATTTAGTTGCCTTGGTTTAAAACCTCGCACATACAATAAAGAAATTCGCTACCGAGACACTCGGGGGCTTGATGAGGAAAAATAAAAACATTTATTGGCTTTACAATATAGAACATGTTCACAACATACAAGAGACAATTCCTGAGAAAAACTCAACGTTACCAGAGAAAAAGAAAAATCAATTATGGCCTAGTATATTGTCTATGGTCATCCAATTTACAGTACGAGTACTGTGTTCAGCATAGCTGCCCTTCACGAAGAACTCAGAGTCCATCCGAAGAAGTTCATCCATCATATCTTCTGCTACAGGGGTCACATGATCATCAATTTTGCTAACATCCCTTTTCCTTTTCGCCATCTTGGCCATGCATTTGGTAACAATTTGGCTCATGTCAAACTTGGGATAGCAGATTTTGATCATCATCATAGCAAACCTGGCGCCAGCAGAAAGTTGCGCCCGAACAAAGCCATGGATTTGCGAGCATCTCGAAATTTCTCCATCAAACCAAGAAGAGTATCGGGTGCCTCGTTCCGAGGAAACATCGTCTTGTAAACCAGAGACAATGTTCTAGTGCAGAAATCCAGGAAGTCGCAAACCTGACAGGCGCGGTCTTGAAACCTCACAATTTGTCGAGTCCGCTCTGGAGTGGCCCAGAATAGAGAACCATGGTCAAGAGAAAGGTTAACGAGAAGATTTGTCCTTGTGTTTACCCTCTCTTCTTCGGCAGCAGTGTCGAGAAAGGAACCAATTTGGAGACGGCACAAAAATTTCAAAAAAAAAGAGGATACAGAAAAAAGACAGAACAAGTTTTGATTCAAAAAAGCGTACCCGACATATCCACACTGGCTTCATTCATCAATTCGAGCATAAAATTCTCTCGAGTGGTTGCCTTTTCAGCTTCAGAAACGACGGCTTCCTTGGCAGTCATGGCTTCTTGAGCTTGTTGAAGTGCAATTTTTTCTGCTTCGGATGCCTTGCGAGATTGTTCCATCATCACAAGTGTTTGCCTCTTCGCATACTGAAGTTGTTGCCGAAGTTCTTCCAAATCTTGCGATAAATTATTACTCAAGGAATCTTCGCCAGGTTCAGTATTAACAAGCACTTTCTTCGAGCGAGAAGAAGTAGGTAAAATATCGGAAGGAGCAGGAGTTGGAGTATAGTTATCAAATATCAACTGAAATTAAAAAAGGTCGACATCAATCATCAAGCAAAATAGAATTCCATTGATTTTCAGAATAAGTACAAGGCATTACAATGGAGCTAGTGGGATAAGTGTCGCCAAAAGCTACTTTGGTGACAGTATCAAAAGGAAGAAAAGAAAAAGAGAAAAAAGGGGGGAAAGACAAGGTGGTCTACTGGACCTCCGGTTTGGATGAGCTTGGAGCTGGAGTTGGCTTGCACCCAAGATAAGCAAGAACCTTCTTCGAGTTAGGTTTCACAGCCTTAATCAGCGACTGCCACCTTTTGGTCTCCATCTCTTGCGTGTCGCCGACCCTAGCCCAGTCGATATTTTGTTGGCTATCGGCAACCAGGGCTATGGTACCCTCCACGCCAACCTTCAAACTTTCTTGACGAAGTTTGAGTCCAAGGTTTTCGGGAGCATTGAAGCACTTGGCGAGAGCAAGAAACGACGCGGGTTGTTCTTTCTTCGGGAAGAAGTAGGGGTACAGCTGCGACAACCCCGCCTCAGCTTCAGCAAGACCGTCGCGTGCCTCGTCTCCATGAATCTCAAGGAGAGAAAGCGCGTCAAGAAGGGGATCATTCTCGGGATCTCTAAGTTCATATTCTTGACCCGTCTTTCCTGCTAAGACAAAAATTTATTGATAAGTAAGCAAGATAGAAGAAGTTCAGGGAAGTCAAAATAGTTTGGGCACTTACTGGCAAAACGACGGCTCTGCGACGCCAAGCGCTTCATAATCGCTTCTTCGCGAGCAGATTATTCAGAAATACGCTCACTTAAAGAGTTTTCCGCCTCATGAAGTCTCTTTCGAAGATCTTCGACGGTGGCGGCCTCTGCCTTAGCCTTTTTGGCATCTGCTTCAGCCTCCTTACGAGCTTTTTCACTTTGCTCCAGTTTGCAAGCAAGTGTGTCAGCACGTTTTGTAGCTTCCGCAAGATCGGCTGAAAAAGTAGTCGACAATAATGACTATTGTGACAAGAATTAAGAGGAAGGAAATTCAATCAAGAAAAATATAGCAAGATAGTACCTTTCAGCTGGTTCGAAAGATCACGGTACCCGACGAATTGGGAACCGAGACGAAAAAATTCCTTCATCAAAGGCTAGAGAAATCCAAAGAAAGAAAAGTCAAATATAGTACGGGAAAAATTCGATGGCAACAAGGAAAAAAGAGGTAACAAACAAAAGAGTAATGGATAAAACTTACGTCATTCAGTGAAGAAGTCGTGAAACCACCACTTAATTGGGCGGGTTCTTCGACTGGTTCAATCCTGGCCCTCTTCGGTGAAGGGGCTCGGGGGCTTGCAGGTGGAGTTGGATGCTCGACGTTATGTTGAGGAGGCGAATTTTCCTCTACATCAGGTTGAACATCCGACACAACTAAAGTACGTGACGTGCTCATTCGAGCAGCCACGTCAATAGGTGGATTTTTTTCCTCGTCATCACTGCAATAAAACGTCGACAATATAAGGAAAAACGACGATAAGTATTTTGCAAGATAAACAACCAAGCACAATAAGGACTTACGAGCTGACAAGGGCATCCAAGAAAGGGTCGAAGGCTTTCTTCCCTTCGGAAGGACCAACTTCTTCGGCTTTGGAGGTGCCGGAATCTTCGACTTCATTCCTCTTCCTCTTGTTCTTTGGAGAAACAGCAGGAGGAGGGGAATATGCTGAGGCAGTGGCCTCAGAATCGGTCTCTTTTTTAGAGGATACCGCAGATTTTCGAGAAACTGCGGCTTCACTCTCAGGGCGAGAAGTACCCTGGTTGTCGTCGGTGACAACGGCCCGTTCTTCGACTTCTCCACCTTCAGGAAGGGGAGGAAGAGAAACAAGATCTGGATGGTTCTACAAAACAGAAAAATGTCGACAAGAAAGTCATACAAAGGATGTCAACAAAAACAAAACAAAAAAAGTGGTTGATAAAAATAGTTCACACGAGAAATTACCTCAGGGAGCGGGTTGGTGGCGCTATACGGCTTTACGCGGCAAGACGAGGGGACAGGATCTTTCTTGTTGAGGGAAGAGATTTTGCGGACAAGTTTTTCTAAATCTTTGACCGGCAAATCCACTGACAAGCGATCCACATCTTCGTTGCCAGCATACTTCCAGAGGGGATTTTTGCGAGCTTGCAGAGGCTGCACTCTAATCCTAAGGAAATACGCCGTGATTTGGATACCCGACAACTCTTGGCCACGAGTGTTTTGAAGTTCGTGGATGCGAGTCATCAGTGCCTCTGTCGCCGCTTTTCTTCGGCGGTAGCCTCTGCATCCCAGGATCGGCGGCGACAGATTCTTTCGGCACCATCAAAAGGAGGAATGTTGTCTTCAACAGACCCATGGTTTTCCTCGTGAATGTATAACCATTTTTTGCGCCACCCTTGAACTGAGTCAGGGAATTTGACATCGAAGTACTCGACATCAGGGCGAACGCAGATAACGACGCCGCCTATGTTATAGGCGACATTGGCAGAGCCATTGTGGCGAAAAAAGAAGAGGCGCTTCCATAAAGCCCAGTTAGGCTGTACTCCAAGGAAGGACTCGCAAAGGGTGATAAAGATCGAGATGTGGAGTATGGAATTGGGAGTGAGATGGTGGAGTTGCAACCCGTACACGAAAAGCAACCCTCGAAGAAAATTGTGAATAGGGGCAGAGAGGCCGCGGATGAGATGATCAACAAAACTAACCCGATACTCCATTGGAGGGGTTGGGTAGCTTTCTTCGCTGGGGAAGCGCAGCGCGTCTTGCTTCTTGTTGATCCCCAGTTTCTTCAGCAGGTTGATGTCTTGGGCGGAGATTTTGGATCTCTCCCACTCAGCGCTTCGTAGATCCGCGGCAGCCATTGTGGATTCAGGAGTAGTGTGCCTGGTGAGTTTGCGCGGTGGCATCAACAATGGCGCAGTAGCACAGTGCGAGCGAGGTGGAGCTCAAAGAACTGTGGGCGCAAGGAAAGATTTCGGCAGAGGAGAGCAGAGGAGCGGCGCGAGCGAAAGTGTGGAAGGAGGAAGACGATGACCTTTAAATAAAGGTGTGCTGAATCGACGCACCGTTCGATGAAGAAAATGTGAGGTAGATGGTGTACACGTGGAATAAGGGTAATAGAGTAATTTCAGTATGAAGGCGTTACAGCGCGTGCGCCAGGAAAAGCGGAGGACGTGTGTCCCCCACTTGCACGACGTGTCAAGATAACAGGAAATCTGGACCCACAAGACAGAGAGAGAGCATTACTCGCGTTTTCTGGATGCAACGATCGTGGCTATCGTCAGTAATGAGGTCACTTTGACCAAGGGGGAAAGTCTCGACAATAAAAAAAAGGAAGAGAGAGGATTGGCGGCACGAAAAATTATTTCGGGAGCTTTTGATCAAATACAAAGTTTTTGCCCAAATGCTCGGGGGCTACTTTGGAAAAAAGTAAAATTCGAGTGTGACAATATAGAAATTGCGGGAGCCTATGATCAAACGCAAGCATTTGTTCATAGCCTCGGGGGCTACTCCCATCGGGAACGCTGTTCGCGTGCCCGATGAAATTATAAAAAAGAGAGAGAAAAAGAAGAAGAAAAAGGGAGCATATTTCGAGTTATGTAAATAACTCTACATATACTCCCATCGGGAGATATAAGTCATCCGTTGACTCAATAAAATGTGCTATTCCAACGCGAATAAGCACTCGACAATATATTCTCGAACGCCAAAGTTGCGAATAATTTCTGAATGCCGCAAAACTTTGCGAAGGTAAGACCCCGAATCCGTTCTGTGTGGCGTGGCGCCGTCTCGACGTCGGTTTGCTACTTTTTCCGTATCAAGATACGAAGAAAAATCCTAACGGACGCGTTAGGTACCCGATAAATATGACGGGACTCGACGAATGGTAAGACCTTAAGCGGCACCTGTCGAAGTTTTATCCCGAGATCATGTCCAGGGACGTGATCTTGAAGTAGGTTTTTGCGAATTACCACTAGAGCAGTTAACTAGTACCTGATCCGTCAGATGAACTAGCCCCAACTACCATTATCCCTGTACAATATAGAAATTTGTATGCAAAGATATGTGGTAAAATTCAAGGGTATTGAATAAATATAAAAGTGGAGATTTTCCTTGACTCTACGATTCAAACAAAATCTCGGGGACATAGGCATCCCTAATGGGCCCGAAGATGGTACCGGGATTTATTGAAGGCCCACGACCGAAGTATAAGAAGATTCGGAAGTCCAAGATGCTATTATGGAAAGCTAGAATTGTAATAGGAAGTGTTATTTGTAATCTTGCGGGACGGATTAGAAACCCTCCCGAACTCTGTAAACCTGTATATCACGAATCCCTCGGCTCCAACTTCTATATAAGAGGGAGTCGAGGGACAAAGAAAGGATCGAATCATTGTTCATCAAACCCTAGCTTTTACATCGTCGAGTACTTTTCGGCTGAAACCTTCGAGATCTACTTGCCCTCTACATCCAACGAAACCCTAATCTACTACTTGTAGGCATTGACGAGTTAATACCTTGTCAAACACAAAGATCACAGAGCCACATGAATTTACTAGGGCGCCAACAAACCAGCCGCAAAGGAGGCACCCATCAAATAACTGCAGATGTAGCTCCAATTATTTGAAGTTGGCAAACAATGTCTTTTTTGTTGTACACTCCTTCAGTGCCATATGCCCATATATATGGACTACTTCCTAGATCTTGGCAATGATGAGTGAGCGTTCATGTGGCCCAAGCTTGAGCGTATGGAGATGATGAAGAGATAATTAATACAGCAGTGCCACTAACACAATCATTTGCGCGCGCGCGTAGAGTAGAACGGATGCTATGAACTAGCTCGCGCGCGATCAGCTTAATGCACCTACTCGCTCCCTCCATCGTGTTGGCCAACTTACGGTATGTATTGTACATGATGAAACGAATCATATCAAACCGCGTACAAGGCTTGGCAGACCACGCAGCGATCGGCCAGCTCTTTGTGCATGTATTTGTCGCATACTGCTCACGCGCGCATCACCCGTGATGTGCACGTACGCAGAGATTAGTACGTTACACCAGCCCAACCGATGGACTCCCAGTCCCATCCCATCGCCGTCGATCTTAACGACCAGTCATGAAGAACCCACTGATACCCAGCATCAAATTAAAAACCTAGGATGCTGCATCAAGCTCAACTAGCTATGGTCACCACCAGCTGGCTTTAGGTTCGGTCAAAGCAGCTAGCCATCGGGTGGTACAGTTGGCAGCACAGAGCCGGCCGGCCGACATGGACGTACAGCTAGGCACTGTCAGCCCTCAGGGTAGTGGAGTAACAGTAGTAACATCACACAACCCCCAGCATGGCAGTAGCCCATAACATCACCCACCCAAAGCGAAACACAATGACACCACATATGACGAACTGCTAGGACATATGTTACTAGTCTAAGTTACTCCCCACTATGACTAGCCTAACTCTAGGTCAACTTGGATGGGTGCTGGCCTAATCACGCCGTCCACGTCACGCCCGGAAACAGAGGAGGCGCCACGTGACACTGATCCTGACCTGACGATCGAGTGAGTGAGTTTTAAATCAGGTGCCGTGGTGTGGTGACGGCGAATTACGAATCTGATTAAGTGCATCGTGTCACCAGGATTCCTTGCACAGATTCAGGGTTTGTGCCAGTGCCTGCGTGCAGTGCAGACGCCACGTGATGCTTGTCTACCTTTCGCCTCTCCGTACGTACGTACAACGTACTGCCTCGCAGGACAGCGAGTTCAACAGCTAGCTGGATGGGTCGGAGCAAGCAACAGTTCGGTACTTCGGTTCTGTTCACGTTCGTAATCTCGCTACCTTCGCTGATGAGACGTCCCGTCATTTCCCTCTCTTGCCGCCGAGCTTATCGCTGGTGCCTGGTGATTATAGTTGGTCGTGAAAGTTGCTTCTCGCATCCATTGCATCATGTTCTACCATTGAGCCACGTATGCTCCTGATTTGCTGCATCCCTCCCTTCTTCTTCCTCTGGACGGCCATGGTGGCGAGGGGAGAATCACTTGAAAGTGATGCAGGAAGCGGATGCACACAACCAATAAAAAACTAAAAAATAAAAGTTTTGCTACAATGCTTCGGTCTTTGCAGCTGCAGCATACATACCCCTAAGACAACGCCTGACATCCAGGTTCTCTAAAAGCGACGTCTCAAAGAAAAAAACAATGCACAAACACCATCGTCGCCCGCTAGAGGATCTTAGATTTTCACCCCGAAGACAATCTCCCCTCTTAAAACAATGTCTTCAATAAATCCATTGCCAGGCACAACCAATTAAGATCAGACCTGGATTTTCGCCCTCAAAGTACTTTAAACTTCACATGTATTGTCGCCCCCACTTTCATATTGTTGCTACGAAACCTGAAATACAAAGCCAATTCCTCGTCGTTGCAAAGACTCGAACCACCATTACTAGTCCTCAATTACTGGCTTCCATGGCATCCTTCGCCTCTGACTTCAACATGGACCAAACCATGTCCCTGGTACTAACAAATAGCAGAGCTTCGCGCAGTCCCTCCAGAACCAAACGGTCAAGAAAAAAACATGGATGCGGACGACCGAATCTCATTCGATCCAGAAATCTTCAGGCATAAGGCACACTAGGGAATTCTCCGACGGTGCCTTCCGAAACTCGACACTCTAGCCACATCATGAAGGACACACATCAAGCGGATCTTCGTCTTGGCGCTAGAGGAACCTAGGACCGCCACCATTATTCAAGGCGAGCCCCCACGCATCCGGTCATTCGACCGCCCGATTCAACGGTAAAAGTTGGCAGATCAAGGACAACCCTGGTCGCCACGCCCCACGAGAACGAACAGTACTGCCTCATAGAAAATCGATGACCATGGAGGTAGTGATGGCGATTGCGAAGGCGCGTCAGCCGCAACCCTTCGGCCCAGTGACCCGGACTGCCAACGCTCACCAAACGAAGGGTTTCTTTTCTTTTCCCACAATATGAAAATGGGTTTGGTGCATGTCAACCAAGCGTAGAAACATGTCCATGCCATGTTTTCAGTCCTGGAATCAGGCTAAGGGCATCTCCTAGCGACCCGACACGAACGGACGCAAAATAACCGTTTGTATCCGCTCGGTTTAAAAAAATACGTCTGCACCCCAACCTAGCAGCTTGATGTAAACTGACCGATTTGTCTATGGAGATGCAAATCGGGACCAAATTTAGGGTCGTCTACATAGACGTTGTCCGCGTGTTCGTGTGGCCTTTTCGGCCCCTCTCTCCTCTCTAATTAATGGAGTGCACATGTGGTTTGCCACTTTTGACCACCAAAAGGTATCTCTCCCTATCTTTCGCCCCCTTTGTGGTGAAAAAAATGGACACTGCCGTTGGGGAAGGTGCACACATACGAACGTGTTGGAAAAAAGTAGTCATTTTCGTATCCGCGTCTGACGGAAACGGATATAAATCAAGTCCAAAATACATGGATCTTTGGAGATGGCCTAGGTTGACCGATACACACTGTTGCGCGTCCATACATGAGCATGGCAAGAAAATATTGCCAAGCTCAAGTTCGGCGCCGTATCATAGCCTGGAATGTGCACGCAAATTAGGCACCTTTCGTATCATCCGTACACTCTCCTCGATACTACACGGTAGCTCCCAAACAAATTGAAGTGCCCAAAAAACTATGCTAGCACTACCACTAAACTGGGTTTGTTTGGGAGTACCTAAGATGACAGCATCATGACTGCGTTGGTGCCTCCCATTTGGTCAAGCCAAACAGAGTCATGCATGCTACTCCATCTTCTGAAGATCGAGGGAGGCCGAGGAAGACTCGAAGGGGCAGAGGCTTGTGCTGGAAGCGCATGTGATGGCGCATATGGCGATGTTCCCCAGCCGGCCTCCGCCTCTGCACGGCCTCGACCAGTTTTTAATGGACAGCGACCGAGGTGAGGATGGCTCCAGCCTCCAGGTGCACCGCACCGCATCATCCATGGATCCATCCATACGCATGTGGAGGCGAAGCACAAGGCAGATCGCATTCTGAGGTGGGCTGCACAGCACGACGCGCAGCGCAAGGTGGTGGTGTTGACTCACACCTGGGATGGCATTATGTCAGTTAAAATAAGCTGCTTTGTGTTCGTCTATGCGTAGAAACTGGAAAACGCCAGGTGTGAGCGGCCGGGACATCGCCACCGATTAACAGAATATGATGCCGTTCCATAGTACTGTAGATACCATACTATGGCAGATCTTTTCTGGCGGAGAATCGCAGGTACATGCTATATAAATCATTGGTTATCAGTTATGTTGTTAGCACTCATTTAGGCAGAGAACTCCCCCAAAGAGATATTTTGTGATCGTCAAAGAACAGTTAGTATACTGGTGCCTAATTAGATTGTGCACATGGGGCTCAACAGAAAGCATTAGTTATGGTCATCTAAACCTTAATAAACGTACTACTCAATACTACTCGTGTCGCATTCATCAGAGTTGTGACTTGCTGAAGAAACGGTTAGCCAATGGTGGCAAGACACAGACCATCAGTTGGAACGATGAGTGTGCTTCTCTTCTCGTCTTGGATTGAAAAGAAAAAGGACCCGAAGTACCCAACCTTAAAGCTTTCAACGCCACAAAGAAGAAAGGTTGGTACTGGCAGCAAATCATTGGATGCATTCATGCCCACGTGGCCATAACTCTGGAAGCAGGACACCGTGCGTCCGTGCCATTGACAATATACTCTTCTTTTCACTCATGATGATGATAAACGGAAAAAAAAAAAATTACTATCCTCAAAAGCAAAATCCTAACAGAAGCAACTTGGGCCCATAAGTTACTCAACATGCCAGACCAAAGGAAGAATGAAGCCCAGCCCCCAGCTCAAACGAGGTCCCTGCTGACATGCTTCGAAACTCCGTGTTCCTCAACAAAGCAATTGCATTTCAGTGCTGCTACCCAAAGCAATGGCTATCAGGTAAAGCCCAAAATGTACTAGGAGACTCATTTTTTCCCCACAAGTAACAGCAGCGGCTGGTTCAGCCGCTCGGTCAAGAACGCTGGTGGACCTTACTTAGACAAGAGGAATCGTCAAGATATGCAACATATATACACGATTACATGCTACTGAATCATTTCCCCTCCAAATGTCTAAAGTCTAAACAGCCGCCATAACTTGCCTCGGGAGCATCCTTCCTCATTTCCCAGTACAGTAAGAACTGAATGTTCAAGATCCAAAATATCAGTGAATAATTGCTCTGCAAGTACAGTTCCTAGCAGACTAAGCTTCGATTAGAGCTGCCAGGTCCTCTTCTGATGATGTCTCGGGTCTGACAATCTCTTCAGGCAAATCGTCCAGCAGATCATCTTCAGCCTCATGCTTCTTAGGCGGTTCTGCTTCAATCAACCTCCTCAACTCTGCCTCAAGCTCTTTCGCGACACTCTCGTTTGCAGTAAGGAAAGATTTAAGGTTATCTTTACCTTGGAATTGCTGTTCGTTGAAAGAATAATATGCACCACCAGTCTTTTTAATAAGCTTGTGCTTTAACCCGAGCTCAAAGAGCTCTGAGCTGCGGCATATTCCTTTTCCAAATTCCAGATCAAATTGCGCTGTCCTGAATGGTGGGGCATGCTTGTTTTTCACAATCTTCACACTAACCTGACTTCCTATAGTCTGCAAATAAAACTCATCGTCATCAGTTCGAAGAGCTTGCTAGATAATCTACACATATAATGTTTCAAGGGGAACACCTTACATAATACAGTATATGAGAAAGCTAATCTGTAAGGCCAGGAATTATAATTTACCCAGTGATAAAACAGCAAAGGCAAGCCCCTAAGAGTTGTATGTATCACAAGTCTAACAGACATTATATAGTATTAATATGTCTAATGCAGGTATGACCATATCTGTTTCAAAAGTCTTACTACTTTGAACACTGATATCCACGTGTTTCCAGTATCGGCCAATTTTTATCAGGTAAATGTTAGGGATGTAAATTAGTAAATTACCTCTTCCCCTTTCTTTACCAAACCAACACGCCTGATGTTCAGTCGAACAGAGGCATAAAACTTGAGGGCATTACCACCAGAAGTGACCTCTTTTGGTCCTCCAAATCCAAACGTCTGTACTGTAGCCCTGATCTGCAACGTGTTCAAGGATACAAAATTATACAATTTTCCAAGATGTGTGAAGATGGAAAGGCTTGAGTGGTTAAAAGTGGAATGCAAAAACATGGAAACTTTCTTGAGAAATGCAGGATGCAATGACGAAAGCATAAAAAAGGTGACCATGTCCAATGGACCACGTTAAAAAAACAGAGGCTTAGAAGAATCAGCTTTAATGTTTCTTAATCTTTGGAAAACATCAATTTCTAGTGTTAGAATAATATAATGTAATCTCAGAGATCTCCAAGTAATTTTACCGTTGACAAAAATGTAAAGTATAGCAACATTAGGACTTGTCGATTCGGTGCTGCACTCACCATTGATCCATCAAAGGACACGCCGACACAAAATCAAAAAAAAAAGTCCAATAAAAAGATCATATAATTAATACCTGATTAATAAATAACAATATTGTCTGGGACAGTGAAAGAGAATGGCTCAGCTTTCGAAGAGCTTGGCTCATTAGCCTAGCCTGGAGAGCAACATGTGCATCACCCATCTCTCCATCAAGCTCAGTCTTAGGGACAAGAGCTGCTACCTGTACCACAGAATAAGATGATCAGTCTTTATAGCTCTTAAATAATGGAAGACTTTTGGTTATTAAGATGGGTCAGTATGTTTATAGTGCTAATTTGGCAATGATCTTCTAAGCATGAGTGGAAGTGCCGTAAAGAAATAGAAACTATCTCTACTCGGGAAGAGAAAATCACATGGGAGGGGTAGCTAGATGGTCAAGGTCTTACACTGTCAACAACTACAACATCAACAGAGCCACTTCGAATCAGTGTGTCCACAAGACTGAGTGCCTGCTCAGCAGAGTCTGGCTGAGAGAGAAGTAAATTACTGGTATCAACACCAATTGCCTCTGCCAGAGATGGATCCAAAGCATGCTCTGCATCTACAAATGCACAGTAACCTAGAACACAAGACAAACCAAAAACAATAACAGTTAAGTTGAATTCCAAAGTGCCAGGACTATGCATATAAGAACTTGGTGCAATTATACTAAGCTATACAATCTTCCAACAAGGTTGATAATTCTAGGCCAAAATTATAGCGCATAGCCTTAGCCTCATACTGAAACAGAGTAAATCAGGATTACATGAGAGCTACCATTCATGGTTGACTTATTTTCATATTCCATAATCTACAGATAAAAATGGCATATTCTTTTCATAATCATGTTCTAAGCATAAGAACCCACCGAGCATATCAGATCAAGGTTCATATTTAAAAACACTGGATTAGGCACAAATAATTCTGAAACTCGGTGAGAATACTCCTGTCCAATTGTTAAATAGTTTTTTGCTCAATAGGCAGTTTTGAGAAGCCAACTGCTTTACCGTCTTAACAAAAATGTACAAAACACAATTAACATGACATCGTAAGGTTCACGTTGCTGCACAACAGTCATCAATGCATGCTAATATGCTACATCAGAAGTAGCTGAGCAAATAATGCTGCTGATTCACCATCTTGTCAGTCCTACAGGTACATGCTACAAATCCAGTATCCCACAATTGCATCCATAGATTGAAGGAGGACACATCAGAATGCAGGTTTTTTCCACTAGTTATTAGCCAAATACTAGAGCAGATAAAAGCAGATGATGAAATAGAGGTCAGATACGAAGTTTTGGGTTTACCGCCACTGGCATGCTTTTGTGCTTCAGCAATAACATGGAGAGCAAGTGTTGTCTTCCCTGAAGCCTCTGGTCCATAAACCTCTACAACGCGTCCCTACAGAGAACAATGGCATGCTACTTTTTTACAAACCAAAATACATCATTGCGAAAACACCAACGGTTCCAACAAAAACAGGACTGCTGGCTAAAGCTAAATGTGAGAAGACCTTTTTGTGGTACCAAATTGGTTACAGATTGTAAACAATATTATGCAATGAACAGACACAATCAACACAAAAGAGCTTTGGGAAATTGGGAATGCATACCTTTGGAAGCCCACCGATCCCTAGTGCCATATCCAAAGAGAAAGAGCCAGTAGACACCACAGGTACTTCTCTATGACCTTCAGTGCGACCAAGCCACATTATTGCTCCCTTCCCAAATGAAGATGTAATCTGATCAATGGCCTGATGCAAAGCCAAGTCTTTCTTTGACATATTCTCGTCGCCGGAGTCAGTTCCACTTGACTTGGTCTTCTTTTTGGCTAAGCATACAATAAGAGGCTAATCAGGAAATGATGCAGTGCATAGTGAGAACTGAAGATAGTTCGAGCAAAAGAACAAGCCATGCAGTAATAATAATTCATACTATTATGACTGCCTGTGTTGCAGCTAACAGTAAGACATGAATCATTATGTGGCAGCGATGCAACAAAATTAAGCAGATGTCCACCAAATCACACACTGCAACTCAGTGCACATGACAAAATATGTGAAATAACATACGAAGAAATAATTTTACAACCTTTAGTAGCGAAATCTCGGCAATGGAAAGTAGAGCCGCATATCCCCTGCCTATAGCTCTGCAAAAATATTAAACCATTAGCGACAGCATATCGGTGTTCACAGTCATCGTAGAACATTGATTCATGTGAAATCGTTCCGCCTAAATCAGCATCCTTCTAGAGCTCACTATATAAAAGGTCACTGAGGAAACTCTAATTGCACCAACACATTTCTGCACATAATTCATCTCAATCCTAGTCGTGTAGCAGATTTCTTGCAGTGATGGTTTCTTAGCCGTAGCATGAAGGCATACTGCAAACCACTCTTCAGCTCAAACACAACTTGCAAGGATGGAAATTTTGTGGGACTAATCTAGCCATAGAAGACCAGCTCGGGTATTTTCAGCAATCCCATCACAGCTCAATCTAAATTAATCAAACCACATATGGCGCAGCATAGGCAGATTGCATTTTCAAGCAGCAAACGGTTTTAAGCTCGCTCTACAAAAACAGGGGTGTTTAATCCTTAACGAATCGCTATGAACACAGGGAATAAAACGACGCCACTGGTACAATACAGCAAACTGACGAAGGTATACGGGCTCGCACAGCCGGAAATCGAGATTAAAAATGGAGAAATCGGGCCCCAAAAGGAACGATTCCATACAGCAAACGATCAACCTCGGAGACTAAAGCAGGTGAAGCATTAACCCCAACACTCTGACTACTTCCCCCCTCCACCATCCCCACGCCACCCCCAGAAACTGAAAACCCGCACTTCGAACACAGTGGAGGGCAGAGTTCAACCTCGGGGCAGGACGCGGCGGCGGCGGAGGCGGAGGCGATGGCGCGCCGCAGCGCCGCGCGCCTCAGGAGCGTGGCCATGGCGCCGGCGGCTTCGTCTCCGGACCCTGCAGCCGCGGGGAGAGGATGGGCGGCTAGGGTTTAGGGTTTTGCGCGCTCGTATTATTTCTTTTTTTGCTCCGCGATATTTCGGCCTCCTTTTTGTTTCGCTGCTCCCCATTCTCGGGCGACGGGAAGAGCGAGGCCGCACCATCGAGCGAACCCTCCGTGGACCGCAACAGGGACCCACTTGTCTGTGTCAGACCTGCGTGGACCAAGTCCACGGAAGTACGACTTTCCTTTTTCGATGGTCGCGTGGAAATGGGCCTGCACAGGCTCGTTTTCTTCTCTGGTTTGGAGGCCCATTACGAGGCGACCCGGACTGGCCCGTCGTTGCCACTTCGTCCTCTTTCTCCCCAGGTTTGGAGCAAGATCCATCCAGCTGCTCGACTCGCGTGAATTCGCCGTCGTCTCCGATGAATGGCGACCTCGCCCAGCAGGCCAGGACTGTGCCCAAAGTCCCAAACAAATAAGCTCCAGCCCTCAGTTTGGAGCGGCTCGCTTTGAGTGAGATCCACTTCTTGTACCGCCATTGCTGTTCCGTTCGTCCCCAGCAAGACGAGGAGGGCGCCTTTTCCATGCCCATCGGTTCCCTTCTCTTCCCGCTCACTCCAACACCGGCTGCTCCCGTGGCATCGCGGAGTCACAGAAACAGCATCCTCCGGCGGCGTTTCAGAGGTACTTCGAGTTCGCTTTCTCTGAAGTTTGTGTGTTCTTTTGTGCTTTTAGTCAAGTTAAGAGTGTTCTTGCCGAGTTGACACTGCTCGTGGACCATTAATTCTCCGTGCTCTAGATAAAATTGAGGCTCTCGATTCGGCTGAGCTGAACCCAAATGCATCCCAGGTGTGACACGGAACAATCTAGATTGTCTTGTGTACTACGTGTCTACGTCAAGTATGAAATTGTGTTCTACACCTGTTCGTTCTTGCCTCGCTGTTCACTGGTAAAATATTGTCTCAGTTCAGTTTAATTGGCTTAGGCTTCTACCGAATGTGGCAGAAAATGGAAATCTGATATGCTGCAGTAAGTGGCTGATGCTTCTGTGGTTTGAAACTGCTGCAGTTCAAACAAAAGCAGGCATGGGCAGCAACGGTTTTGATTCAACTAGTTTCTTTGGTACCGAGGAGGATGGACCAAATTTATCGCCATTTCTCCGCAAGCTTTTTAAAGAGGTTGGTAGTGTTTGGCTGTTTGCCCTTAGGTATGTTGTTGATAGCCTGAATGGAAAGGAAACTGGATTTATCAGAAAATGACGAGGGATTACTTCTTGCAGTGGGATGACCGCAAGGCGAGGGGCCTGTTTCACCATGACATTACTGCTTGTGAAACCAAGGTTTTACATACTTCTCTGACTAACTATCCTGAGAATTTTATGTTTTTTTTTCTGGCTAAATTTCCATTTTATCATGTTGACAGGTGCTACCTGGAGAGCACAATTTTGTGGCAACTTTGATAGAAGGACGTGACCAGAAGAAGCGGCCGACTGAATTTGGAATGAACCAGGTCATCCAGCCATTTGACGGTGGCAAGTTCAATTTCACAAAAGTTAGACCAGATGAGGTGATCTTCAGATTCCAAGATACTAAAAATGAGTCTGCCCGGTATTTTGATGGTGCTCCTCACACTGTTTCGGCTTCACCTAGCGCCATTTTGATCAATGTCAGTGTATTTCCATCTCTTGCTGCTACTTTTACCTGTGATGGAATGAGTAGCTGATTGAGTCTTTCTGTGGACCTGTCTCATAGGTGAGCCCAATCGGGTACTGTCATGCTCTTTTGATCCCTCGAATCCAGGAATGCTTGCCACAAAGGGTTGATCAGGAGAGCTTCTTACTGGCCATGTATGTCGCGAGGGAGGCAAGTACTCCCTTCTTCAGAGTTGGCTATAACAGTCTGGGTGCCTTTGCAACTATCAATCACCTACATTTCCAGGTTAGTCATACTCAAATTTCACTGACGACCTCTGTGTTATGCTCTCCTCTGACAAAAATTGCTTGCCAGACATACTATCTAAAAGTGCAATATCCAGTGGAAAAAGCGCCGACAGAGGAACTCACAGTCCTGGGGAATGGTGTCACAGTTTCTCAGCTGGTGCAGTACCCAGTTAGCGGCTTTGTTTTTCAAGGTGGAATGAGCCTGGAGGATTTGTCACACGTGGTCTCAAATGCCTGCATCTTCTTGCAACAGAATAATACACCGTTCAATGTCCTTATCTCCGAATGTGGCAGGAGAGTTTTCCTTCTACTACAGGTACGTAGTACAAAGCAAGCCTCAGCTTTAGAAGTTCTGTAGAATGTTCATGATCCAGAAGACTAGAAGTGGATTGTCGATCGACTTTAACATTTATCTCCTTCCGAAACGAACAGTGCTACGCTGAGAAGCAGGCTCTCGGGAGTGCGAGCCAGGAGTTCCTAGACATGAGAATCAATCCGGCAGTCTGGGAGCTCAGCGGCCATTTGGTTCTGAAGAGGAGGAAGGACCACGATGAAGCATCCGAGGCGACCTTATGCAGGTTTTTGGTCGAGGCATCCCTGTCTGGAGCAGAGTTTCAGGAGCTGAAGAGGTGCGTCCTGGAGTTCCTGACCAGTGCAGGTCCTGAAGAGTTTCGTTAGGTTACATGAACCCTGTCTGGAGCAGAGTTCCTGGAGCTCAACCGTGTGTTGATTCTACCCCTTTGCCAACTCTTTTCTTTTTTCACTACAAACTTTGTCGAATACACATTTACACCACAGCTCAGCTCATATATGAAATCCAATTCCGTTGAAATGATGCTAAGTAGGCTAACTTGGGTTTGAGGTACTGATCAGTGATGTTATAGGTTTGCTAAGTTGGTCCAGATATGTTGTCAACTGTCAGTTGAGCATATGTGCCTGTATGATATGAGCAATGAGCTGTTCGTTTTTTCTTGTATCCAACGAAGTTGGTGATACATTATACTCCGTACTTGCAATTTTATCAACCTAACGGAATTCATTGAGCCAAACTGCAGTTTTGTCAACCGTGGGCTAGGTTGGGTCACGATTAAACCTAGCCCATTGAGAGCACCTGTTCTTGTCTAAGAAAACGTGGTCTCGCCCCCATCCGGGCCATCCCTTCTCCTCCGTCCGCCACCTTCTCTCTGCTCCGCCGGCAATGGAATCGAAGCCGGCGACCACACCAGCGTCCTCCCCTCGGCTTGATGCCACGTTATCCCGAAGCCGCCGTCACCCCTCCTCGACATGATGACGCTGCGGCTAACCCTAGACCGCCGTGCATCTCTCTCGCCTCCGTCCGCCATGGCTTTGCGGTGGCAGGACGCCGTCGCGGTGGGGGCGTCTCGGACCAACGACTTACGTACTGGAAGCCTGGAAGGTGCAGGGTCCGTGCGCCTTGGGACTATATGTTTAGAGTTGGAGCAAGGGATCGGAGACAATGGCTCAGGTTAGTCGTGCAAAAATATTAGTAATACTCATTTACGCGCGCGGATGATGAATCTATATACAATTTGCAGAGGAGTTCGCTCGCGCGTCTCATGGATCTTTCTGCTTCGTACGCGTCTTGTTTAAAATACCAATCAATTAGCTGTTCTTTTCGGCCCAGCAAGTTGCTGCTAGCTTGCACCGTGTTTAGTTCTGACCAGTGCTTCCACGTCTTGTTTAAAAATTATAATTAGTTAACTGTTTCCACTTAGTGACTTAGCCCATTGATTATGCCTTTTAAGAATGCCATCTTGGCCTGCCGCACAACTACTCGAGTACAACACTTGACTTGATCTGGCTTTACAAACTGTTGGTGATTTTCTCGCCTCTAAGTCGATCTCATTGGGTTGGTTCTACTCTGTCCAACAATTTGCTGTAGCTTGCTCCTTGTTCGATTCACTACATATTATGCAGCATATTAATTACTCCTAGCTAGCTAGTCGATCCAAATCCAGCAAAGTTCATCATCTGTCAAATAGGCAATGGAAAAGTTTTGTTTTTAACCAGGAAACCGTTGGGGAATCCCCTACAGTGTGATTTTAAATTTATTAATAGAAGGCTTACCCTAAGATAGGCAATGGCAAAGTTGTGGACTAATTGGCTAGCACCAAATACTTGAGACAAATTAATCATGGTTTGTTCATCTACTAGCCATCAGCCGATCGAACTCAAAATGTTATCCATGGGTCACTTCGGAGTCCAAGTCCACTCCTTCTCAGACCACACCGTGCATACTAATTACAAACACATCAAGATCCAGATGGCTCCAGGATCTTAATTTGTAGGACCTCCACTGATCCCCAAGTCTTCTCACAGCTAGATCTGGCCAGTAGTCTACCTAATTCCTATTAACAATGTCTATCAGAACTAAAAAATAATCTCCGTCAGATCTGGATTTATAAATTGTAAGTAATGTGAAGAATTAAATTGACATCAAATTGCAGAAACACTTGTTCAAGGCACATTCATTAGGTAGCTGTTATGTGACTGACTGTCTAGAGCTAACTTAAATTTTCTGGGAGTCGAACATTGCAGTATGGCAGGCTAGCTAATATTAGCTAGACCTAAGGATGGATCTCAAACTATAATTAAGAAAACATGCATGCATGTCTAATTGAACCGTTCAGATGCATCTATATCCATATCTCATAAGCTACTTGTATTGAGATTTACTACCTATCAGCTAGGTTTAAATGTGCTCGAGAGCTACTAAATAAAGCTAGCATGCATATCAAATTCGACTTTATCTCGCATCTGTACCTTCATGCGGTCTCGATCAGGAGTAGGCCTAGCCAGCTCTTACAGACATTGTTAAACAAGACTTAACTTCAAGTGAACATTTTTTGTGATTAATTTGTCCGATAGCTAGAAATCACGTCAAAGATGGACTTGATCTTTGTTGATTCAAGAAATCCCCACCGAGAACGATAACTTGACCAAGTTTGCAACTTGATCCAATAATTGGACACCCTTGTTGTCACATGCCCGGATATGGGGCCATGGGAGTAGATAGATAAGAAAGATGTGTGAGTGTTGATCACCTATATGTGTGTTTTGTTTTAGCTGATAGTTTTTCTACATAAAAGCTTATACCAACAACTCATAAACTGCTCCAGTCTATATGCATGAATTACTGAATGCAGCTAGCTATATGTGTGCGTTGAGTATTACTTCTTAGATAGTTAAAAAAAATCTATTGGTCAGGTTTAAAAAACTCATCATGAATATACAGCACTAACCTCGTGCATCTTTCTTATCTGTCTACCCACATGGTTGCATACCTTGGTATGTGATAACACGGATGTACAAATTAATGGATCCCTTGCAGACTTTGATTAAGATGTTGCTGGTGAGGATTCATTGAATCAGTGAGTATCAAGTATAATAGTGATGTGATGTCTTGTTCTTGCGCAAATTAATCAAGATATATTTACTCAACTATCTCAAATTGTGTACAACAATGTCTGACAAACCTGGCTAGGCCTACTCT
The DNA here is from genome assembly GCA_030979885.1 of Lolium multiflorum. Classification (NCBI taxonomy): domain Eukaryota; kingdom Viridiplantae; phylum Streptophyta; class Magnoliopsida; order Poales; family Poaceae; genus Lolium; species Lolium multiflorum. The sequence goes on from CM061749.1 coordinate 309,218,893, forward strand.
TATAGATTGAGACCACTTGGAGCTACGCATGCAAAACAAAGTCAACTTTGATGATGGATGCTTGCTTAATTTAGAAATTTGCCATCACATTCAGTGTTGTTCTGTTGAGTTTTCTACGCCAGCTGGCCGGGGATTAATCTTAAGCATAAGAAGGAAGATTGATATTTCAGTATGATACATTAACTGTTGAATCTTTGCTATCGCATCCTGAGTTGGCTGATAAAAAATGTGCTCCATCATTATCTAAAAAAAGCAAATATGCTCCATCTGAAGACGCAAAAGTAAGAATGTTTCAGTTCGTGTAAAGTGACCAACTAGATCACTTAGTTTACAAATTTGTATCGTTCTTATCATTGCACACCCCATGTGGCGAGAGGCTAAAATCAATCAATTAGCATCTCTGCTTGATCATAAATGTAGAGCTTTTCGAACATGGCCCCTTCATTATAGTGGATCCCATGGAGAGTGGCTGGTGCAGGTACCGGAACTACCTGAGCTCGGGAGCCGTTTCGATTTTTTGGTCACTGTTGATGAACCAATCTTCCATGTATGGATTCATTTATGCAAATTTTATAATATAGTTATAGTTAGGACATTCTCGTTTTTACTATCCAATATGGATAAGTTTATCCAAATTTAATTTCCATTTATCATGCCTCTATATTGTTTCAGAAATTCCAATCATATTTAAATCATTTATAGAAAAAGCTGTCGTGGTATACCCTTTATTGTGTTACTAAACAAGAGGAAAAAACATTGCCTCTTGTTTATAAGCCAATCTTTTCCCTCCCTCCATTGACCGACCTTACCTCCGTCCCTCATCACAGCCGCCACTCTTGCTCTCCTTCCATACCACGGGCGAAAGCAGCACGCTGACCATCCCTTCTCTCTCACCCTCACCGCAGAAGCGGCAGAAGAGTGAGTAGACCTGGGAGGGAGGGAAGGCAACGGGATGGAGGCTCACCTGAGTGCTGGGAGGTGATCCAGAGTACTCGATGTGGATCATTTGCATGCTTGCAGCCCTGATTAGTTAGTTGAGCGACCACCTCAGTGCGTACATACAGGAGCTCCTCTGGACGGCCGGGCACGTGGAGGAGGGCTAGGTGCTCTGGCTCATTCCAGGCCGCGCACGGTGCAGGAGAAGGAGATCCTCTCATGCGCCTACTAGGTACGTATTCCTACTCACCTATGGCTGGCAGCAAGCAACAACTTGTAAGCGCTTATCAGGGTGTGGCTTTAACATGTTATGGAGTTAGGACTTAATATTGTTGTGAGTGTATAAGTGAATTGTACCAGCCCTTTCCATCAGTTCGGATTTTTGGTTGCATTGGCTAGTACATGAAGTTTGACATGGTATCAGAGCCCAGGGTCTCAAGTTTTAGTCCTGGCTTTCGCAATTTATCCTAAAATTGTTGTTGCCCCCTCTTTCTCCGTGTATTCACGTGTTGACTTTCTCTTCTCCCGTCACACGTGAGAGAGTGGGTGTTGTGAAGTGTATTAGTGAATTGTACTAGCCCTTTCAATCAGTTTGAACTTTTGGTTGCGTTGGCTAGTGCATAAAACTTGATAAATATCACTTCCCTCTGTTCCATAATAAGTGTCATGGCTTTAGTTCAATTTTTTTCAATTTGAACTAAAGCCAGGATAATTATTATGGATTGGAGGGAGTATAATTTTGGAAAATGACAACTAATAGCAGTTTGTTAAGTATGGTAACAAGGCATGTTCACTTGGATAATTGAAGTGGCAATCTGATCTGAATTGTATTCAAGATGACTTATGCCATTCTACAGTTCAGCAAGGATCTGATAAGACTATGTATGATCACTCTTCTCTATAGGTGCAAATTGATGCACTTGGGATTTTATTGAATAATCTCTTTCGGCGTGGTTAGCATTTGTGGTACGTGATTGTTGACGAAAGCTGCATTTACAGATGAACTCATTTTGATTCATGGATGCAGGTCTGTGCAGCAGGTACCGTGCACATTGAGAGATCTTTTGTTAGCGCGGTGCGCCTGAGGAGTCTACAGCATGAACACACTCCTCGGCACGGCGCTATGGGTGGTGGGAAAGGCGCTGGCCCCTGTTACCGATGGCCTGCTCGACGATTGGAATGCCAGCAAGAATCTCGGTCTCAACATTGAGGCCCTGAGGACGGAACTGCTATTCGTGGAGGCCACACTCGAAAATGCGAAGCACAAGCACATCAGCGGCCAGGCGATGAAGGAGCTGTTGTGGAGGCTGAGTGATTCCGCACGTTCTGCTGAGGACTTGTTGGACGAGCTGGACTACTTCCGCATCCATGATGAGCTCCATGGCACGTATAACGCTGCAGACCAGCATGCCAAGGGCGGCGTCCACAACCTTGCCCTCAATGCTCGTCACACCGCCAGAGCTTTGCTTGGTTTATCCTCTGCTGCCAACCCTGGTTGGGAACCTGGACAAGTAGAAGAAGATGCAAGACGATGGGTCGGCTGCTTCGCCTGGCCACTTGCTAGGCAGAGATCACGCCGCAATTCTTCATCCTACTCAATGCCAAACACCAATCAGGTTGTTGAGGAGGAGGTCAGCGGATGCATGCCCAAACTCGGTAAACTCCTCCCTTGCTCATCTTCCCCAAATGTTCATGAAGTTAATTCTGGCGACCAGTCAACTCTTTGCGGTGCACCCCAGAGAGAGCATGCCTATGAAACACCAATGCTGGGGTTTAATAGGGTTGGTTTCTCAGAGAGAATGAAGCACATTGTACAGCAACTGCAGCCTGTGCGTAGAGACTTCACCACCATTATGCAGAGTTGTGAGCATATCACTGTCCCATTTATGGCCCATAGTCGTCCAATCACCACTGATCAAAGCATAGAGCCTAAATTGCATGGAAGGGACCATATCATGAACATCATCATACGTGATATCACCAAAGGTGAATACTGTGGCAAAGATCTAACTGTGCTTCCGATTATTGGTCCGGGTGGGATAGGGAAGACAACTATGGTACAACACATATGCCACAATAAAGACGTGCAAAAACATTTTCAAGTAGTGATTTGGGCATGTGTATCTCTCAAGTTCAGTTTGAATAAGCTGCTTGAAGATATTAAACAGGATATCCCTCCTGTTGAAGGGGAAAAAGGTTATAGACCAGAAGAGCTGATTGAACAAAGATTAAAATCCAAAAGGTTCTTGCTTGTATTGGATGATATATGGGAGTGTAATAATGAGGATGACTGGGAAAGGTTATTGTTGCCACTCAAAACATCACAAGAAAAGGGTAGCATGGTTCTAGTTACAACTCGGTTTCCTGCAGTAGCAAATATGGTTGGTACAGCTGATCATTCAATAGAATTGAAAGGTCTAGAATTTCAATATTTTAGGGAGTTATTTCATGCATTTGTCTTTGGTGATGACCAATGTAGAAGGGATCACAATTTTTTGCTTGAGACTGGAGATAAGATAATGGAAAAACTAAAGGGCTCCCCACTTGCAGCAAAAACTGTTGGTAGATTACTGAGGAAGGACCTTAATTTGCGTCATTGGATAATGGTCCTAGAAAGTAAAGAATGGGGAAGGCAGACCGGTGTCAATGATATTATGTCTGCCTTAAAGCTTAGCTATGACTATCTCCCTTTCCATCAGCAACAATGTTTCTCCTATTCCGCACTGTTTCCTGAAGATCACAACTATAGTGCCACCGAGCTAATCAACTTGTGGATAGGACTAGATATTTTACAACCTGGTGGTCGGAACCAAACATTGGAAGGTATCGGTTTGAGAAATTTAAATGATCTGGTCACCCATGGATTTTTCAGAGAAGAGGAAACTAATGGTCGGCTACATTATGTAATGCATGACCTACTACATGATTTAGCATTGAAGGTTGCATCTCATGAATGTCTTACTATGCATCCTTCTAATGTGGGATCAGTAGAAATTCAGCCATCCATCCGTCACTTGTCTATAATCATAGATGGTGATGATGATACAATGTCTCACGAAAACTTTAAGAGCCAATTGAGAAAGCTGAAGACAAGGTTGAAAATTGAACGATTGCATACTTTGATGTTATTTGGAAGAGTGGATGAAAGTTTTGCCAACATTTTAGGCGATTTATTTAAGGAAGCAAATGCTATCCGTGTTCTCCGTTTGGTTAACATATCGTCTTTTGTGGAGTCCATGTTACATAACTTTTCAGCACTTGTTCATCTAAGGTACCTATGTCTAGGGACAAAGAATAATGGAAGGGGGGTGCATTTGCCACTTGCCATTTCTAGATTCTATCATTTAAGGATTCTAGATCTGGAATCATGGTATTATTGTCGTGATTTGCCCAACGACTTGAGTAACCTTGCAAAATTGCGTCATTTTTACACCCCAAGTGATGAGTTGCATTCTGATATTCTTAATGTGGGAAAACTTGTACTCTTAGAAGAGTTGAAGGTATTTAGAGTCAATAAAGAAAGTGAAGGATTTGAACTGAAGCAACTAGAGCATTTGACTGAATTAAGGGAGCTTGGGATCTATAACCTTGAGAATATACACACGAAAGAAGAAGCCGTCAAAGCAAAACTGATAGAGAAAAACTACTTGGAGAGGTTAACACTAGATTGGGATAGTAAGCGGTCTAATACTGAGCCTGATGTGGAAGAAATGTTCTTGAGAGCCTTCAACCACATCGATATCTTCAAGAGTTGTGCATTAGAGGGCATGGAGGCCCTTCTTGTCCAACATGGCTGGGTGACAAGCTCACTGTTGAAGCTCTTCAATCTCTTCATCTTGATGGTGTTTCTTGGAAATGTCTCCCTTCTTTAGGGAATATGTGGGGTCTTGGTAAAGTTATATTGAAGCATATCGCCACAATGAAGGAGTTTGTTATAGAGAAAAACTTTTGCAGGCTAGTAAGGCTTGAGCTCGATGGCTTGGCAGGTTTTGAAAAATGGGCGTCATCACAGGACGCTCAGATGTTTCCTCTTTTGCAAGTATTGATCATTAGAGACTGCCCTAAACTGTTGGAGTTGCCATTTTCAAACCACATTGTTTACCCTAAACCAGATCAAGGCTGGAACATTGATTGGTTTCCCAAACTGCAAGAGCTTCAGATACATAATTGTCCAGAATTCTTATTATTGGCTCATATCCCCTGGACTGAAACTCTGCGATGTGTCAATATAACTGATGTAAAGCTACTAAAGGATTTTCGGTACAACCCAAAATCATCCAACGTAGTAGAATTGGATATTGTTGGAAAGTGTGATCTGCAGAGCTTAGATCGTGTGTTAGCATTCAGTAATCTCACAGGTCTCACGTCGCTGAGACTTGGGAAGTGCTCACCTCTAGAGTCGAAGCAGCTTCTGATGCTAACCTCACTGAAGACATTGGATGTAGAGATTTCAGATGGTCTGGTTGGGTCATTAGGAGATGAGGGTGATGCCGAATGGCAGCACTCTATTGAGTGTCTTCAGGTCTGGAAATCACGTGGGAAGGAATTGACAGAGCTTCTGAGACACCTCCCAAGGCTCTCTGAATTGAGTATTAGAAGGTGTAAACGTATAACACAGCTGGCAGTGGGGATGGATGTGCAGCAGCAAACAACGTCAGCAGCAGCAGCAGCATCAGAAGTGGAAGATGGATTGTTGCTCTTCCCGGCCCATCTCTCCGACTCACTGCGGAAGTTGGTCATCCGGGAATGCACAGAGTTGGTCCTGGTGGACCCTTCAACTTTTCTTCCTGCCAGAGGAAGAGGAGGACGGGGCTTCCAAGCCCTGCGATCTCTCCAGAGCTTACAAATTCAGAAAAGCCCCAAGATACTATCTGCCGTCTCTCCTTCCTGCTGCTGCCTTTTCCCGTCCTCTCTGCAGGAGCTCCATCTTCATCGTGTGGGAGGCATGGGGACGCTGGAACCCCTCTCAAACCTCACCTCTCTCACCCGTTTACATTTGGAGAAATGCGGAGATGATCTAAGATGCAAGGGTCTGGGGACTCTCCTTACCTCCCGGGGACAGCTCAGAAAATTAAATGTCCACCGCAGCCCTAGATTCTTTGCTGGATGGGATCCCAATCCCAGGCAGGGGCTGCTGTTGAAGGATTATCAAGGAGAAGATGCAGTTTGTTCATCCAAACTGCAGAAGCTCTATACAGATGAGGCCATGGGGCTCCTTGCTGTGCCCATCTGCAGCTTCCTGTCATCCTCCCTAACCCGTCTGCACCTTAATGGGAAGTACGAAGAGATGGAGCGCTTCACCGAGGAGCAAGAGGGCGCCCTTCACCTTCTCACCTCCCTCCGGTACCTCCAATTTAGGGAATTCAACAAGCTTCAGCACCTCCCTGCAGGGCTGCACAAGCTGACCAAGCTCAGGCAATTACTGCTCAACTCCTGTCCGGCTGTCCGGTCGCTGCCCAAGGATGGCCTCCCGAAATCACTGCAAGTATTAGATGTCTTCCTCTGCGAAAACGAGGAGTTAAAACAGCAGTGCAGGGGGTTAGTGGGAACCTTCCCAAGAATCATACTGAGATATCAAGACTGACCCAAGGTAGCCACAGCAACTTCCTTGTTTGTGCCCATCACTTCCTAGATCTCACCATTACACTTTCTTTTTTTCCTGCATAATAATCTGATCAGTATTTGTTTTCATCACTATGCAGGCCTCTACCTTGGAGATTCCTTGTACATTCTAGCCTTTAGAGCTGAACTCTCACCGACATGCGAAAACTTGCTTGCCACGTGCATGACATGGAGGGTACATAAATCTTGTAATTACATGTAAAATGGAACCCTACTCTCTCTGTACCATATCAATTGTATAACGACATCTACTTATGTTCAGTGTTTGTGAAAAATACATTACTTATGATTCTCCTTGTCTTTTCACAAGCTCAGAAAATCTATGTGATTATCAGTCAAGTGTTTTGTGATTTTCATTGTTTCCCTCCTCGGAGAAAATTGTTAGTATCTCTAACCTCACTTTCATGAAGAAGAGGATGACACTAGAAGAGTTGGGGCAATTTTCGTTGGTTTATTTCACACACATCTCACACAATGCCATACCATACTGAGGGCACGGTGCTACAGATTTATAGCTACTAGCCAGCCAGAATATGCTAGTCTAAAGATGCTAACTGCCAGTCCTTGATGCCTCTAAAAGCAGTCAAGGAGATGCTAACTGCCAGTCCTTAAGCAGTCAAGGATCAGGGATGCTATCCTATCCTAACCACCTGTCCTTCACAAAGGACCATGTGTGCTGCAGCTCCACAAAGACTAGAATACAATGACTTATTCATCATTCTCCCCCTAAGTCTTGTACGCCGTCTTGCGGGATGGCTCAAGTACTCCGTCTTGCGGGAGCGCTGAGCCATCCCGATCCGGGAGTAGAGCTCGAGGAACTTGACCCTCCCAAGAGGCTTGGTGAGCAGATCCGCGAGCTGGTCTGTGGTGTTGACGTAGCTTGCCTTGAGGCTCCCCTCCAAGCAGTCTCGGATGAAGTGATACCTCAACCGGATGTGCTTGCTCCGTTCATGAAAAACGGGGTTCTTTGCCAGGGCCAAAGCAGACTTGATGTCCACCAAGAGCTGCACTGGTCTAGTGTCCCAACCAAGGAGATCACCAAGCAGTCGAGCGAGCCAGAGCGCCTGAGTGCAAGCGATGGAGGCTGCTATGTACTCAGCCTCACAGCTGGACATGGCCACCACCTGCTGCTTGATCGACTGCCAGCTCACGAGGCACTTGCCGAGGAAGACGAGGATCCCGCTCGTGCTCTTGCTGGTGTCGATGTCGCCGGCGTGGTCGCTGTCGCTGTACCCGACGAAGTGCGCCGCCCCAGGACACCTAAGGTAGTGGAGGCCATGGTCGAGAGTCCCCGCAATGTAGCGGATGATCCTCTTCACAGCCTGTAGGTGCTCCGTCGTCGGTCGCTCCATGAAACGACTAACGTAGCCGAAGGAGAAGGCCAAGTCTGGCCGTGTGTGGGCGAGGTAGCGAAGGCTCCCCACAAGACGCCGGTATTGTGTGGCGTCCACTTCCTCCGCCGTACTGTTACGGCTCAATTTCAGCCGCTCCTCCATCGGAGTGAGGGCTGGGTTGCACCCGGTGAGCCCAGCTAGCTCAACGATGCGCTTGGCGTAGGCGGTCTGCCGAAGCGTGATCCCGGAGTGGTCCTGGTGCACCTCGATCCCCAGATAGAAGGAGAGGAGCCCCAGATCACTCATCTGGAAGGTGGCCTTCATCTCTTCCTTGAACGCTGCCACCTCTGCATCCTTGATGCTGGTCACCAAGTCGTCGACATAGACGCCCACCAACAGGGTGTTTCCTCCACTCCCCCGTCGGTAGACGGCCGCCTCGTGCGGGCTTTGCTCGAAGCCCATTGCCTTCAGCGTGGAATCCAGCTTGGCATTCCACGCCCGTGGTGCCTGCCGCAGGCCATAGAGGGCCTTGCGCATGCGGAGTACCTTGCCCTCCTGGCCGGGAATCGCAAATCCCGGCGGCTGCTGCACGTAGACCTCCTCCTTCAAGTCGTCGTTGAGGAAGGCAGACTTGACATCCATGTGATGGACGACCAGCCCTCCTGGGCAGCGAGCGCAAGGAGGAGTCGCACGGACTCCATCCGTGCCACGGGAGCGAAAGCGTCGTCGAAGTCGACCCCCTCCTGCTGCAAGAAACCTCGTGCCACCAAACGAGCCTTGTGCTTGATTATGGCGCCGGCTTCATCCCTCTTCAGCTTGAACACCCATTTGAGAGTGATCGCGTGGTGACCACGAGGGAGGTTAGCAAGCTCCCAGGTGCGGTTCTTCTCGACCGCATCCATCTCCAACTACATGGCGGCGCGCCATGCTGCGTCTCTCTCAGCCTCTACAAAGGACTGAGGCTCGTCGTCGTCACGCGCAAGCTGCAGATGCGCCTCCAGGTTGCGTGGCACCTGTCCCGGCACCGGCTGGTCGCCGAGAAGGTTCTCCATCGTACGGTACCGCAGCGGCTCGCCGCCATGATACGCGTCGATGCGCTCCCCGTCGTGAGAGAGCGGGGAAGCGAACTCCACCGGGTCGTGCTCAACATGAGCTGGTGTAGACGTGCCCGGAGGAGTGACTGTCGGTGCTGGAGTACGCGGTGACGCCGGCTGTGGTGGTGTAGCAACCACCGGGGTCGATGGAGACTTGGGGACCGAGTTAGGTGAGCTTGTTGAAGAAGAGCTGCCTACTCCCCCGGCCGCCTTGAAGTGGACGTACTCGACAATGAAGTCGTCATACGTCGAAGTCGAGTTGTCCTCCACCGCCTTACCCCATGCCCATCCTTGCCCTTCGTCGAACACAACGTCTCACGACGTGCGCACACGCTGTGTCTTGGGGTCGAGGATGCGGTAGGCCTTCGAGCCCTCCGAGTAGCCAATGAACAATCTCGGAGTGCTCCTGTCGTCGAGCTTGCCGATGTGGCCGAGCTCCTTGGCGAATGCGACGCAGCCAAAGACCCGCAGGTGGGAGACTGCCGGCTTTCGCCCATGCCAGGCCTCGTACGGCGTCCTGCCGTCGAGATCCTTAGTAGGCGAGCGGTTGAGGATGTAGATGGCCGTCAGCACCGCCTCTCCCCAGAAGATAGCCGGCACCTCTCTCTGCTTGAGGAGGGCCCGAGTCATCCCCACAACCGTCTGGTTGCGCCGCTCGACGACGCCGTTCTGCTGCGGGTTGTAAGGCGCGGAGTTGTGGCGCTGGATGCCTTCATCAGCGCAGTACGACGCGAATTCAGTCGCTGTGAATTCACCGCCGTTGTTGGTACGCAGCACGCGCAGCTTGCGGCCGCACTCCGCCTCCGCAGCAACCTGCGAGCGCCTGATGGCGTCCGCTGCCTCTCCCTTGCTGCCGAGGAGCACCACCCACATGTAGCGGGAGAGGTCATCGACGAGCAGCAGGAAGTAGCGTCGTCCTCCTGGTGTGGCCGGTGTCACCGGGCCACACAAGTCCCCATGCACGAGCTTGAGCTTCTCCTTGGCTCTGAAGCTCGCCTGCTGGGGAAAGGGGAGTCGTCAGTGCTTCGTCAGAACGCAGACGTCGCAGAGCTGCTCCACATGGTCAAGGCACGACATGCCTCGCACCATCTCCGTGGTACTGAGCCGCTTCAGGGCCTCGAAGTGAAGGTGCCCGAAGCGCTCGTGCCACTGCCACGCCTCGTCCTCCCGACGAGTAGCGAGACAGAGGGGTTGTGCCACCTGCACATCAAGAACATAGAGGCGATTTGTGCCTCTGGTTACCTTGGCAAGCAGGCGACGGTGGCGATCCCAGATGCGCAGAACTCCGCTCTCGATTAGCACGCGGGAGCCGTTCTCATCCAGCTGTCCCAGGCTGATGGAGTTCCTCAGCGCGGGATTGTAGTAGACACCGGTGAGCAGCCGGTGCTCTCCAGTCTTGGCGGCGAAGATGACGGAGCCGACGCCCTTGATCTCCACGGCGGAGGCATCCCCAAACTTGACGGAGCCTCGCACGTCGGAGTTGAGCTCGGCGAAGAACTCCCGTCGGCCGGTCATGTGGTGGGTGGCGCCGGTGTCGAGGCACCACCCGCCAGTCTTGTCGTTGCTGGAGCAATCGCCGAGAAGGGCGTGTGCTTTTGGCTCGTCAAGGTGGAGGAGAGTGGTGCGGTGGAGAGCCGCTGCGGTCGGTACCGCTGGAGACAGCTCGATGCTGGCATGCGCCATGAACAGAGCTGGCTCCTCCTTCCCCGCCTGTGTGACGTGGGCCTGGCCACGTCGTGGCTGTCGGCACTCGTTGGCCCAGTGACCAAGCTTGCCGCAGTTGTGGCAGGCGTCGTCCTTTGCCGGCTTGGGCTTGCCGGTGGCGCCTCTACCGGCATCACCTTGCGCCTTGGCATGGCCATCCTTCCGCGCCTTGCGTGGCTTGCCGCGCTTGCGGTCGTCTGTCGAGGAAGAAGGCTCCCCCTTCTTCCTGTCACCGTGGCCAGCGTCCCACTGCTCCCGTGTGAGGAGCAGCTTCCCGCCGGTGGTGATGGGCCCCGACGAAGACTATGGCTCATCGGTGTCGACGACCTTGAGGCGACCTATCGCCTCCTCGATCGTCATGGTGGAGAGGTCCAGCAGGGACTCGATCGAGCGATCCATCTGATTGTACTTCTCGGGGACGCAGCGAAAGAGCTTCTCGACAGCTCTCTCCTCGTCGTAGGCGTCATCGTCGAACTGCACCATCTTTTGCAGCTGAGTGTTAAGACGGAGAGCAAAGTCATCAACATCCTCAACTGGCTTGAAGGCCAGGTTCTCCCACTCCTTGCGAAGTGCCTGCATTGTGGACTTGCGAGCACGGGCGCTGCCGATGAGTGCTGCGGCGATGGCGTCCCAAGCCTTCTTGGCAGTCTGCTTGTGGGAGAGCGAGAACTGCATCTCGGCCGGGACTGCGGCGATGAGGGCGTCCAGCGCCCGTCGATCCTCATGATGGTCGACGTCGCTGTCGTGGACTGCCTCCCACATGTGCCGCACCTGGAGCCTGATCTTCATGATCACGGCCCACTCGACGTAGTTGGTTTTGGTGAGGGTAGGCCACCCAACATCGGGACCAACATCCCTGACCAACGTCCGGACCCCGTAGAGGCCGCGGTCTTGGTCATCCCAGCCGCCACCGCCGTGCGCGCCTCCTCTGGGAGCGCCATCCCGAGGTGCGCGGGCGTGCTCGGCTGCCCGCTGCGCCGCCTGCGGCGCTGCTGCGTCGACGCTACCATCAGCAGAAACGGAGCCGTTGGCGCCGCCGCGCAGCACCTCGACCTCCGCCGCCGCCGCCCGTGCTTCCTCCGCTGCTGTTGCTGCTTCTACCTCCGCCCTGGCTGCTGCCAGCTCGACGTCCTTGCTGCCGCCGCAGCGGCTGCTACAGCCACTCGTTTACGCTCCTCTGCTGCGGCGCGATCGGCCTCCTGCCGACACCGCGTGCTGGAGGTAGCCGTGTGCTGAGAGTGGCCGTTGGACATGGCTCGCTGCTGGGAGGCTGAGCGCTGCTTCCGATGAGCTGCTGCTCGACAACCCGGATGGAGGGAAGTAACCAGGGGCAGTTGAGGCTGCTACTGGCTGGGGCTGCCCCCTTCCCTGTGAAGGGGAGGAGCAGGAAATGCTCAGGCTGCAAGAATTGATGCCCCCCATAGTCAACCGTTGGATCCTGGCTGATGCTGCATTTCATCCGTTTATTGCAGGATCCAACGGTTCACATGTGATGTACCACCACACGTTTTATCATGTTATCTTCTATCTAACCTACCTTGATCTCTCCTATGCAAAGTAGGAAGATATAAAAACATGTTAGGAATAGTATGTGCAAGCATATGTATTCGTGTACACTTCTGTCTGTTCTGCATTACCCGCATGTTCTTGGATGTCAATGTTATTTCTTCAAGAATCCCACACATGTGCACTAATTCTAACATTTCCATCTGTGTATTAAAAGTTTAAAACATGTGTGTAGACTATAAGTAAATTCATGGTCATTATGTAGATGATAGCTGGGAATACCAAGAGCGATGGTGCTGAGAAGGTATAGAAAAAAAACTGTGGGAGAAGACGATGTTGATGAAAGAGTGAAATCAAGGGAGCAAATGCCTTGGAATTTGATATCGACTGATGTTAAATTTCAGCAAGAGATATGAACCAGATGATGCATACAAAATAAATATGTCGAGGTATGAACGGGCCACGCTGATGAAAATAGTAATAAAGACTCACTATGATTGTGGCCAACTAAAAATGAAAATCCTGGTGTTGAAGGTTCATGGTGTCTCTCTGCATATGCATCCTGCACATTTATCATGAAAATGTCAGTTCTTTGAAATGTGATCTTTTCCTTAGTGCTAAAGCATTTGATTTAATTTCTAATTGTTGTCTTGGCACAAGAGAAGAACTGTAGAGAAGATAGTTTGGTGTTTGCCAACTTAATTCTGCGCTGCCCTCAAGGTATGCAAGGTCAGCTAAATTATTTAGTACTTTTGTCTAAGAAATTTACTATATCTTCTATGCAACAAATCTCCACGTTAAGAAAAGTATAGAGATACGATGTTTTTAGAGATCTGAGTTATGCGTATGTTTTTACATATTCCATTTTTTAGCTACCTTTTATTTTGTTTTGGGTGGAAAACACACACATAGCTTAATTGGCGCAAAATAGTATTCTCAGTTAAGGCCATACTTTCAGAAGCAAGTAATTGTCATACATAGTGACCTGTGTTTCAGCTTCTTTTTGCCTCTGCTTTGCATTATCATCACATTACACTGTCTTACATCATACACGCTGCCAACCTTCTCAGTTTAAGTCACTTCCAGCATCAAGTAGTTCTTACTGTCATACTTCTCAGTTTAAGTTACACTATCAGTAGCAAGTAATTCTCACTGTCAAATTTCTCGGTTAAGTTACAGTTTCAGCAACAAGTAATTCACATACATAGTAATCTGCAATTGAGCCTCCTTTTCCCTCCAAACGCACCTATTTGCATTAGCATGTTACACTGTCTTACGGTGTACGCGCTGTGAAGCTTCTCGCGTTAATTCGTGTTTCTAGCAACAAGCAACTCTGGCACGTAATGATCTGCCCTCCAAACGCACCTATTTGCATTAGCATGTTACACTGTCTTACGGTGAAGCTTCTCGCGTTAATTCGTGTTTCTAGCAACAAGCAACTCTGGCACGTAATGATCTGCATTTGAGCTTCTTTTTTGCATCTGCAGTGCCTTCAAACTTGTGATTCTCACACTATACAATTCATTTTATTTATGGCACAATTACATAAAGAGGTCATTCTCATTCCTGCCAATTCATAAATATATCTATCCTCAAGTAAACTTTGCACATGCTTATTACCTATTAAATAAAGTGGACGAGGTGGTTGAATGTTTCACAAGCTATTGATTATTCCTTTTTGCTTTCTTACAAAATTAATATTTAAATTTTCTCTGACCATAGGGAACCATAATGGAAGGATGCATACCAGCCAACCGAATAGACAGGTAAAACACAATTGTTTTGTTGGAGACATTCATTTCTCGATTTTGTAGAATAATTCCTCGTGGAAAATGAAACATAAATCTGCACCTAGCTATGTTAATTGGGTTTCACATCCAGGCCACAAAATAAGATGCATGTGTTACTAAAGAAATAGTGTGAGGGCCCCAGTCGTCATGTGCTTTTGCTGACATATTTGTTTGAGTTTATTGATTCCTTTTCTACTTACCTTCTTACTGAATCTTATTTTCTACTTACCTTCTCACTGTCAAAGAATTTACCTTTATTCAGTTCATGTCTTTGCACGGTTGTACTTTGTTTATATCATATTTGTTGCTTCGGTGCCTATTTTCTATAGATTTTTCATGTTATCGTAGATCTTATTTCCCTATTTTTGAGTGTGTTGTGATCAGCAAGGACTTCATGGGGCCTATTATAGGATCTTATTTACTTATACAAATTGATGAAACTATAATTATGTTATTTTGTGCAATTTTTGTCTTATAAAAAAAAGTTATTGCCTAAATCAAATTCACGGGCCTCTCAGTTAGTATTTGCTACCTCTAATTGAGCACTTTTAAGTAGTATTTTACCTTTCTGTCATTTAATTATCTTTATGTTTTTATATTTTAATAACAACTCCGCAGTCTTGCGTATACCAACACGCATGTGGAAGAAAAATCATAGATAATTTGAAAAGTTGGTCTCAGATATCAAAATTTACAGTTAAATTGCTATTAAATATTCTTGCAGAGTTGCTGATTTCCTTAGTATTTTTTAGAAGCTGCTCATCCTTTTTTTTCTGCATGATATGGGGAGTACATGTTAATTTATTAAACTAATGAAATGTTGCTTCCTTTTTATTTTGGGTTCTGTAGAACCTGGATATTAAGGAGGGCAAAGAAACTAGGCAAAGCCACAAAAACAAAATGGTATATGTTCACTAGGATTATTACTTCCATTGTTTGGTGTTTCTCATCTGAAAATGGATTTGAATAAGGTCTTTGTATCCTGATTTCTATCCTGTAGCCTCTGTCTTGGATCTGTTTTTCTTTTCATGCTTCATTAATTGCACTCTTCCAGTCTATGTTAAAGAAGTAGTCATTTGTGCGTTAGACCCAGTCTTTTTTTGTTTCTTTGATCAGATTATTGTTGCTATTGGATATGTGATGTATCATGCAAGTGTTGATTGAGGCCTTTAGGTCAGGAGTTCTATTTATCTACTGATTCAGTTGAACGGGTATGAGCTGAAAGTATGAGGGCCACTTACTGTTTGCTGAACATTATTTCTTTGTATGCACATGTGGTTACTAATTTTGTGATTTCTCACTGTATATATTTCATATCTTCGATAATTATCGATTTTCTTATCTAAGAAAGAGAAAAAGCATAAAGACATTTTATGTTATATTGAGGATAAAACATATGGATGGGTGTAACGTTAGAGGGTTTTAAGGTTTTTCAGGTCTTGGATGAAATTGTTAGTATGATCTCTGTGTGATTATGTTAGTACGATTTTCATATAGAGGTACTGAGGTAATAAGGAACTGGGACTAATGAAAAAACTACCTCTCTTTCTTAGAATACCGTGCTCTTCAAGTTGCTTCCATATGAGTTATTGTTTGCACTCAAACGAAATTTAATAGAGCAAAAGCATCCTCAAGAATTGCTTAATAGTTCAGTGGGGTGAGAAGACTTGCATTCTCTTGTTCATGTGTACCTTTTTCCAGTTCTAGAATTTAGGTTATTTCTTGTGTACCATGTAACACCATCCCTACAATATGTGTTTTCACACTGCAGTTATGTTTAGTAGACCCTATGTATGCAAGAGCAAATGTGTTTTGCTTTAAAATCAAACTGAGACACTGCTATATGTAACATATTTCCTTACTTTATATACATATACAAATTTGTTAAATATTTGTATAAATGTTTAACATATCATTTTAGAAGCCGTTAACCAGCGTGGAAGGCGGCGGCGCGTAGAGTGCCACGCTCCAAAATTGTCGTTGGTATCTAAATAGGTTAATTATGAGGGTGTGAACTGGTTCGTTATAGGGCTATATAATTTTGGATGGGTTACCTCGTGATTATGCATCCGTTATCCATCAAGATTTTATAGTTACAATTTTTATTTTGGCGCATGTTCAGTCTTTGTAATTGTTATGTAAATTACGCTAAGGTTCCCAAGACTGATGTGCTTTCCGCCCTGTTTGGGTGGTCGTCAACATATCCGTGCACTTCTTTTGTGTGTCTGTGCATTGTGCGTGTTTGGTCTATGTTGCTGGTAGTCACCGATTTCTATGGTGGTGACGTATGCTATTGGCATATTATGCCATGATTTTAAGGCATTCAGCTATAATTGCTAAATTTGATGAAAATATTTCAAGATTTTTGTACCTACCACCTAACCTTGATATTGTTTATTTTTCCAACAGATCATTTATTTGTTTCTGCCAGTTTCTATTCTATGTATTTCAAGGCGATTCAATATTTTGATTATAAGACATTCAACTATAATTTCTAAACATGTGCCCTGATGAAACTAATGTGCCTTGTAGTAATGATTGTACTACATACTACCTTTCAGTTCCAAGCAGCCAATTATATCTTAAATATCTAATGTATGTGCTTTTTTTGTGTATTGCTCTATACCAACTATTTTAGAACCATGCTTGATGCTGCTTGCTTATCACTGATTTTCATAAATGCTTAATATAGCACTTTGTAACCTGTCCATTGGTGCGGAATACAGCGACATAGTATTTTCCTCTTCCCGAAGCGTGCGCAAGGACGAAGAGCCTATGTCTGATCCCGTGGGTGATGATTTGGGTTGTGAACTGCTGCTGGCCGTGGGATGTGCTTGGACGGTGGATGTTTGGGTCAAGGCGACAGCAAGGCACTCGATCTCAGATCTCAAGTATTTTAGTATTTTTTTTTTTGCTCTATGACAATTTCATCCGTTCTAGGAGCTGGTTTATTGCTGGGAGGCATATGTCTTCATATTGTGTATCTTTTTTATTAGCATTCAAGCCATGAGCTTTGACCTTAAACATGCATGTGTTGTCCTGGAAAAGCGTTTGGAGAAAATGAGAGGAAGAATTACTTCCCTTAGATATAGAACCTAGGTAGATAATCATGATATTATAGTATCGAATATGTGTTAATGTTGTGATGTTACCGTTTCTTACATTTGATTGTTGCTTAATTTATATTTCTATTTGCAGGGGTGTTAAATTTTAGTGGTGCAAGTACCATTTACGTTTCCTCGGTGCTGCAAATATGCACAACTTTTGTAGATGTTGCTTTTGCTGTTCTTTCATTACTTCTATTGCTCTTGACATAGCCATCGATTGTTTGCTACTATAATATACTCCTATGTTTTCCTGGTTATATATAAATGTTTCCAATTTTGTTTGGAATTTTGTTTGCCTTATGCTAAGTTCGTTTTCTAAAACCTAAAAAATGGATTATTATTTTTACACTTAATTTTTATGGGTACTATATGAAGTGTGTATTCTTATTAGATTCACGGGGTTGTGCGCCAAGGCGCACATCTAAATCTAGTACTATTTGAAACTGCAATGTCCAGAGGAGAAGGCGCTGACAGAGAAACTCAGTCCTAAGGAATGGTGTCAGCATTTCTCAGCGTGTGCAGTCCCAGTGAACGGCTTTGTGTTTGAAGGCGGAATGACCCTTGAGGATTAGTCACATGTGGTCTCAAATGCCTGCATCTGCTTGCGATGCAAGAGAATAACAGACCATTCAATGTCCTTATCATTGAATCTGGCAAGAGAGTTTTCCTTGTACTACAGGTACGTACCACAAATACAAGCCTCAGTTTCACAAGCTCTGTAGAATGTTCATGATGATCTTCAAGTGGATTATCGATCGACTTAACATTTATCTCCTTCCGAAACGAACAGTGCTACGCTGAGAAGCAGGCCCTCGGGAGTGCGAGCCAGGAATTCCTAGACATGAGAATCAATCCAGCAGTTTGGGAGCTCAGCGGCCATTTGGTTCTGAAGAGGAGGGAGGACTACGATGAAGCGTCCGAGGCGACATTATGCAGGTTTTTGTTTGAAGCATCCCTGTCTGGAGCAGAGTTCCTGGAGCTGAAGATGCGCGTCCTGGAATTTCTGGCCAGCACAAGTCCTGAAGAGTAGAGATGAAAATGTTTTGAGGTACTTACTGATCGGTAATCAGTAGTGGTGGGTCAGGTAAGCTGGTTCAAATATGCTGTGAATTGTCAGCTGAGCATAGGTACCTCTATGATGAGAATCGTTTGATCTTATTGTATCCAAGGAACTTGGTGATAGATTGTGTAACACAACTTTATTGGTCTGAAGCCGAACTACTGTAGCCGTGTGGGTGTTTGCCGTGTCTGCTGAAGCCAACTTTGTGCCTCGAGTTTCAGAAGAAAACAAAGCTGTCCGTACATTTGTTTTGGCCTAATAACTGTTCAATTTCGTGTGTAACATGTTCTGTACAACAAGGCCTATTAGCTCAGCTGGTTAGAGCGTCGTGCTAATAACGCGAAGGTCACAGGTTCGAGACCTGTATGGGCCATCTTTTTTATTTTATGTCTAAAATTTATTTTTCCTGTTAGGGCCATTGTTTTTCCTTTTTATTTCTTTATTACATGGCTGGCATTTATTTCTCTACGGGCAAACAAATGCGCGTCTATAAAAGCAGTAAGAACGAAGAGGAGCTCGAGTTTAATGGAGAGAGAAGAGAAAAACAGGAAACTGATCCATCCAGACTCCACCGTGGCCGGTTCCAGGTGCGGGAAACTTACCTGCAGACCATTTCAGCATGAATAGCCACGAGCAGATTCCTGGTCCCGAAAGGGCAGCTATCCAAGCCATGGCCGCAGAGCACAGTGGCCATGCTCAAAGCAGGCAGGGACTTGTGGAGAGAACTGTCTGGACAGAAATCAATCAATGGAGGGAGGTCACTGTACCACGCAGTCCCCATGCCATGCATTTGTGTCATCGGCGCCCACAGGCAGTTCGCGTGCTATTCAAGCCGCGCGTGCCACGACACCGGATACTGCTTCATATTCTTGCACTACTAGGAAAAAGGCAATCAGTGGCGCACCACATATAGCCTTCAGTGGCGCACTAGTGCGCCACTGCTATCACGCCACTGCTAACTCAAGTAGTGGCCGTGAAGTCCACTGCTAGCCAGTGGCGCCTGCGTGGTGCGCCATTGACATGTCCGAAGATCGCCACTATTACTCCAAAGTGGTGCGCCTTTGTTGGTCAGGAGCAGCGCCACCACTGAGAGGTGCGCCACACTGCGTTTTGCGTGCGCCATTGTTTGTGAGCGGTGCGCCCGCTGCGCGTGTGGACGTGCGCCACTCTTGTCTCGAGCCGTGCGCCCAGCGCGAGGTTCCTGGTGCGCCATTGCTAGGCTCGGAGGATCACGGGCGCGCCACTGGATCCAGCGCGATGCGCCTCGCTACTTAGTGGACGTGCGCCACGATGGGCCACTAGTATCGTTTTAATTTTAATTTTTTTGTACGGGTATATATAAGTTGTATATCACAGCAATAGCACAATACAGGATACATAACACATATAAACAACAGCACAACTTATCCATACATAATTCTTCACATTAGCCCCACATGATTCACAAGATTTCACATTAGAGAAGTTACGAGGTTACAATGCAAGTTACGGGGTTACAAAGTCGCAAATGAGCTAGTGGTTACACAAGATCGATCATCTAAAGTACAATCACATAGAAGAGAGCTAGAGTCACTACTAGCACCATCCCGATAATAGTCGTCTTCATCCGGTTCCTCCTCCGCTCCCTCCTCTCTCCCGCCAAATAGCGTGCGTATCTATCTTCGGCCTCCGCTCTAGTGGTGTACCCTTTGTAGCTGTTACCGCTAAAACGGTGAACCTGTCTCCGACACTCCTCCCAGTCGTTGTAGACTCCGGGAACATTGCCCTTGTACACGACATACCACGTCATATCTGCGTACATATGCACAAGCTAAAGAAACATTAGTGCACGCTCATAGATGTTTGCAACGAATAAGAGCAAACTCAAAAACGATCCAAGTAGTATGAACTAAAAGGCATGCCTCATACATTGTTGGTCGGAACAAATATGAACATCCCGGGATGGCGTCAGTGAGGCCAGGTAGGATGCACAAGAGATTGATATTTGTGCCATCACACCAGGCTCACTGGCGTCACCCCGGAGTGTACAGTTGACCAAACATTCTAATCATTGGCACTAAAATGGAAGAAAGGCCAATGCAGTTAAGAAGTGCCAACTCAAATAAGAGACAAGTAGCTATTATGAACTAAATGGAATGCCTCATATTTTGTTGGTCGGAACAAATATTAACATTTAGAGAAGGGGTAAGTGAAACCAAGTAGGATGCACAAGAGATTGATACTTGTGTCATCGCACCAGGTTCACTAGCCCCTCCCCCAAGTGTACAAGTGACCAAACATTCTAATCATCGGCATTTTAAAATACGAAAGCAAATGGAAGAATGACAAGGGCCTCATACTTTGTCGATCGAAACAAATATGAACATCCCGGGATGGCGTTAGTGAGGCCAGGTAGGATGCACAAGAGATTGATATTTGTGCCATCACACCAGGCTCACTAGCGACACCCCGGAGTGTACAGTTGACCGAACATTCTAATCATCGGCCAAATGCAATTAAGAAGTGCCAACTCAAACAAGAGATAAGTAGCTACTATGAACTAAATGGAATGCCTCATACATTGTAGGTCAAAACAAATTTTAACATTCAGGGATGGAGTGAGCGAGGCCAGGTAGGATGCACAAGACATGGATATTTGTGCCATCACACCAGGCTCGCTCGCTCCACCCCCAAGTGTACAAGTGACCAACCATTCTAATCATCGGCATATGCAAACAAAATTAACGACCAAATCAAGTGCGGAAAACGACAGAGCCATATATATAAGTTCACAAACATAGCCGAACTAGTAATTAATAGCAAGTAAAGTGCTGGATAAAGTTTATTACAACAGAAGCTCGTCTTTAGTTCACAACTACATAACTAGGCTCGCACATCAAGACTTTCTCGGAGCGTGGATAAAACCGCCGCCTTTCTTCAAGCACATCCATGAGCGGTAGTCGTCACCCTGCATTTGGAGCTTTGTGTCTATGTCACTGTTTGACGGCTGATAGCCGGCGAAGAACTCCCCCGCGCTTCTAACGACATCTTGATGGATGATTTCACAAATCTCTACTTGGATGCGGAAGAAGTCTTGCTTGATGCCGTCGTCAGGGACCCGCGCCAATTTGTTGGCCCAGTCTCTGAGATGCTCAGGTAGCGTAAGCTGCTGCTGGTCCCGTATGAACTTATCCATGTGATAGAGGGCGTAGTAGGCATCCTTGTTACTAGAAGGCGGCTTCTTGACGCAGGGAAACTTTGTTTGGTGCTTGAACACATGCTTCCCGTACCTAACATTTGGCCTCTGCATGTTGCCTTTCGCTTTGACGTAGCCATTGAGAGCATCATCAAGTACGGCCTTGACATTCGTGTAGTCCGTGGTTGACTTACCGTCCGCATCGAGGTATGTGGCCACGGAATGCTTCGGGGTTATGGAGATGAGTGTGCAGGTTTTGTCTCTGCGTAGAACACATAATGTTTAAGAACATGACGATTGAAATCTAAAAAAATCACGAGTTAAGAACGGTACGGTGAGGGCCGGGGTGACTTACTCGGGAAATACAGGCAGGAGGATGTTACACTTCTTCTGGTTCGCTAGAAAGAAGTCTTTGAGGTATCCACTCGCGACTGCCCGGTCTCCGGCGGTGGCCAAGTGGACGGCACGCATGTAGAAGGGGTCGGCTATCGCGATGTCCGGGATCTTGTTTCTAATGATCCGCATCGCCTTGCTGAGCGAGTATAGGCGAATGAAGGTGTAGTGCAGCGGATAACTGTTCAGCATGGCGAAGATGTCATCATACCGCAGGAAGATATTCTCCGCGAAGCCACTATCGACAAAGCCATGGCCCGAGGGCACCTTGGCAACATACACTGGGTATCCATTATCTTTCTCCCTGAGACGCCGCTCCTCCATAAACATAACACCGTCAACCAGAGATCGCATAGGACCGGGTGCAGCATCGTACAATCTTTGAACTAGCATCCGCTCACCCGACACATGCACCCTCGCCTCTATATTCTTGGGCACTGGTGGCCCGTCCTGAGCACGGATAGGTAACGGCTGGCTGGCAGACTTGTCATCCTTCTTCTTTCTTTTCCGTCCCTTCGGCTTCATTTTTAGGGACTGCATTCTCCTCTTCGCAAGCCTTCTTCAGTGTGTTAGGACTGATAACACTTCTCACCTCGGCTATCGGCTGAGTCTCGGTGAAGTCGGCAGCTGGAGGCATCTCCTGAGAACAGAATAGGCGCCGCTTGTTGCAATAGGTTTTCCCCTCGGCGGCAGCTTGAGGGTTGGCTACTGAGATCGTAGTCCATCACCCCAAAATCGAAGTTGCAGTCCAGGTTGGCGAACGTCGTCCTCGTTCGGATCTGTGCCATCTGCATGTCCACATCAGCTGATTGCGGCACCGTTGGGGTGGTCTTGCCATGGCTTGGCACCGGCACGGCTGGGGGTGCTGTCTGTGGGGTGGTGTCCCTCGCCCCCAAACGAATCTGGCTCTTTGGCCAAACCATGGACCAATTGAAGCAATGCTGGAGGGTAAGGACCTCATCTTCGTCGGCACCATGGGGTTGAAAGGGAGGTAGCACGTCGTCGTAGCCGCTAAGCACCCGAACCAGTTGAATCCTATACACGTCGGGTTGCATGGGTTTACCGTGTAACTGACGGTTGCTCGGTTGAACAATTTTGGCCTTGGCAACATCGATCAACTCGCCGTTCACAAACTGCAGGAGAGTGCATGGGACGTCGACGGCGGAGCTCTGCGGAAAACATGTAGGGCGTTAGGGATGGCTAGCTAGTCAAAGGCAAGGATATATATGGAAGTCATTGGCCAAGGGTTGGTTACCGTGATGGCGTCCAGCTCGGCTAAGGTCGAGGCACCGCCGGCGGCGGGCGTGCAACTGATGGAGTGGCCGCTTGTTGGCGCGGTGCCGGGCGGCGTATTATCCGCAGCGACGGGTGCATTGAGCTGAAGTAATGGCGCCGCGGGAGACACCAAGGGCGCCGCGGGAGCCACCACGGTTGGCGCCGCGGGAGCCACCAAGGTTGGCGCCGCCGGAGCCACCAATGTTGGCGCCGCCGGAGACACCATTGTTGCCGCTGCGGACTCACCGATGGCTCCACGTTGTGGGAGTTGCTGCCCGTGAAACTGGGAACCGGGGGAGGCCCCTTTTTTCCTCCCTCATACCATGCGTCCAGACCGGCAACCAAGGTAGGGATGAGGGAGCTAAGCGTCGTGCCCACTTGGTCCTCCACTTGCTGTCTTTGCGTCCTCTGTTGGGTCTCCACGATTTGTTGCACTTGTTGCCGCACTTGCTCCTCGACCAATGTCGGGATCTGCGCAACTTGTGCCTTGAGCTGTGCGACCTCCTTCTCATCGATGGTGGCCTTTCTCTCCTTTTTCCCCGACTTATAGTATTCTGACCATTTCATAGAGCATCCTTCGCCGACCACACGACCAGCCGACGTCGGCTTACTCAATGGATCCCTCTTCTTGTGGGCATTCAACGCCCTATTTAAAGGGTTGTCCCAAGGGGCACACTGCGAGGAGCTCGTGGACCCCGCGCCGCTACTAGCTTCCTTTTCACTTTCGATCTCCTTAGCCTACGGGAGGAACATGCATGAACCATTTAGAAATTTGGATTCAACAATAAGAATGCAACCATAAAGGAGCTAATTAAGCGGGTGCATTCCTTACCAGAAGAGCCTCAAACTCCTTCACATCCGGAGTGGTGGTGAGCTCCTTTGTTTTCGGGTCAATACGGTACCGGGCCAGGAGAAAGTTCCTGGTTTGCTTGTTTGTGTATTGCGGGAGGAGGGGCTCGAGGCCGTTCTTCACACGCTCCTCATCCGCGGCGTCCCATTTCGGTTGCGCCACCCTAAAACCGCCAGGACCAAGTTTGTGGGTGCCTAAGTTCAGTTTTCGCATGTCCTTCCCCCACTGACTAGAATCCGACGTTGACTCGCTCTCGCACTTGATCTTGAAATCAGCGTAGTCTTGCTCGGTGATCGAGGGATTTGACTCCTTGATCTTCTCGTAACTCTCACCATTATTAATCATTTTCTTCACTCGGGTCCTCCAACTAGCGAGGGCGGTGCTCATCTTCGTGAGGGCGGCATTGTGCACTTTGTTCCGCATGAGACGCTTTTCTGAGCAGTCCACCGGGAACTCGTATCGTTCGTGTAGCTTCTTGAAGAGGAGGGTGCGCAAATTCGCTCGGTCAGGATGCCTGAGGTTCTCGGTGTTGATCGAGACCGTGCTCCGGAGGATGCACCCGAGTTGGGCAGAGTACCCTTTGACTAAATCAGGGGGCGCCGTTGGATGCCCAGTGGCGTTCACTTCGGTGAATGCTTGCTTCACGGTGCTGAGCACATTCGGGCGACGCTCCCTCCGTAGCTTCTTCGGTGCGCCGGTGTCATCCTCGGTGGCACCATCCGTGGTGTCATCCTCGGCGGCACCATCAGTGGTGTCATCCTCGGCGGCATCGTCCGCTCGGTACTCTGGATCGGGGCCATCATCCTCGCCGTCGTCGCGGCGAGGTTGTGACTCCATCACCTCAATTTCATCGGTTAGCATCCAGAACGGCTTGCTGCCGCTGCCGCCGGCCTCTTCGTTGTTGGCCATGTTCGAACTAAGTAGGAAAAAATGCATAAAATTAGCGCAAGATTTCACGGAAAAATTGGGCATGACCTATGCTAATTTATGGACATATGAGTGCCCCATTTTCGCCGAAACGGAAATGAATCAACATTTCGGCGATAATGGGCAACTCTGTCGATCCCTGCACAAGAATATGACACCATATAGACATGCAAAACAATCCACCAGCTGAGCACCATGGCACATATACAATTGTTCCTCCATATACACCTAAGCAACAAGCACAAGCCAGCAGCAGCAGCAAGCAGCTAGCAAGCAGCAGCTACAGCTAGCAGTAGCAGCAAGCAGCAACTCTAGCAGCAACAGCAAGCAGCTAGCAAGCGCAGCTAGCTAGCAGCAGCAGCTAGCTAGCAGCAAGCAGCAAGCAGCTAGCAAGCGCAGAGCAAGCAGCTAGCGGCAGTAGCAAGCAGCATCAAGCTCACCGTGAGTCGCGTGGAGTCTCCGAGAGGTGAGTTGTTGCTCCGGGTCGAGGAAGATGCGAGGGCGGCGGTCAGGTGCTCAACTCTGCCTTGAAAAACATAAAAATAAAAATTCAGTAAGCTTGTTCATGGTACTGTGGAGTTCAAACAGAGAAAATCAAAAGGAAACCTGATGCTAAAAATAAAAATTCAGTAAGCTTGTTCATGGTACTGTGGAGTTCATAGCACATGCAGCAACAGGAGGCCTATAGTCTGGCAGAACAAACAAGGACACCTGCCAAAAAATTGACAAGCTTGAATGTGGTGTCCATAAGAAGTGCAGTTGGTTTAAATTCCTTTTTAGTTGCGACTGCAGCACTAAGGAACTATGTCCCTTGTTACCAAAAATATATTCAGTGATTAGTTGGCAAATGATAATCAAAGGTGAGGCCAAAAAAGCATTTTCCTTTTTCATTTGCAGTAGATTGCCTCAAATTTTAGTGATAATCATAAGCTAACATAGAGCATTACATCCATGAAACAGAGATCTGTGCTAACTCATACATTGGACTGATGTGTCAAGCGGACTCATAAAAGTAAAGAGATGGTCAGGGGCAACACACAGAAACACCATCCTTCTCTGTCTACAATATGAACTTGGTAGTTTAGTTGATCAGACCGTGGAACACTTAAAGATCACACTACTTCCTAGGTTTCTGAGCTCAGCTCTTACACTAAGCACACTATTCAATAGTTCAACAGCTTGCAATAGACCAGTTAAACAGTTTCCGTACTACACATACATCATTCAGTTCAGCTGACATTGCCCTGAAAATACCAAACTGCAACCATGCAACCTCCTAGTAATAAACAGCTCAAAGGGCAAGGACATCTCGCGGCAATTGTTTTCTAAATGAGCCGGTTTTCGCTGTTGGGCATACAATATATGTCGATTTGTAGCAAACGAATTGGATCAACCTAGCAGAGGAGGAGGAGGGGAGGAGCACGGCGGCTACCTGGGAAGGATGCGCAACGGAAGGCGTGTGGCGTCAGCGGTCGAAGGCTCCTCCGCGGTGAGGTCGAGGACGAGGTCGCAGGCGGCGTCAGAGGTCGAGGGCGTGCGGCTCCTCCGCGGTGAGGTCGAGGACGAGGTCGCAGGCGGCGTCAGAGGTCGAGGGCGTGCGGCTCCTCGGCGGTGAGATCGAGGACGAGGTCGCAGGCGGCGTGCGCTTCTCCTACTCCTGCTCCACGGTGTGCAGCCTGGGGAGCGACGAGGCAGAGGATGGGGCGCCGGCGGTGGGAGAGGTGGTCGCCGGCGGGGATTCGAGGGGGAGAGGGTCCGGTGAATGGGGGCGAGATCGAGATCGAGAGGGGGCGCCGGCGGGGATTGGGGAATGTTTGAATGGGGATGGGGAGAAGAAGATGGTCGGGATTTGGCTAAGTCCCCGACTCCCCTTAGCAATAGCGCACCTCTAGGGGTGCGCCACTACGAGGCTTAGCAATAGCGCACCTCTCGGGGTGCGCCACTGCCTCTTTAGGTTTAGGTCAAAAGGCTCGCGGCACCTACAGTTGACAAGATCCGAATTGTACCGCAGTGGCTTGCTCCCCCTCTCTGTTCGGTTTACCCTGGCCGGCCAGGTTCGAACCCTGGCGGCCCCAATTTTTTTCACTTTTTTATTAAATTGATTTAACACTATAATAAATAGCATAATACACCAAAATAAAAGGCATAAATAATTATAATTATGTAGAATAGTTAAAATACTATAGAATCTATAAAATATCCAAAAATATAAATTATATGTCTATTTTGATCGGTACAATGTGTAGATTAACAATATGACATCCGTTATTCATACAAGAAAATGATACATAATTATCTTTTCACAATCTTCTTGCCCTTCTTTCTCGCGGTTGAATAATTTAGCCCCGGAACTCCTAGACTTCTTCTCTTGAATGGACGGCCTTTAGGTAGGGTGGTCCTGCTTCTTCTTGTTGTGTATGGTTCTTCATCATCGTCGTCGTCATCTTCCATCTTCGGATCGCCATACTGGTCAAAGTCTAGCTCGTTGGCGGCTCCATCCATTCCGATGATGCTCCTTTTGCCTCTCCTCACGATAACACGGCTAGGCTTTTGCGGGTCGGTAATGAAGAAGCATTGGTCCACTTGGGAAGCTAGTACCCATGGCTCATATTTCGCGGTGACCTTTGCATTTCAAATCCCTGCAAACAAACACATGCAACACATGTGTGGATCGGAGGCTTTGCATATACAACACATGTGGAGGCTTCGCATACAACACACATGCACGTGATCGAGACGCTTTTCGCGCGCGCACATATGTGTGTGTGCAAGACGATCGGAACCGGTCACACACAAAGCATAAAACCAACAAAGTTACCGATACGGCGAGACCTAGAGTGTTGGATGAGGTAAAAAGTTGAGATTGAGTAGGGTATTAAGCTAAGAAAGCTTCACCATCACTTACCTATTAAGCTAAGACATAGCAATGGCGCACTACTAAGTGGTGCGCTACGCCTCTCATCTCTAAAAAGGGGCTATGGCCACCCCCTAGCAGTGGCGCACCTAATGACATGCGCCATAGGTAACCTATGTAGCAGTGGCGCACCACTGCAGTGCGCCATTGCTAAGCCTATCATCTCTAAACGGTCTCTGGACACCTCCTAGCAGTGGCGCACCTCTACAACGTGCGCCATAGGTAAGAATGTAGCAGTGGCGCACCCCATGACGTGCGCCACTACTAGGTTGGGGAGGATCTGGCCTCCTGTCACCACTTACTTATGGCGCACCAGAATCAAGGTGCGCCACTACTACTTTTGTAACAGTGGCCCACCGTTTTGTGGTGCGCCACTGCTAAGTAGTAGTGGCGCACGGCAGCCATGGTGCGCCACTGATGGCAGTCTTACGGCTAGGCCTTTTCCTAGTAGTGTTGAATCGTAGGTCGCCAAAGATCTGGCTGGATCCAAGGCAGGACCCCATTGTCCCCTGCCTATAGAGAGATCCCCGTGTCGGTGGAGCCGTGGAGGTAGCCGAACAGACAACCGGGACCTACAGACGGAGATCACCGTGGGCGATGGGCGGTAGCCCGGGTGCATCAAGGCCTGGTGGAGTAGAAAATATGCTGATTAGATGGCTGGTTTTTTCATGCTGTGATCAGCACGGTTTTTAAAGCATCTCTAAGGCTAGACCTGGTAGGAGTTTTTTTTTAAGCAGCCTGGTAGGAGTTGCCGAATCGATGTTTCGTTGTATCTCACGCTACGCCGATGCAAAATAACACCAGCTTTGCCTGCACGAGCTCAGCCGACCATGAGGATAGCGGGAGCACGGACGAGCTGTAGTAAGAGTGGCAATGGGTAGGATATGGGTAGAAAAAAGCAATATCATATATATCTATACACGTATAGTTAATGGATACAAACTAAAATTCCTGAATTCTTTCGGCCGGGTGCGTGCCAAACCGAAGTCCCGGGCGGACGCACTGGACGCACTACACGACAGTTGTTAAACCGTGCGTCCAACTATTAAAGAAATGGTAGTCTAGCTGATAACATGTGTTTTTTTTTTTTGAAAAAAGAAACTGTAACTTTTAAACCGTATGGGGAAATTACAATTCATTTTCACTTTTAGAATCCGAACGACGAGAGCTTCGAAACTAGACCATATTTTCATATGTTTCGACGCAATTTTTTAACAAGCAACTTTGACGCGCTACAAAGCAATTTTGTTGTGCAGCAAAACAATTTTGGTGTGCGGCAAAGCAACTTTGGTGTGCAACGAAAACACTTGATTCACAACGATGGTACGCTTCACAACAGCTGCAGCAACAACTCCTCATGTACCAGAAAAAATGATACGAGCAATTCTAGGTCGTTGGTCGCACTCATGATGTAGTTCACAAGGTTTGGCCCTGGTCGGTTGCAGCAACAATGTTGCCGAGCAAGCAATCCTATCCCTCGCCACTAATGAGCACAATTGTAAGTATCATCGCCCCACATTTGGTGGCTCTGACATAGCTAGCGTTGCTTTCCGAAACACCCCCACGTCGGTCGAGTCAATCGTTCCCTCGTTCATGCTGGCCGAGTTATCCTAGCAACTTTGTTGGAATTTTTCGTGGTGCATGAAGCTCCCGCTTTGTGCGGGGTGGGGAGGGTCGGACCACATTGGGTCATTGTACGCAGCCTTTCCTTGACCCAATGTGGTCCGACCCCTCCCCGGACCCCGCGCAAATCGGGAACTTCATGCACCGGGCTGCCCTTTTTTAGCTTTTCGTCGTTGCTAAGTTACCTATAATGCTTTTCGGTAGTGTAGGCAACTTTGCAACAACGAGTAGAAAAGTTCGCTGAAATAGTAGACAACTTCTCTGCAATGATAGGCAACTTTGCTACCACGGTTGGAAACTTCGTTGCAAAGTAGGCAACTTCGCGGCGTCAGTAGGAAACTTCACTGCAATGGCATGTAATTTCGTTGCAACGGTAGACAACTTGCTGCAAACATAGTGGCGAAGGATAGTTTTTGTTGCACTCCAAAAGTTGGTGCTTCGTAGCAACCATCTTTGATAAACACATGTGATTTCTCAGCCTAGGTAGGAAGGACGACACTTGAACTTGCGACATTGGAAGAAAGACGGTTAAATAGTTGGATCCTAGGATCCGCCTGCACGCAAGGATGCAACGAAACTATGGCATGGCGATGGAAACATAGCCGTGAGCTTTGTACCCACCAGGTTGGAGAGGCAGGAGCGATTTCTCACCTTGGGTAGGAAGGGCGACACTGAAACCAATGACCATGGAAGAAAGACGATTATGTAGTTGGATCCGCCTGCCAGCAAGGATGCAACGAAACAACATCATGGCGATGGAAACATAGCAGGGAGCTTTGTACCCACGGATACGTCCAAAACGTATCTACTTTCCCGAACACTTTTGCTATTGTTTTGCCTCTAATTTGTGTATTTTGGATACAACTAACACGGACTAACGCTGTTTTCAGCAGAATTGCTCTGGTGTCTTGTTTTTGTGCAGAAATTCAACTTTCGGGAAAATCCTCGGAATTTATACCAAAGGGCCTATTTTACCGAAGACTCACGGAGCAGAAGGGTAGGCCGGGAGGCCTGGCTCCCGGGACGCTAGGCGGCGCGGCTGAGGGCGCGCCGCACTAGCGTGTGGCCCCCTCGGCTGCCCTCGACGCCTCCTGGACTACTTAAAGGTTTCGATCTAAACGCGAGGCAGGAAGTCGAAGTCGCCGAAACCTCCCGACGCCGCCACCGTCACGAAACTCTGTCTCGGGACCGAAACTCCGTTCGGCACTCCCGGGACGGGGAATTGGAGGAGATCATCGCCATCATCACCACCGACGCATCTCCATTGACCAGCCATGTTTCCCCCATCCATGTGTGAGTAATTCCCCCGCTGTAGGCTGAAGGGGATGGTAGGGATTGGATGAGATTGGTCATGTAATAGCATAAGATTGTTAGGGCATAGTGCCTAGTGTCCGTATTTACTTTGATGATATTGTTGCAACTTGTTATGCTTAATGCTTGTCACTAGGGCCCGAGTGCCATGATCTCAGATCTGAACATGTTATTATTTCATGATGATATGCATTGTTTTATGATCTTACCTGCAAGTTGTATACACATGTCGCTGTCCGGAACCCGAGGCCCCGAAGTGACAGAAATCGGGACAACCGGAGGGGATGGCAGTGATGTGAGGATCACATGTGTTCACGGAGTGTTAATGCTTTGCTCCGGTACTTTATTAAAAAGAGTACCTTAATATCCAGTAGATTCC
The DNA here is from genome assembly GCA_030979885.1 of Lolium multiflorum. Classification (NCBI taxonomy): domain Eukaryota; kingdom Viridiplantae; phylum Streptophyta; class Magnoliopsida; order Poales; family Poaceae; genus Lolium; species Lolium multiflorum. The sequence goes on from CM061749.1 coordinate 309,249,893, forward strand.
CTAGAGGCCCGGCTGCCACCGGCTGGTAGGACAAAAGATGTTGTGCAAGTTTCTCATTGCGAGCACGTACGACTATATACGGAACACATGCCTATGGATCGCTTTGTACTTGGACACCGTTTTATTATTATCTGCAAATGCCCTGCTTTGATTGTTACATGAGTTTCTCTCATCCATGCAACGCCCGTCATCCATCCCTATGCCTACAGTATTTTAATCATGTTGTTTACTATAATCACTACTGCTGTCTTTGTTACTCTGCTGCTGTTATTTTACTACTGCTACTGCTATAAAACTGTTGAAAGAACATTTCCCGCCCTTTTTGGTTTTGTGTGTTTGATGTCAACACTATGTATATTTTTATGTGTGTTGATGTAGACAGGTACAAGCCATCAAAAATTATGTTGGATCGGTGAATTGGTTTAGCTGTTCTGAAGTTCTGCAGTTTTTCTGTATCTGGCGGAAGTTCCGGCCCCAAGGCGGAAGTTCCGGCCTGGCGTATTCAGCAGAAGCTCCTCAGCGCAGTTTGGACACAGCTTTTCTCTTCCTGACCGGAAGTTCCGGTGGAGTTGGCCGGAAGTTCCGGCCAGCGGAACTTCCGCCCAACTTCCGGACAAGTTCGGAATTCCGAGTTTGTGGCTCAGTATAGTCCAGAAGGTTTTCGCAAGTTTGAACTTGGCCGGAACTTCCGGTCACCGGAAGTTGCGCCCAAGTTCCGCCCCATCTTTTGTTTTGCAGGATTTTATCGGCGGAAGTTCCGGCCCGAATGGCCGGTACTTGTGGAAGCCGGAACTTCCGGCCATCCTGGCCGGAACTTCCGGTGTAAGTGAATTCGTCCCCAACGGTCAGATCTGAAAGCTCCACCCATATAAATAGCTTTCTTCTCCAAAGGGACAAGTTGCTCAATCATTGCAAGAAAAATCTGCCAAGCTTCACCACCATTAGAGCCACCTCAAGAACACAAGATTTGCAAGATCTCCTTCCTCCCCCAACCAAAGCTCTTGATCTTTGGAGATTCGAAGGAGAAGACACCGATCTACATCCTCACCGAAGCGATTCTCATTTCCCCCTCTCTTGTTTGAGGGATCTCATGCTAGTGTTCCTATTTGGTTCCCTAGTTGATTTGTGTTGATGTATTGTTGTTGATTGTTGTGTTGTAACAGATTTGGGAGCCTCCAATTCGGTTGTGGATGTGTGCCCCAAGAACCTTGTAAAGGCCCGGTTTCCGCCTCGAGGAAATCCCTTAGTGGAAGTGGGCTAGGCCTTCGTGGCGTTGCTCACCGGAGATTTGAGTGAAGCCTTCATGGCTGTTGGTTTGGCTTTCGTAGCAACCACACTCCTCCAAACGTAGACGTACCTTCTTGCAAAGGAAGGGAACTACGGGAATCATCTCCGTGTCATCGCGTGCTCCACTCTCGGTTACCTCTATCCTATTATATCTCTTATATTGCCTAGCTATATCTTGCTTAGTTGTTAGCCTTGTCATATAGGTAAATTCACTTAGTTGCATATCTAGAGAATTTACCTTTTGTGTCAAGCCTAAATTGAAAAAGAATTAAAAATTGGTTAGCACCTATTCACCCCCTCTAGGTGCGGCATACGATCCTTTCAATTGGTATCAGAGCCTCGGCTCTTATTTCGGGCTTAACCGCCTAAGAGTATGCCGGACGATGGACCATCGGAAGGGGAGACTAGGCCGGTCACCATGGAGGATATCAACTCGTTGAAATCATCCATGGATGCTCAAATGGAAAGCATGAGAAAAATGATTTCCGAGCTTTTGGCCCCTCCCCGTCCCGTGGCTCCCACCATAGAGGTTAATATCACGGATGCGGTTGTAGAGGGTGATACTTCGGTATTACCCTCCGCTACCGCACCCATGAATGGTGATAACTTAAACACTATCAAACCCCCCATTGCATCTCCCAAGGGAACTAGTGGAAGTGAGAGCTACAATCGAGTAGCTCCACCTTTCCAATCACCCGATATACCGGTTCCCCATCCTCATATAAACATCCGGGGCGACCCACCTAAGTTTTCCGTTAATGATTACGATACTTGGCAATTTGAGTTTAGCTCTCATGTTCGCAGTGCCTCCAATGAACTTTGGAGAATCATCGAGGAAGGCTTCAATCCTTACAACCCCAAGAAGTTGACTAGAAGAGAAGCGGTTGATAGTCAACTCAACAACACCGCCTTGCACATGATTCAAACCACCGTGGGGACAAAGGAGTTGTCTCGTGTTCGGCATTTCACCACCGCCAAGGATGCTTGGGATGCTTTGGCCGCGGGTTGCATTGGAAGTGAGAGCACAAGAAGGAACAAGTATAATGCTCTTCGGAATAAAGCCGAAGGATTCATGAGGCTTCCGGATGAAGATCATGAAGACATGTATGGAAGACTTCTCACCGTTGCCGACGCCTTCCGGATTGTTGGTGCCTCTCACATTAATGACTCTTGGATCAAGGAGAAGTACATTGAGTGCATGATGCCGTTCGAGCCTATTGATGTCAAGACTCTTGTCGGAAGAGAATGCTATGCCTCTCTCACCTCTCAACAAGCCGTGCACGAGATGCAAGCTCTCAAGGTGCTTGAGCAAAACTCTCATGATTCCCGCAATCGTGCCATTGGGATGACAAAAGGGTCCAACCTTGCCTTGGTGGTCAACCCCGTGCAAGAAGTGATTCCTCAAGAATCTTATAGGGCATCTTGGAGCATGACCTACCCGGAAGACTTGGAACACCACTACCATGACCACATGGCATTCCATGCAAACACCTTTTGGATTGATCCGTCCAAGGCCAAGGAGGACAACATCAAGAGAAACAACTCAAGGGGTCCCTCAAGCTCGGGCCCAAGAACAAGATCTTGCTACAATTGCAATGACAAGCGCCATTTCATTGCCGAATGTCCCTATGAGAATAGGGAGACTAATGGTGGAAGGCTCATCCCCAAGGACAAGAGCAAAGACTCAAAGGGCAAATATTCAAAGCCCCCCAACAAGAAATTCTATAACAAGAACAAGAAGGGCAAGAGGCCCTCAAGGATTGTGCTAGTGGCTAATGAAGAATACTCTTCCGATGAGATTGCAAGTGCTAGTGATGATGAAGAGGAAAGCTCAAGAGAAGTGGCCGCCATTGTCACCACCAACATTCCCTCTTCATCTCTCTTTGATTCACCCAATGAGAACCCTCAATGCAAGAATGCACATTGCTTCATGGCAAGGTCCACCTTGGACACATCTATTGTGCTATCAACTCAAGAAGAGTATACCTCCGGAGATGAAGATGTTGATGATGAAGAAGATGCAACCTCAAATGGATTGGTTGCCCTTGCCTCCCTCGCTACTAACTCTTCATCAACAAGTGAATCTCCCAATGAGGTCATTCATGTGGAGGAAGAAAGTTGCCTCATGGCTAAATCTTCCGAGGTATCATCTCCTAACCCCTCTATGCCTAACATTGCTAATGATCTAGGGGTTGATCCCGCTAGTCTAAAAGTGAAACAAGAAATGCTAGAGTTTGATGATTTCATTAGTAACCTACAAGGTAACACTAAGAAGCATGTTTCAAGTCTCATGGTTCGTATGGCTCAACTAAATGATACTCTTGAGAAAAAGTGCCAAATAGAGAGAGAAGACTCTCTAGAAATACATGCTCTTAAAAATGCTCTTGAGGAATGTCAAGAAACTATAGCATCTCTTGAAGAGAAGCTAGAAAGTCTTGAAGAACCTCAAGATAAACTTAACAAGCTCACTAAAGCTAGAGATCTTGCTAGAGCTAAGACTAAAGTGCTTATAAAGGAAAAGGCCAAATTTGGTGTTGATCATGAGAAACTTGTGAAGGATCTAGATGAACTAGACAAGGCTCACAAAGCCTTGAAGAGTGAATACTCTCTCCTCTCCGAGTCTTATGAGCAACTTCAAATTAGGCTTGCTTCATATGACATACCTAGTACCTCTACTCCTTCATGTGATCATGCAAATATTATTGAGGAAAATGCTAGGTTGAAGGATGAACTTGCTAAGGCCTCCTCTCCCCAAAGTAAACTTTCCTTGGATGATCTTTTGAGTAAGCAAAGGTCAAACAATGGGAAGGAGGGACTTGGTTATAATACCAAGGCTAAAAAGGCAAACAAGAAAAAGACCAAGCCCGCACATGAGAAAGCTAATGGTGAAACCCGAAAGGGCAATACCATTAATGATGATGGTGCGGGAATAGATAACCCTCACTATGTTCTCTTTAAAGATTATTATGGTGATGTTTATGCTAAATATGTTGGTCCATATGATGGTTATGTTGCTTGGTCTATTTGGGTTCCAAAGACCCTTGTTGCTAACAAAAGAGGACCCATTGAAAAATGGGTACCTAAATCCAAGAATTGATCTCATGTAGGACTATGCCGCCGGAGGTTCAAAATGGGTACTTGATAGTGGATGTACAAGTCATATGACCGGCGGCAAGAACCTCGTCAAGGAGTTGAGGCCCAACATAAATCATATCACCGTCTCCTTTGGCGATAATTCTACATCCGAGGTATTGGGTTTTGGCAAGGTTGTGGTTGCACACAACATTACTCTTGTGGATGTCATGCTTGTCAAAACCCTTGGTTACAATTTGCTTTCCGTTTCCGCCCTTGGCAAGATGGGTTTCGCCGTCTTTATTGATAATGATATTGTGGTCCTCTTGTGGAGCAAGACTCTAAAAGTCGCATTCGTTGGGTATCGCGAACACAACTTGTATGTGGTGGACTTTTCGGGGACCACCACGACAAGTGCGATGTGCCTATTCGGAAAGGCGGACGTGGGTTGGTTGTGGCATCGCCGCCTAGCCCATGTCAACATGAGAACTTTGCAAAGTCTTCACAAGGGGAACCATATTGTGGGACTAATGGTTTCTTTTGCCAAAGATCGGTGTTGGGCCTCCAAGAGCAGAGGTTTGTAGAACAGCAAAGTTTTCCCTTAAGTGGATCACCCAAGGTTTATCGAACTCAGGGAGGAAGAGGTCAAAGATATCCCTCTCATGCAACCCTGCAACCACAAAGCAAGAAGTCTCTTGTGTCCCCAACACACCTAATAGGTGCACTAGTTCGGCTAAGAGATAGTGAAATACAGTGGTATGAATGTATATACGTAGCAAACACAGAAAAGTGCTTTGCCCAGACAGTAAACAAGCAGTATAAAGTAAAACAGAAACAAGCAGCGATAGCGTATTTAGGAACAAGGCCTAGGGATCGACTTTCGCTAGTGGACACTCTCAACATTGATCACATAATGAATAGATAAATGCATACTCTACACTCTTGTTGGATGATGAACACCATTGCGTAGGATTACACGAACCCTCAATGCCGGAGTTAACAAGCTCCACAATTCAATGTTCATATTTAAATAACCTTAGAGTGCATGAAAGATCAATACGACTAAACCAAGTACTAACATAGCATGCACACCGTAACCTTCACACTATGAAAGGAGGAATAGATCGCATCAATACCATCATAGTAATAGTTAACTTCATAATCTACAAGAGATCATAATCATAGCATAAACCAAGTACTTCATGATGCACACACTGCCAACATTACATCATGGAGGAGGAATAGACTACTTTAATAACATCACTAGAGTAGCACATAGATAAATTGTGATACAAAACTCATATGAATCTCAATCATGTAAAGCAGCTCATGAGATTATTGTATTGAGGTACATGGGAGAGAGATGAACCACATAGCTACGGCGGAGCCCTCAGCCTGGGGTGGATTACTCCCTCCTCATCATGGAGGCGGCGATGGCGGTGAAGATGGCGGTGAAGACGGCGGTGGAGATGGCTCCGGGCAATTCCCCGTCCGGCGGGTGCCGAGACAGCGACTTCTGTCCCCGAATTAGACTTTCGCGATGGCGGCGGCTCGGATGGTTTTTCTGTTCTGTCGACGGTCGATGTTTTTAGGTCGGGACGAATATAGGCGAGAGGCGGCGCAAGGAGGCGGCTGGGGCCCCCACCATAGGTGGCGCGGCCGGGGGCCACCGCGCCGCCTTATGGTGTGGGCCCCCTGCTGCCCGCCTCTCTCCGGTGTTCCGGAAGCTTCCGGGAATTCTAAGACTTTCGGTGTTGATTTCGTCCGATTCGAAAATATTTCCTTACTAGGATTTCGAAACCAAAAACAAGACAAACAGCCTTTCGGCATCTCGTCAATAGGTTAGTTCCGGAAAACGCATAAAAATGATATAAAGTGTGAACAAAACATGTTGGTATTGTCATAAAACAAGCATGGAACATCAGAAATTATAGATACATTGGAGATGTATCAGCATCCCCAAGCTTAGTTCCTACTCGTCCTCGAGTAGGTAAACGATAAAAGATAATTTCTGAGGTGACATGCTACCAACATAATCTTAATCATACCATTGTAAGGCTTATGAGATGAATGCAGCGATTCGAAACAATGTAAATGCAATGAGTAAACGATTGAATCATATATCAAAGACTTTTCATGAATAGTACTTTCAAGACAAGCATCAATAAGTCTTGCATAAGAGTTACTCATAAAGCAATAAATTCTTAGTAAAAGGTATTGAAGCAACACAATGGAAGATTAAGTTTCAGCGGTTGCTTTCAACTTGTAACATGTATATCTTATGGATAGTTGTCAATGCAAAGCAATATAACAAGTGCAATAAGCAAGTATGTAAGAATCAATGCACAGTTAACACAAGTGTTTGCTTCTAAGATAGAGAGAAATGGGTAAACTGACTCAACATAAAAGTAAAAGAAAAGGCCCTTCGCAGAGGGAAGCATTGATTGCTATATTTGTGCTAGAGCTTTGGTTTTGAAAGCAAGAAACAATTTTGTCAACGGTAGTAATAAAGCATATGTATCATGTAAATTATATCCTACAAGTTGCAAGTCTCATGCATAGTATACTAATAGTGCCCGCACCTTGTCCTAATTAGCTTGGATTACCGGGATTATCGCAATGCACATGTTTTAACCAAGTGTCACAAAGGGGTACCTCTATGCCGCCTGTACAAAGGTCTAAGGAGAAAGCTCGCATTGGATTTCTCGCTATTGATTATTCTCAACTTAGACATCCATACCGGACAACATAGACAACAGATAATGGACTCCTCTTTTATGCATAAGCATGTAGCAACAATTAATTTTCTCATATGAGATTGAGGATATATGTCCAAAACTGAAACTTTCACCATGGATCATGGCTTTAGTTAGCGGCCCAATGTTCTTCTCTAACAATATGCACGCTCTAACCATAAGGTGGTAAATCGCCCTTACTTCAGACAAGACGAACATGCATAGCAACTCACATGATATTCAACAAAGGGTAGTTGATGGCGTCCCCACGAACATGGTTATCGCACAACAAGCAACTTATAAGAAATAAAATGCATAAGTACATATTCAATACCACAATAGTTTTTAAGCTATTTGTCCCATGAGCTATATATTGCAAAGGTAGAGGATAGAAATTTAAAGGTAGCACTTCAAGCAATTTACTTTGGAATGGCGGAGAAATACCATGTAGTAGGTAGGTATGGTGGACTCGAATGGCATAGTGGTTGGCTCAAGGGTTTGGATGCATGAGAAGTAATCCCTCTCGATACAAGGCTTAGGCTAGCAAGGTTGTTTGAAGCAAACACAAGCATAAACTAGTACATCAAAACTTACATAAAAGACATATTACAAGCATTATAAGACTATACATCGTCTTCCTTGTTGTTCAAACACCTCACTAGAAAATATCTAGACTCTAGAGAAACCACTCATGCAATCCAAATTTTAACAAGCTCTACGCATTTCTTCACTAATAGGTGCAAAGTATATGACGCAAGAGCTTAAACAAGAGCACAACAATTGCCAAGTATCAAGTTTATTCAAGACATCATACCAATTACTACATGTAGCATTTTCCGTTTCCAACCATATAACAATTAACGAAGCAGTTTCAACCTTCGCTATGAACATTAAAAGCTAAGAACACATGTGTTCATATGAACCAGCGGAGCGTGTCTCTCTCCCACACAATCATTTATTCAAACAAAAAACAAAAACAAAAACAAACAGACGCTCCAAGTAAAGTACATAAGATGTGATGGAATAAAAATATAGTTTCAGGGGAGGAACCTGATAATGTTGTCGATGAAGAAGGGGATGCCTTGGGCATCCCCAAGCTTAGATGATTGAGTCTTCTTGAAATGTGCAGGGATGAACCACCGGGGCATCCCCAAGCTTAGACTTTTTACTCTTCTTGATCACATTGTATCATCCTCTCTTGACCCTTGAAAACTTCCTTCACACCAAACTTCTCATAAACTTCATTAGAGGGGTTAGTACATAATCAAAAACTCACATGTTCAGAGGTGACACAATCATTCTTAACACTTCTGGACATTGCTCAAAGCTACTGGAAGGTAATGGAACAAAGAAATCCACCCAACACAGCGAAAGAAGCAATGCGAAATAAAAGGCAGAATCTGTCAAAACAGAACAGTCCGTAAAGGAGAATTTTTAATAAATACTTCCGTTGCTCAGATCAGAAAACTCAAAACTAATGAAAGTTGCGTACATATCTGAGGAACACGCACGTAAATTGGCATATTTTTCTGAGTTACCTACAGAGAAAACAGCCCAGATTCGTGACAGATAGAAATCTGTTTCTGCGCAGAAATCCAAATCTAGTATCAACCTTCGATTAGAGGCTTCACTTGGCACAACAAAACACAAAACTAAGATAAGGAGAGGTTGCTACAGTAGTAAACAACTTCCAAGACACAAATATAAAACAAAGTACTGTAGCAAAATAACACATGGGTTATCTCCCAAGAAGTTCTTCATAGCCATTAAGATGGGCTCAGCAGTTTTAATGATCCACTCGCAGGAAATAGTATTCGAAGCAAAAGAGAGCTTCAAGAGGCAAATTCAAAATAAATTTAAGTCTAACATGCTTCCTATGAAGAGGAATCTTGTACACAAATGAATTCATGAAGAACAAAGTGACAAGCATAAGAGGATAAAACACGAGTAACTTCAAGATTCTCAACATAAAGAGGGGAAACTTAATATTATTAAGATGCATACAACCATATTTCCCTCTCTCATAATAACTTTCAGTAGCATCATTGATGAAATCCACAATATACCCATCACTTAAAACATTCTTATCATGGTTCATATGCATAGAAGTATCATTAAATTTGGCATAAGAAGAGTTATTCTCATTAATAGTAATTGGAGCAAGATTATTATCAAGAATTTGAACATGGTAAACAAGTTGCATACTAAGGGAATTGTTCTTGGTAATCCAATCATGACTATGACAAATTTCATAAGGATAGTTATAACCTATATCATAGCATTCTTTATAATAATCATCAAAGATCGGAGGCACAGTGTCATCATAAGAAATAGAATAGTTATCTTTCACAGTCGGTTTATCTATGACCATACCATCATTGTTATTAGAAGGAGATGTATCAAACACATAATGATCAGTAGCAAAAGGATTTTCAAACACCTCTTCCCCAAGCTTAGAGCTTTCTATATCATTATGGGAGGAAGCATGGATAGCACTGACACTATGGCAATTATTATCATCATCATTTTCAGAATTAGTTTCCCAGAGATTTGCAATATCAAAAGTAGTATGCTCATTCAAATCATGATCGCTAATGTATGTAGAGAGCATAGGAAGATCATCGTATTCAGATTCATTATCATAATAATCATTAGGAGCAACATACTTACGGTTACCTAGCGTTATCTCATTCACGCGGGGATACGCCGTTACCTCTTTCTTTTTATTCTCCTTCTTCTTCTTCTTCTTCTTCTTCTTCTCTTCCTTCTCCTCGTTCCCTTCTTTAGGAGGAAGAGGTTTGAAGGGTGGCTTGTCCGCATAACCTGATTTACTTTCAGAAACAATAGAAGAAACTTGGGAGGATCCCTCCTTTTCATTAATTAGTTGAAAACACACAGCGGTCCTATCATATTTTGGCAAGGTGTCATCTTCTAAAATATTTTGTATGTAAGTATTTGTATGGCTATTATCAATGCAATAAGAAAAACACCCATGCAGGACATCATCAATATCAAGATCACTCATATGTAACAAAGAGATTTTTCTCGATAGTTCTTCACACCCCAAAAATAAAGTAAGTTCATCATGCTGATTAGGAGTAATTTCACCATCACAATACAAATTTGCAGCACTCATTGGGTTCAAATTATCATTGGAGGAGCATTGAAAATTAAAATGACCCACTTCATGGCAAACTTCACAAATAAAAGGATAGAGGGCACAAACTTTTTTACCAAGATCATCTAAAGCCCTAAACCACTTTCTAGTTTTTTCATTAGCATGATGGATACAATATTCATCTTTGGCTTGATTAATTCCACAAGGTCTATGCATTCCACAAAAATTAACATGCTTATAGGAAATAGCATTCTTAGGAGTTTGAGCATGCTTATTGCAATCATTAACAACAATTTCATTCTTCATGCAAGCCTCTTTAAAAGGTTCATGATACTTATCAAAATTCTTCTTAGGCAATTCAAAATGAGAAGCAAAGGATTTATAAAGATTTGCAGCAACTTGAGAGTCAAGACCATAAGTAGCACTCATATTTCGAAATTTATCGGTATCCATAAAAGCTTCAATGCATTCATAATCATAATTTATACCTGACTCTTTACCTTCATTGTTCTCCCATCCTTCAGCGTTCTCCTTAATCCGATCAAGAAGATCCCACCTAGCTTCAACCTCCTTGCTTGTGAAAGATCCCTCCGAACACGCGTCCAGATAGTCCTTGTGTTGTCCTGAAAGCCTCGCATAAAAATTATTAACAATAACATTACGGGGGAGCTCATGAATGGGACATTTGAGCATTAGTGATTTCAATCTCCCCCACGCTTGAGAAATACTCTCTCCATCACGAGGATAAAAGTTATAAATATAATTCCTATCAATATGCACTTCATGAGGAGGATAAAATTTAGAATAAAAGAGAGATGCAATTTCCTCCCAACCAAGAGAATGTCTATTCTCCAACAATTTATACCAATGCGCCGCTTTACCAGACAGCGAAACAGAGAATAGCTTCTTCCTCACTTCATCCATAGAGATACCTGCACACTTGAATAACCCGCATAATTCGTGCAAAAACAGTAAATGATCTCTAGGATGGACAGTTCCATCCCCTTTATAGTGGTTGTCCATAACACGTTCAATAATTTTCATAGGTATTTTATACGGAATACTTTCAGCAGGTGGATTTAAAATATCAGAAGCATCATTAGAGTTATCGCATATGGGAGATAAAGCATTATCAGAGCAAAATATTTCTTCCAAAGCTGAGGAGCAAAAAAGATTATTTTTATATAAACTAGCTTCCCCAAGCTTAGACTTATCCATAGTATTAGCAGTAATTGCATTCATACTAATAACATCGCTACTAGCATGCAAATAAGGTTCCATAGGTTTTTTAATTTCGCATCAAACAATTCTAAATCAGGAAAAAGATTAAAAAGCTCACCAATTTTTTTTTGTTTTCCATTATGCCTAACTAGTGAAAATAAAAACAAGAAACAAAAAGATGCAATTGCAGAATCTAAAGGAAATAGCTTCGAGTACTTACAACGGCACCGGCTTAGTAGCCGAGATCCGAGTGTGAGTACCTTTACCTTTCCTCCCGGCAACGGCGCCAGAAAATAGCTTGATGTCTACGCCCCCTCCTTTTCCTGTAGACATTGTTGGGCCTCCAAGAGCAGAGGTTTGTAGAACAGCAGCAAGTTTTCCCTTAAGTGGATCACCCAAGGTTTATCGAACTCAGGGAGGAAGAGGTCAAAGATATCCCTCTCATGCAACCCGCAACCACAAAGCAAGAAGTCTCTTGTGTCCCCAACACACCTAATAGGTGCACTAGTTCGCGAAGAGATAGTGAAATACAGTGGTATGAATGTATATAAACGTGTAACAGCAGAAAAGCTTTGCCCAGACAAAAGTAATGTGTAATAACGCAAAAAGTAAACAAGCGCGATAGCGATATTTAGGAACAAGGCCTAGGGATCGACTTTCGCTAGTGGACACTCTCAACATTGATCACATAACAGAATAGATAAATGCATACTCTACACTCTTGTTGGATGATGAACACCATTGCGTAGGATTACACGAACCCTCAATGCCGGAGTTAACAAGCTCCACAATTCAATGTTCATATTTAAATAACCTTAGAGTGCATGAAAGATCAATACGACTAAACCAAGTACTAACATAGCATGCACACCGTAACCTTCACACTATGAAAGGAGGAATAGATCGCATCAATACCATCATAGTAATAGTTAACTTCATAATCTACAAGAGATCATAATCATAGCATAAACCAAGTACTTCATGATGCACACACTGCCAACATTACATCATGGAGGAGGAATAGACTACTTTAATAACATCACTAGAGTAGCACATAGATAAATTGTGATACAAAACTCATATGAATCTCAATCATGTAAAGCAGCTCATGAGATTATTGTATTGAGGTACATGGGAGAGAGATGAACCACATAGCTACGGCGGAGCCCTCAGCCTCGGGGGTGGATTACTCCTCCTCATCATGGAGGCGCGATGGCGGTGAAGATGGCGGTGAAGACGGTGGAGATGGCTCCGGGGCAATTCCCGTCCCGGCAGGGTGCCGGAAGACTTCTGTCCCCGAATTAGACTTTCGCGATGGCGGCGGCTCGGATGGTTTTCTCTGTTTCCGTCGAACGGTCAATGTTTTTAGGTCAGGGACGAATATATAGGCGGAGAGGCGGCGCAAGGAGGCGGCTGGGGCCCCCACACCATAGGCTGCGCGGCCAGGGGGCCACCCGCGCCGCCTTATGGTGTGGGCCCCCTGCTGCCCGCCTCCGACTCTCCTTCGGTGTTCCGGAAGCTTCCGGGAATTCTAAGACTTTCGGTGTTGATTTCGTCCGATTCCGAAAATATTTCCTTACTAGGATTTCTGAAACCAAAAACAGCAGCAAACGGCCTTTCGGCATCTCGTCAATAGGTTAGTTCCGGAAAACGCATAAAAATGATATAAAGTGTGAACAAAACATGTTGGTATTGTCATAAAACAAGCATGGAACATCAGAAATTATAGATACGTTGGAGACGTATCATGGGACTAATGGAAAATGTGTCTTTTGCCAAAGATCGTGTTTGTAGGGCTTGTGTTGAAGGAAAAATGCATGACTCTCCGCATCCAAGCAAGACCATTATCTCTTCCAAGAGGATCTTGGAGCTCCTTCATGTGGATCTCTTTGGTCCCGTTACTCATGCAAGTCTTGGTGCGAAGAAACATTGCTTGGTGATTGTCGATGACTACTCAAGATACACTTGGGTCTACTTTCTCAAGACGAAAGATGAGACTCAACAAATATTCATTGACTTTGCTACCGAGGTGCAACGCCAACACAACCTCCTCATTATGGCAATAAGAAGTGACAACGGCTCCGAGTTCAAGAACTACACACTCAATGATTTTCTTAGTGATGAGGGGATTCGTCATCAATATTCCGCTGCTTACACCCCTCAACAAAATGGTGTTGCGGAGAGGAAGAACCGGACTCTTATGGATATGGCAAGGTCTATGATGGCGGAGTATAAATCCCGCTATAACTTTTGGGCCGAAGCCATCTCCACCGCTTGTCACTCCTCCAACCGGCTCTATCTCCGCAAGGGCTTGAACAAGACTCCATATGAAATACTCACCGGGAACAAGCCTAATATCTCATACTTCAAGGTGTTCGGGTGTAAGTGTTTCTACAAAATCAAAGGAGTTCGTTTATCTAAATTCGCTCCTAAAGCTTTGGAGGGTATATTTGTTGGTTACGGTGCCGAGTCTCACACTTATAGAATCTTTGATATAGCCTCCGGGATTATCATTGAATCTTGTAGTGTGAGGTTCGAAGAAAATGATGGCTCCCAAGTGGGGCAAGTTGATGTTTGTGCAGGTGATGAAATACCTCAAGATGCCATAGTAAGAATGGGTGTGGGATTTTTCCGCCCCATTGAGGGACACGGTGTGGCGTCTCGGGAAGGACTATGCTCTACCACGGTGGAGCCCTCATCTTCTCAACATCAACAAACCCCATCAAGTGAAGCAAATGATGCACCAACCCAAGAACAAGAACAAAACCCTCCCTCTAGTGTGCAAGATCAAGGACAAGATCAAGGGCAAGATCAAGGACAAGATCAAGGACAAGATCAAGGTCAAGATCAACCAAGAATTCATGATGGTTCCGACGAGTATCCATTTGATATTTGCTCCGCACCAAATGATGTCCAAGATCAAGCACATGATGTTGAGCACTCACAAGAAATTGTAGTTGCTCAAGTTGAAGGTCAAGACGGGGACCCAAAAGATCAAGTTGATCAAGTGATACCTCCAAGGCCAAGAAGAACCAAGGAGGAGATCGAGGCCCGTCGTCTAGCAAGAAGAGAAAGGAACCTTGAGCTTCGTGATCACACTCATGATAAGGTTCTTGGTGATATAAGGGCAAAGGTTTCCACAAGAAGGCAATTGGCTAATTTTAGCAACCATCATGCTTATATCTCCTTAGTGGAACCCAAGAAAGTATTTGAAGCCCTTGAAGATTCGGATTGGATGGAAGCTATGCACGAAGAACTCAACAACTTCAAGCGCAACAAAGTGTGGACCTTAGTAGAGAAGCCAAAGGAGTGCCGCAATGTTATTGGCACTAAATGGATATTCAAGAACAAGCAAGATGAGTTTGGCAATGTTGTGAGGAACAAGGCAAGATTGGTGGCTCAAGGGTTCTCTCAAGTTGAGGGAATTGACTTTGGAGAAACCTATGCTCCCGTGGCTCGCCTTGAGTCCATCCGTATCCTTCTTGCTTATGCATCGCATCATAACTTTAAGTTACAACAAATGGATGTGAAAAGTGCATTTCTTAATGGTCCTTTGCATGAAGAGGTTTATGTTAAGCAACCCCCGGGGTTTGAGGATCTCAACTTCCCTAACCATGTCTACAAGCTCGATAAAGCTCTTTATGGTCTCAAACAAGCTCCTAGAGCTTGGTATGAGCACCTTAAGGAATTATTGGTAGACCGTGGGTTTGATGTTGGGCTAATCGATCCCACTCTTTTTACTAAGAGGGTCAATGGGGAGCTTTTCGTTTGCCAATTATATGTTGATGATATTATCTTTGGCTCTACTAACAAAGCTTTCAATGATGAATTCTCAAAGCTTATGACCGATAGGTTTGAGATGTCTATGATGGGAGAGATGAAGTTCTTCCTTGGTTTTGAGATCAAGCAATTGAGAGGAGGAACCTTCATCAACCAAGCAAAATATCTCCAAGACATGCTCAAGAGGTTCAAGATGACCGAGATGAAAGGTGTTGCCACTCCTATGGTTACCAAATGTCATCTTGCACTTGATCCCAATGGTAAAGAGGTGGATCAAAAGGTATATCGCTCCATGATTGGATCCTTGCTTTACCTTTGTGCATCTAGACCGGACATAGTGTTGAGTGTTGGTGTGTGTGCAAGGTATCAAGCTTCTCCTAAGGAGAGCCACATGATAGCTCTCAAGAGAATCTTTCGATATTTGGTTGATACCCCAAGATATGGTATTTGGTACCCCAAAGGCTCAAGTTTTATTCTCAATGGGTACACCGATGCGGATTGGGCGGGAGACAAGGATGATAGGAAATCAACCTCCGGGGCTTGCCAATTTCTTGGTAGGTCCTTGGTGTGTTGGTCATCTAAGAAGCAAAATTGTATATCTCTCTCCACCGCCGAAGCCGAATATGTTGCCGCCGCAAGTGGATGCACTCAATTGTTATGGATGAGGCAAACTTTAAAGGAATACGGTGTCATTTGTGACAAAGTGCCTCTTTTATGTGACAATGAAAGTGCCATCAAGATTGCCTATAATCCGGTGCAACATTCAAGAACGAAGCATATTGAGATCCGGAATCATTTCATTAGGGATCATGTTGCCCGTGGTGATATTGAGCTTATCTATGTTCCTACCAAGGATCAACTTGCCGATATATTCACGAAGCCTCTTGATGAAGCAAGGTTCACTTATTTGAGGAATGAGCTAAATATCATTGATTCAAGGAGTATAGCTTGACCATCTTGCAAACACACCTTCGTCTCAAAACTTTATTTGGTTTAGATGTGGGCATGGAGATAGGGGGAGTGCGGTTTAAATTATTGAGCTATCCCTCCCCCCATAATGCCAACATTAAAGATTTCATTCTCGTTATATCATATGTTGATATGTGAGCTTAAATGATGAGTATTGGTTTGGACCCAAGATATATCTTCGCGGTGCCATATCATAACACTCATATATGGTGGCCTAGGCCACCGCACTCTTCTTCGTGAAGAGTTGGAGTTGTTTGGATTTTCATTGGATTTTATTGACATCTCCTTGTTTATGGGAAATCACTCATTTTTGGCCTTCATTTGCATTATTTGCAAAAATGAGTGATCATGTACCATCTCACAGTTTGGCGTATCTGTCCTAAGCCTATCTCATCTAAGACATATCCTTCACCTTCTCCGAGTGCACATTTGTCCTTGTCAAAATCCTGTCTTTGGGCACGCTTGTTCCACCGGAAGTTCCGGTCGTTTGGACCGGAAGTTCCGGCTGGTATCCTTTCACCTGGTTCACCCGGTTCGTTTCCTAACTGGCTGGTTCCTGCGAGACCGGAAGTTCCGGCTCCAACGAGCGGAACTTCCGGCCTTAAGTGACCACTATATAACTGGGCCGAACGGGTGAGCAGTTCCATCTTCCTCACTTTTCCCCTTTCCAAGATCTATTTGGTGGTGCTCCTCCCCTGTGACGGCTGCTGCTCCTCCGGCCGGATCTCCCTCCTCCGGCGCTCCCCGCCGGATCGTCTCCGTGGATCGGCATCCTCTCCCTCTTCTCCTCCATGGCTCCCCCCGGTTTGTGCCCTCTCCCTCTCTATGTGTGGGTAGACCTCACTAGATGAAATATAGGGCATACTCTAGGCAAAGCTATGGTAGAAATCCTCTAGATGCCTTTCCTCTACTAGATCGTGCTTAGGATGTCGTGGTAATGCGGTTCTCTTAGCCATTGCCTCAGATCTGGTGAGAAACTGCCGCTGTTTTCGAACAGCCGGAAGTTCCGGCCCTTCACGCCGGAACTTCCGCCCGGGGCGGAACTTCCGCCGGTTCTCACCGGAACTTCCGGCCTGGCGATTTTTCTGCTGTTACCCAATATCCTGTGCATGCTCTAGTTCTTTGGCCTCCTTGTTTGTGTGCACTCATTCATCATTCCTATCATATTGATTCCTTTCCAGGTGGTTCCAAGAAGAGAGGCAAAGATCATGTGGATGAGGTTGAGGAAGAACTTGAGCAAACCCGACCATCCAAGCTCACCGCTCGTCAGCAAGCATCTCAAAGGCAAAAGACACCCGCTGCTCGGGGCAAGAACATCCATGTATCCGTGAAGAACATGCAATATCTTGAGTACAAGGAGCTCCGTGACATGAACCCTTACCTCACCCCTCGGAACAATAGGGTTGGGGATAAGCGGTTCCACAACAAGACCCAAGAGGAGATATTCTATGAGATCTACATACCATTCAAGAAGGGGGTAGCCCCTCAACATGCTATTGACACCGGGAAGATGGCCGCTAATAAGTACTTTGAAGAAGCCTATGCTATGTGTGGAGAGTTTGGGCTCTATCCCATTATGGAGCTCAACAAGGACTATGATGTTGGGTTGATTCAACAATTCTATGCCACCGTCCACTTTGAGCAAGATGAAGCAAGAACATTTCGGTGGATGACTCATGAGAGGCTCCTTGAGTCTAACTTGGCAAAGTTTGGAGCCGCCCTTGGATATCCTCGCTACCCGGGTGTTGATGCAAATGGTTGGAGGTGCCATGATAGCTCATGGGCTCAAACAAGGGAAGTCTTGGAGAACCTCTACATCCCCGGTTGGGGTGTACGGGCAAGAGTGCGGATCTTCTCCCTACTTGGGATATTATGCTTAGAGTCTACCGGGAAACCATTGGACCAAAGGGTGGTGATACGTCTCCGACGTATCGATAATTTCTTATGTTCCATGCCACATTATTGATGATATCTACATGTTTTATGCATACTTTATGTCATATTTATGCGTTTTCTGGAACTAACCTATTGACGAGATGCCGAAGGCCAGTTGCTGTTTGCTGTTTGGTTTCAGAAATCCTAGTAAGGAAATATTCTCAATCGGACGAAATCAACGCCCAGCATCCTATTTTTCCACGAAGCTTCCAGAACACCTGCGAGTCGCCGGAGGGGGGAGGGAGGAGGGTGGCCGCGCGCAAGCCCTGGCCGCGCCGCCATACCCCCTCACCGCCTCGTCGCCCCTCCGACTCCGCCTCTTCGCCTATATAAAGGTCCTCGACCTAAAACCTCGATACGGAAAAGCCACGGTACGAGAAACCTTCCAGAGCCGCCGCCATCGCGAAGCCAAGATCTGGGGGACAGGACTCTGTTCCGGCACGCCGCCGGGAAGTGCCCCGGAAGGCTCCTCCATCGACACCACCGCCATCTTCATCAACGCTGCTGTCTCCATGAGGAGGGAGTAGTTCTTCATCGAGGCTCGGGGCTGTACCGTAGCTATGTGGTTCATCTCTCTCCTATGTACTTCAATACAATAATCTCATGAGCTGCCTTACATGATTGAGATTCATATGATGATGCTTGTAATCTAGATGTCGTTATGCTAGTCAAGTGAATTTTACTTATGTGATCTCCGGAGACTCCTTGTCCCACGTGTGTAAAGGTGACAGTGTGTGCACCGTGTGGGTCTCTTAGGCTATATTTCACAGAATACTTATTCACTGTTATGAATGGCATAGTGAAGTGCTTATTTATATCTCTTTATGATTGCAATGTGTTTTGTATCACAATTCATCTATGTGCTACTCTAGTGATGTTATTAAAGTAGTTTATTCCTCTTGCACGGTGTAAAGGTGACAGTGTGTGCATCCGTGTTAGTACTTGGCGTAGGCTATGATTGTGATCTCTTGTAGATTATGAAGTTAACTATTGCTATGATAGTATTGATGTGATCTATGCCTCCTTTCGTAGCGTGAAGGTGACAGTGTGCATGCTACGTTAGTACTTGGTTTAGTTGTGTTGATCTATCTTACACTCTAAGGTTATTTAAATATGAACATTGAATTGTGGAGCTTGTTAACTCCGGCATTGAGGGTTCGTGTAATCCTACGCAATGGTGTTCATCATCCAACAAGAGGGTGTAGAGTATGCATTTATCTATTCTGTTATGTGATCAAAGTTGAGAGTGTCCACTAGTGAAAGTATGATCCCTAGGCCTTGTTCCTAAATACTGCTATCGCTGCTTGTTTACTGTTTTACTGCGTTTCTACTGCTGCAATATTACCACCATCAACTACACGCCAGCAAGCACTTTTCTGGCACCGTTGCTACTGCTACTATTTATTCATACCACCTGTATTTCACTATCTCTTCGCGAACTAGTGCACCTATTAGGTGTGTTGGGGACACAAGAGACTTCTTGCTTTGTGGTTGCAGGTTGCATGAGAGGGATATCTTTGACCTCTTCCTCCCTGAGATCGATAAACCTTGGGTGATCCACTTAAGGAAACTTGCTGCTGTTCTACAAACCTCTGCTCTTGGAGGCCCAACACTGTCTACAAGAATAGAAGCACCGTAGACATCAAGCACTTTTCTGGCGCCGTTGCCGGGGAGGAAAGGTAAAAGGCACTCATACTCCGGTTCCAGGTAACAGTACTTTTCTGGCGCCATTGTGTTTGTGCTCGAAGCTATTTCCTTTAGATCCTGCAATTGCATCTTTTTGTTTCTTGTTTACACTAGTTAGGCATAATGGAAAACAACAAAAATATGAGAGATCTTTATGAACTTTATCTTGAATTAGGACATGATGTGTTTGAAGAGAGAATTAAAAAACCCATGGAACTTTATATGCATGCTAATGGGAATGTTATTAATATGAATGCTTTGAACACTATTGTTGCTAATGCTATGGAAAATTCTAAGCTTGGGGAAGCTGGCTTTGATGAGCATGATATTTTTAGTCCCCCAAGCATTGAGGAGAAAATTTACTTTGATGATACTTTACCTCCTATATATGATGATTATAATGATAGTGGTCTTTTGGTACCACCTGTTATGGAGGATAAATTTGATTATGATTACAATATACCTCCTATATTTGATGATGAGAATAATAATGATAGCTACTTTGTTGAATTTGCTCCCGCTATTACTAATAAAATTGATTATGCTTATGTGGAGAGTAATAATTTTATGCATGAGACTCATGATAAGAATGCTTTATGTGATAGTTATATTGTTGAGTTTGTTCATGTTGCTACTGAAAGTTATTATGAGAGAGGAAAATATGGTTGTAGAAATTTTCATGTTACTAAAATGCCTCTCTATGTGCTGAAATTTTTGAAGCTACACTTGTTTTATCTTCCTATGCTTGTTACTTTGCTCTTCATGAACTTGTTTATTTACAAGATTCCTATGCATAGGAAGCATGTTAGACTTAAATGTGTTTTGAATTTGCTTCTTGATGCTCTCTTTTGCTTCAAATACTATTTCTTGCGAGTGCATCATTAAAACTGCTGAGCCCATCTTAATGGCTATAAAGAAAGAACTTCTTGGGAGATAACCCATGTGTTATTTTGCTACAGTACTTTGTTTTATATTTGTGTCTTGGAATTTGTTTACTACTGTAGCAACCTCTCCTTATCTTAGTTTTGTGTTTTGTTGTGCCAAGTAAAGTCGTTGATAGTAAGGTTCATACTAGATTTGGATTACTGCGCAGAAATAGATTTCTTGCTGTCACGAATCTGGGTAGCCCTGTACGTAGGTAACTCAGAAAATTATGCCAATTTACATGAGTGATCCTCAGATATGTACGCAACTTTCATTAAATTTGAGCATTTTCATTTGAGCAAGTCCTGGTGCCTCTTTTAAATTCGTCTTTACGGACTGTTCTGTTTTGACAGATTCTGCCTTTTATTTCGCATTGCTTCTTTTGCTATGTGGGATGGATTTCTTTGTTCCATTAACTTCCAGTAGCTTTGGGAAATGTCAGAAGTGTTAAGAATGATTGTGTCACCTCTGAACATGTGATTTTTTGATTATGCACTAACCCTCTAATGAGTTTGTTTCGAGTTTGGTGTGAAGGAAGTTTTCAAGGGTCAAGAGAGGAGGATGATACACTATGATCAAGAAGAGTGAAAAGTCTAAGCTTGGGGATGCCCCGTGGTTCACCTGCATATTTCAAGAAGACTCAAGCATCTAAGCTTGGGGATGCCCAAGGCATCCCCTTCTTCATCGACAAATTATCAGGTTCCTTCTCTTGAAACTATATTTTTATTCGGTCACATCTTATGTACTTTACTTGGAGCTTCTGTATATTTCTTGTTTTTGTTTTTGTTTGAATAAATGCTTGTGTGGGAGAGAGACATGCTCCTCTGGTTCATATGAACACATGTGTTCTTAGTTTTTAATGTTCATGGCGAAGGATGAAACGCTTCGTTAATTGTTGTATGGTTGGAATCGGAAATGCTACATGTAGTAATTGCTAAAATGTCTTGGATAATGTGATACTTGGCAATTGTTGTGTTCATGTTTAAGCTCTTGCATCATATACTTTGCACCTATTAATGAAGAAATACATAGAGCTTGCTAAAATTTGGTTTGCATAATTGGTCTCTCTAAGGTCTAGATAATTTCTAGTATTGAGTTTGAACAACAAGGAAGACGGTGTAGAGTCTTATAATGTTTACAATATGTCTTTTATGTAAGTTTTGCTGCACCGGTTCATCCTTGTGTTTGTTTCAAATAACCTTGCTAGCCTAAACCTTGTATCGAGAGGAATACTTCTCATGCATCCAAAATCCTTGAGCCAACCACTATGCCATTTGTGTCCACCATACCTACCTACTACATGGTATTTCTCAGCCATTCCAAAGTAAATTGCTTGAGTGCTACCTTTAAACAATTCAAAATTTATCACCTCTGATTTGTGTCAATGTTTTATAGCTCATGAGGAAGTATGTGGTGTTTATCTTTCAATCTTGTTGGGCAACTTTCACCAATGGACTAGTGACTTCATCCGCTTATCCAATAATTTTGCAAAAGAGCTGGCAATGGGATTCCCAGTCCCAAATTAATTAACAAAAATAGACACTCCTCCATGGTATGTGATTGTTGGACGGCACCCGAAGGATTCGGTTAGCCATGGCTTGAGAAAGCAAAGGTGGGGAGGAGTGTCATCATAATAAAACTAAAATAAAAAGGCACTCCTTCGTGGTATGAGATTGTTGGCAGGCACCCGAAGGATTCGGTTAGCCATGGTTTGTGAAAGAAAGGTTGGAAGGAGTGCCACACAAAAATAAAATAAAATGGGAGCCGCTCTTTGAAGGTTTGTCTGGCAAGGGGGTTAGAGTGCCCACTACCATTCGTTGACAACAACAAATACCTCTCAAATTTTTACTTTTATGCTCTCTACATGTTTTCAAAACCAAAGCTCTAGCACAAATACAGCAATCGATGCTTTCCTCTTTGAAGGGCCATTCTTTTACTTTTATGCTGAGTCAGTTCACCTATTTCTCTCCACCTCAAGAAGCAAACACTTGTGTGAACTGTGCATTGATTCCTACATACTTGCATATTGCACTTGTTATATTACTTTGCATTGACAATTATCCATGAGATATACATGTTACAAGTTGAAAGCAACCGCTAAAACTTAATCTTCCTTTGTGTTGCTTCAATGCCTCTACTATGAATTATTGCTTTATGAGTTAACTCTTATGCAAGACTTATTGATGCTTGTCTTGAAGTACTATTCATGAAAAGTCTTTGCTTTATGATTCAGTTGTTTACTCATGTCATTACCATTGTTTTGATCGCTGCATTCATTACATATGCTTACAATAGTATGATCAAGGTTATGATGGCATGTCACTCCAGAAATTATCTTTGTTATCGTTTACCTGCTCGGGACGAGCAGAAACTAAGCTTGGGGATGATATGTCTCCGACGTATCGATAATTTCTTATGTTCCATGCCACATTATTGATGATATCTACATGTTTTATGCATACTTTATGTCATATTTATGCGTTTTTCGGAACCTATTGACGAGTGCCGAGGCCAGTTGTGTTTCTGCTGTTTTTGGTTTCAGAAATCCTAGTAAGGAAAATATTCTCGAATCGGACGAAATCAACGCCCAACATCTATTTTTCCACGAAGCTTCAGAACACCGAGAGTCGCCGGAGGCTGGTGGGCCCAGGAGGGTGGCGGCGGCCCGAGCCCTGGCCGCGCCGCCATACCCCTCACCGCCTCGTCGCCCCTCTTCGCCTCCGCCTATATAAAGGTCCTCGACCTAAAACCTCGACGGAAAAGCCACGACGAGAAACCTTCCAGAGCCGCCGCCATCGCGAAGCCAAGATGGGGGACAGAGTCTCTGTTCCGGACGCCGCCGGACGGGGAAGTGCCCTAAGTTCTCCATCGACACCACCGCCATCTTCATCAACGCTGCTGTCTCCCATGAGGAGGGAGTAGTTCTTCATCGAGGCTCGGGGCTGTACCGGTAGCTATGTGGTTCATCTCTCTCCTATGTACTTCAATACAATAATCTCATGAGCTGCCTTACATGATTGAGATTCATATGATGATGCTTGTAATCTAGATGTCATTATGCTAGTCAAGTGAATTTTACTTATGTGATCTCCGGAGACTCCTTGTCCCACGTGTGTAAAGGTGACAGTGTGTGCACCGTGTGGGTCTCTTAGGCTATATTTCACAGAATACTTATTCACCGTTATGAATGGCATAGTGAAGTGCTTATTTATATCTCTTTATGATTGCAATGTGTTTTGTATCACAATTCATCTATGTGCTACTCTAGTGATGTTATTAAAGAAGTTTATTCCTCCTGCACGGTTGATACGTCTCCGACGTATCGATAATTTCTTGTGTTCCATGCCACATTATTGATGATATCTACATGTTTTATGCATACTTTATGTCATATTCGTGCATTTTCTGGAACTAACCTATTAACAAGATGCCGAAGTGCCGATTCTTTGTTCTGTGTTTTTGGTTTCATAAATCCTAGTAACGAAATATTCTCGAAATTGGGCGAAATCAATGCCGGGTCCTATTTTGCCACGAAGCTTCCAGAAGACCGAAGAGGAGACGAAGTGGGGCCACGAGGTGGCGACACCATAGGGCGGCGCGGCCCAAGCCCGGCCGCGCCGACACTAGGGTGTGGGCCCCTCGTGCCGCCCGACTCCCTTCCCGCCTACTTAAAGCCTCCCGTCGTGAAACCCCCAGACCGAGAGCCACGATCGGAAAACCTTCCAGAGCCGCCGCCGCCAATCCATCTCGGGAGATTCGGGAGATCGCGCACCCTGCGGGAGGGATTCATCTCCCGGAGGACTCTACGCCGCCATGGTCGCCTCCGGAGTGATGAGTGAGTAGTCTACCCCTGGACTATGGGTCCATAGCAGTAGCTAGATGGTTGTCGTCTCCCGTACGATATTCTTATGTTCCATACCACATTATTGATGTTATCTACATGTTTTATGCACAATTTATGTCATATTCGTGCATTTTCTGGAACTAACCTATTAACAAGATGCCGGAGTGCCAGTTGATGTTTTCTGCTTTTTGGTTTCAGAAATCCTAGTAACGAAATATTCTCGGAATTGGACGAAATCAACGCATGGGTCCTATTTGTGAAGCTTCCGAGAAGACCGAAGAGGAGACAAAGTGGGGCCACGAGGTGGCCACACCCTAGGCGCGCCCCCCCTTGGCCGCGCGGCCTGTGGTGTGGGCCTCGTGCCGCCTCCTGACCTGCCCTTTAGCCTACTTAAAGCCTCCGTCGCGAAACCCCCGATACAGAGAGCCACGGAAAACCTTCCGGAGACGCCGCGCCGCCGATCCCATCTCGGGGGATCAGGAGATCGCCTCCGCACCCTTCCGGAGAGGGGATTCATCTCCGGAGGATTCTACGCAGCCATGGTCGCCTCCGGAGTGATGTGTGAGTAGTCTACCCTGGACTATGGGTCCATAGCAGTAGCTAGATGGTTGTCTTCTCCCCATTGTGCTCATTGTGGATCTTGTGAGCTGCCTAACATGATCAAGATCATCTATCGTAATCCTATATGTTGCGTTTGTTGGGATCCGATGAATAGAGAATACTTGTTATGTTGATTATCAAAGTTATGTCTATGTGTTGTTTATGATCTTGCATGCTCTCCGTTACTAGTAGATGCTCGCCAAGTAGATGCTTGTAACTCCAAGAGGGAGTATTTATGCTCGATAGTGGGTTCATGCCTCCATTGATATCTGGGACAGTGACAGAAAGTTCTAAGGTTGTGGATGTGTTTGCCACTAGGGATAAAACATTGGTGCTATGTTCAAGGATGTAGTTTCTGATTACATTACGCGCAATACTTAATGCAATTGTCTGTTGTTAGCAACTTAATCTGGAGGGTTCGGATGATAACCCGAAGGTGGACTTTTTAGGCATAGATGCATGGATGGCGGTCTATGTACTTTGTCGTAATGCCCAATTAAATCTCACTATACTCATCATGATATGTATGTGCATGGTCATGCCCTCTTTATTTGTCAATTGCCCAACTGTAATTTGTTCACCCAACATGCTGTTTATCTTATGGGAGAGACACCTCTAGTGAAGTGGACCCGGTCCAATTCTCTATCTTGAAATACAACTCTTCGCAATCTTTCTACTATTTACGCAAACAATCATCTTCCACACAATACGGTTAATCCTTTGTTACACAAGCCGGTGAGATTGACAACCTCACTGTTTCGTTGGGGCAAAGTACTTTGGTTGTGTTGTGCAGGTTCAACGTTGGCGCAGGAATCCACGGTGTTGCGCCGCACTACATCCGCCGCCATCAACCTTCAACGTGCTTCTTGGCTCTCCTGGTTCGATAAACCTTGGTTTCTTTCTGAGGAAAACTTGCTGTGTGCATCATACCTTCCTCTGGGGTTCCCAGCGAACGTGTGAGTTACACGCCATCAAGCTCTTTTCTAGCGTCGTTGCGGGGAGATCAAGACACGCTGCAAGGGGAGTCTCCACTTCCCAATCTCTTTACTTTGTTTTTGTCTTGCTTAGTTTTATTTACTACTTTGTTTGCTGCACTAAATCAAAATACAAAAAAATTAGTTGCTAGTTTTACTTTATTTGCTATCTTGTTCGCTATATCAAAAACACAAAAAATTAGTTACTTGCATTTACTTTATCTAGTTTGCTTTACTTTTGTTGCTAAAATGGCCAACCCTGAAAATACTAAGTTGTGTGACTTCACAACCACAAATAATAATGATTTATTATGCACACCTATTGCTCCACCTGCTACTACAGCAGAATTCTTTGAAATTAAACCCGCTTTACTGAATCTTGTTATGAGAGAGCAATTTTCTGGTGTTAGTGCGATGATGCTTGCTGCCCATCTTAATAATTTTGTTGAATTATGTGAAATGCAAAAATATAAAGATGTAGATGGTGACATTATAAAATTAAAATTGTTCCCTTTCTCATTAAGAGGAAGAGCTAAAGATTGGTTGCTATCTCTGCCTAAGAATAGTATTGATTCATGGACTAAATGCAAGGATGCTTTTATTGGTAGATATTATCCCCCTGCTAAAATTATATCTTTGAGGAGTAGCATAATGAATTTTAAACAATTAGATACTGAACATGTTGCTCAAGCTTGGGAAAGAATGAAATCTCTGGTTAAAAATTGCCCAACCCATGGACTGACTACTTGGATGATCATCCAAACCTTCTATGCAGGACTAAATTTTTCTTCGCGGAATTTATTGGATTCAGCTGCTGGAGGTACCTTTATGTCCATCACTCTTGGTGAAGCAACAAAGCTTCTTGATAATATGATGATCAATTACTCTGAATGGCACACGGAAAGAGCTCCACAAGGTAAGAAGGTAAATTCTGTCGAAGAAACCTCTTCTTTGGGTGATAAGATTGATGCTATTATGTCTATGCTTGTGAATGATAGGACAAATGTTGATCCTAATAATGTTCCGTTAGCTTCATTGGTTGCACAAGAAGAACATGTTGATGTGAACTTCATTAAAAATAATAATTTCAACAACAATGCTTACCGGAACAATTCTAGTAACAACTATAGGTCATATCCTTATAATAATGGCAACGGCTATGGTAATTCTTATGGGAATTCTTACAACAATAATAGGAATTCACCCCCTGGACTTGAAGCCATGCTTAAAGAATTTATTAGTACACAAACTGCTTTTAACAAATCTGTTGAAGAAAAGCTTGGGAAAATTGATATACTTGCTTCTAAAGTCGATAGTCTTGTTGCTGATGTTGATCTTTTGAAATCGAAAGTTATGCCTAATGAAAATCATCATAATAAAATTGTTACTACAGCAAATGCCATCCAAGTTAGAATTAATGAGAATATAAGATTGATGGCTGAACTGCGTGCTAGGTGGGATAGAGAAGAAAATGAAAAACTAGCTAAAGAGAAGAATGTAGCTAAAGTTTGGACTATTACCACGACTAGTAATGCTAATGCTACACATGTTGCTACACCTCCTACTATTAATAATAAAAGAATTGGTGTTAGCAATGTTTCCACTTCTAATGCAAAGCGCGAGAAACTGCCTGAAACTGCTAAAACTGCTGAAACTGCCTGTGATAAAATTGCTGAAATTTTTTCCAACATTGGGGATGATGATCCCATTGCTTTAGATTATAATGGTTTGAATTTTGATGATTGCCACATCTCTGAAGTTATAAAGTTCTTGCAAAAACTTGCTAAAAGTCCTAATGCTAGTGCTATAAATTTGGCTTTCACGCATCATATTACAAATGCTCTCATAAAAGCTAGAGAAGAGAAACTAGAGCGCGAAGCCTCTATTCCTAAAAAGCTAGAGGATGGTTGGGAGCCCATCATTAAGATGAAGGTTAAAGATTTTGATTGTAATGCTTTATGTGATCTTGGTGCAAGTATTTCTGTTATGCCTAAGAAAATCTATAATATGCTTGACTTGCCACCGCTGAAAGATTGTTATTTGGATGTTAATCTTGCTGATCATTCTACAAAGAAACCTTTGGGGAAAGTTGATAATGTTCGCATTACCGTTAACAATAACCTTGTCCCCGTTGATTTTGTTGTCTTGGATATTGAATGCAATGCATCTTGTCCCATTATATTGGGAAGACCTTTTCTTCGAACTGTTGGTGCTATCATTGATATGAAGGAAGGTAATATAAAATATCAATTTCCTCTCAAGAAAGGTATGGAACACTTCCCTAGAAAGAGAATGAAGTTACCTTTTGATTCTATTATTAGAACAAATTATGATGTTGATACTTCGTCTCTTGATAATACTTGATACACACTTTCTGCGCCTAGCTGAAAGGCGTTAAAGAAAAGCGCTTATGGGAGACAACCCATGGTTTTTACCTACAGTACTTTGTTTTTATTTTGTGTCTTGGAAGTTGTTTACTACTGTAGCAACCTCTCCTTATCTTAGTTTAGTGTTTTGTTGTGCCAAGTAAAGTCGTTGATAGAAAAGTTCATACTAGATTTGGATTACTGCGCAGAAACAGATTTCTTTGCTGTCACGAATCTGGGCTGTTTTCTCTGTAGGTAACTCAGAAAATTATGCCAATTTACGTGAGTGATCCTCAGATATGTACGCAACTTTCATTCAATTTGAGCATTTTCATTTGAGCAAGTCTGGTGCCTCGATAAAATTCGTCAATACGAACTGTTCCGTTTTGACAGATTCTGCCTTTTATTTCGCATTGCCTCTTTTGCTATGTTGGATGAATTTCTTTGATCCATGAATGTCCAGTAGCTTTATGCAATGTCCAGAAGTGTTAAGAATGATTGTGTCACCTCTGAACATGTTAATTTTTATTGTCGCTAACCCTCTAATGAGTTGTTCTAAGTTTGGTGTGGAGGAAGTTTTCAAGGATCAAGAGAGGAGTATGATGCAACATGATCAAGGAGAGTGAAAGCTCTAAGCTTGGGGATGCCCCGGTGGTTCACCCCTGCATATTCTAAGAAGACTCAAGCGTCTAAGCTTGGGGATGCCCAAGGCATCCCCTTCTTCATCGACAACATTATCAGGTTCCTCCCTGAAACTATATTTTTATTCCATCACATCTTATGTGCTTTGCTTGGAGCGTCGGTTTGTTTTTGTTTTTGTTTTGTTTGAATAAAATGGATCCTAGCATTCACTTTATGGGAGAGAGACACGCTCCGCTGTAGCATATGGACAAGTATGTCCTTAGTTTCTACTCATAGTATTCATGGCGAAGTTTCTTCTTCGTTAAATTGTTATATGGTTGGAATTGGAAAATGATACATGTAGTAAATTGCTATAATGTCTTGGGTAATGTGATACTTGGCAATTGTTGTGCTCATGTTTAAGCTCTTGCATCATATGCTTTGCACCCATTAATGAAGAAATACATAGAGCATGCTAAATTTTGGTTTGCATATTTGGTCTCTCTAAAGTCTAGATAATTTCTAGTATTGAGTTTGAACAACAAGGAAGACGGTGTAGAGTCTTATAATGTTTTCAATATGTCTTTTATGTGAGTTTTGCTGCACCGGTTCATCCTTGTGTTTGTTTCAAATAGCCTTGCTAGCCTAAACCTTGTATCGAGAGGGAATACTTCTCATGCATCCAAAATACTTGAGCCAACCACTATGCCATTTGTGTCCACCATACCTACCTACTACATGGTATTTCTCCGCCATTCCAAAGTAAATTGCTTGAGTGCTACCTTTAAAATTCCATCATTCACCTTTGCAATATATAGCTCATGGGACAAATAGCTTAAAAACTATTGTGGTATTGAATATGTACTTATGCACTTTATCTCTTATTAAGTTGCTTGTTGTGCGATAACCATGTTCACTGGGGACGCCATCAACTACTCTTTGTTGAATTTCATGTGAGTTGCTATGCATGTTCGTCTTGTCCGAGAGAGATCTACCACCTTATGATTAAGCATGCATATTGTTAGAGAAGAACATTGGGCCGCTAACTAAAGCCATGATCCATGGTGGAAGTTTCAGTTTTGGACATATATCCTCAATCTCATATGAGAAAATTATTAATTGTTGTTACATGCTTATGCATAAAAGAGGAGTCCATTATCTGTTGTCTATGTTGTCCCGGTATGGATGTCTAAGTTGAGAATAATCAATAGCGAGAAATCCAATGCGAGCTTTCTCCTTAGACCTTTGTACAGGCGGCATAGAGGTACCCCTTTGTGACACTTGGTTAAAACATGTGCATTGTGATGATCCGGTAGTCCAAGCTAATTAGGACAAGGTGCGGGCACTATTAGTATACTATGCATGAGGCTTGCAACTTGTAAGATATAATTTACATGATACATATGCTTTATTACTACCGTTGACAAAATTGTTTCATGTTTTCAAAATCAAAGCTCTAGCACAAATATAGCAATCGATGCTTTTCCTCTATGGAGGACAATTCTTTTACTTTCAATGTTGAGTCAGTTCACCTATTTCTCTCCACCTCAAGAAGCAAACACTTGTGTGAACTGTGCATTGATTCCTACATACTTGCTTATTGCACTTATTATATTACTCTATGTTGACAATATCCATGAGATATACATGTTATAAGTTGAAAGCAACCGCTGAAACTTAATCTTCCTTTGTGTTGCTTCAATGCTTTTACTTTGAATTATTGCTTTATGAGTTAACTCTTATGCAAGACTTATTGATGCTTGTCTTGAAGTGCTATTCATGAAAAGTCTTTGCTTTATGATTCACTTGTTTACTCATGTCATATACATTGTTTTGATCGCTGCATTCACTACATATGCTTTACAAATAGTATGATCAAGGTTATGATGGCATGTCACTCCAGAAATTATCGTGTTATCGTTTTACCTGCTCGGGACGAGCAGAACTAAGCTTGGGGGGATACGTCTCTCGACGTATCGATAATTTCTTATGTTCCATGCCACATTATTGATGTTATCTACATGTTTTATGCACACTTTATGTCATATTCGTGCATTTTGGAACTAACCTATTAACAAGATGCCGAAGTGCCGTTCTTTTTTCTGCTGTTTTTGGTTTCAGAAATCCTAGTAACGAAATATTCTCGAATTGGGACGAAATCAACGCCCATGGTCCTATTTTGCCACGAAGCTTCCGGAAGACCGAAGAGGAGACGAAGTGGGGCCACGAGGTGGCCACACCCTAGCGGCGCGGCCCCCTTGGCCGCACGGCCTGTGGTGTGGGCCCCTCGTGCCGCCTCTGACCTGCCCTTCGCCTACTTAAAGCCTCCGTCGAAACCCCCGGTACCGAGAGCCACGATACGGAAAACCTTCCGAGAGACGCGCGCCGCCGATCCCATCTCGGGATCCGGGAGATCGCCTCCGGCACCCTGCCGGAGAGGGATTCATCTCCCGGGACTCTACGCCGCCATGGTCGCCTCCGGAGTGATGTGTGAGTAGTCTACCCTGGACTATGGGTCCATAGCAGTAGCTAGATGGTTGTCTTCTCCCCATTGTGCTTAATTGTCGGATCTTGTGAGCTGCCTAACATGATCAAGATCATCTATCTGTAATCCTATATGTTGCGTTTGTTGGGATCCGATGAATAGAGAATACTTGTTATGTTGATTATCAAAGTTATGTCTATGTGTTGTTTATGATCTTGCATGCTCTCCGTTACTAGTAGATGCTCTGGCCAAGTAGATGCTTGTAACTCCAAGAGAGAGTATTTATGCTCGATAGTGGGTTCATGCCTCCATTGATATCTGGGACAGTGACAGAAAGTTCTAAGGTTGTGGATGTGTTGTTGCCACTAGGGATAAAACATTGGTGCTATGTTCAAGGATGTAGTTACTGATTACATTACGCGCAATACTTAATGCAATTGTCTGTTGTTTGCAACTTAATACTGGAGGGGTTCGGATGATAACCTTAAGGTGGACTTTTTAGGCATAGATGCATGCTGGATGGCGGTCTATGTACTTTGTCGTAATGCCCAATTAAATCTCACTATACTCATGATGATATGTATGTGCATGGTCATGCCCTCTTTATTTGTCAATTGCCAACTGTAATTTGTTCACCCAACATGTGTTTATCTTATGGGAGAGACACCTCTAGTGAACTGGACCCCGGTCCAATTCTCTATACTGAAATACAATCTACTGTTTTCTTACTATTTTCGCAAACAATCATCTTCCACACAATACGGTTAATCCTTTGTTACAGCAAGCCGGTGAGATTGACAACCTCACTGTTTCGTTGGGGCAAAGTACTTTGGTTGTGTTGTGCAGGTTCCACGTTGGCGCCGGAATCCCTGGTGTTGCGCCGCACTACATCCCGCCGCCATCAACCTTCAACGTGCTTCTTGGCTCCTCCTGGTTCGATAAACCTTGGTTTCTTTCTGAGGGAAAACTTGCTTCTGTGCGCATCATACCTTCCTCTTGGGGTTCCCAACGAACGTGTGAGTTACACGCCATCTTGTCCCCATTGTGCTTAATTGTCGGGTCTTGTGAGCTGCCGAACATGATCAAGATCATCTATCTGTAATTCTATATGTTGCGTTTGTTGGGATCCGATGAATAGAGAATACTTGTTATGTTGATTATCAAAGTTATGTCTATGTGTTGTTTATGATCTTGCATGCTCTCCGTTACTAGTAGATGCTCTGGCCAAGTAGATGCTTGTAACTCCAGGAGGGAGTATTTATGCTCGATAGTGGGTTCATGTCTCCGTGAATCTGGGGAAGTGACAGAAATCTCTAAGATTATGGATGTGATGTTGCCACTAGGGATAAAACATTGGTGCTATGTTCGAGGATGTAGTTACTGATTACATTACGCGCAATACTTAATGCAATTGTCTGTTGTTAGCAACTTAATACTGGAGGGGGTTCGGATGATAACCTGAAGGTGGACTTTTTAGGCATAGATGCATGCTGGATAGCGGTCTATGTACTTTGTCGTAATGCCCAATTAAATCTCACTATACTCATCATAATATGTATGTGCATGGTCATGCCCTCTTTATTTGTCAATTGCCCAACCGTAATTTGTTCACCCAACATGTTGTTTATCTTATGGGAGAGACACCTCTAGTGAGCTGTGGACCCCGGTCCAATTCTCTATACTGAAATACAATCTCTGCAATACTTGTTCTCTTTTTTTTTGCAAACAATCATCTTCCACACAATACGGTTAATCCTTTGTTACAGCAAGCCGGTGAGATTGACAACCTCATTGTTTCGTTGGGGCAAAGTACTTTGATTGTGTTGTGCAGGTTCCACGTTGGCGCCGGAATCTCTGGTGTTGCGCCGCACTACATCCCGCCGCCATCAACCTTCAACGTGCTTCTTGACTCCTACTGGTTCGATTAAACCTTGGTTTCTTCTGAGGGAAACTTGCCGCGTGCGCATCACACCTTCCTCTTGGGGTTCCCAACGGACGTGTCAACCACACGCATCAAGCAAATTTCTGGCGCCGTTGTCGGAACCGAAGAAAAGTTACACCACAGAGATCTCTAACTCCACGTCAACTTTGCGCCAGCAAGCAGATTCTGGCGCCGTTGCCGGGGAGATCAAGACACGCTGCAAGGGGAGTCTCCACTTCCCAATCTCTTTACTTTGTTTTTGTCTTGCTTTATTTTATTTACTACTTTGTTTGCTGCACTAAATCAAAATACAAAAAAATTAGTTGCTAGTTTTACTTTATTTGCTATCTTGTTTACTATATCAAAAACACAAAAAAATTAGTTACTTGCATTTACTTTATCTAGTTTGCTTTATTTACTACTGCTAAAATGAGTAATCCTGAAGTTGAAGTTCGTACGTTTAAGCAACGAGGGGGAGAATGTTTAAGAGATGCTTGGTACAGAATTAGTGATGCCCATAATAGGTGCATTAAGAAACACTCCACCACTATCCTACTCAGGAATTTTTATGTTGGTATCTCTAGCTGGAATAGGTATGTTCTTGATAGTCTCGCGAAAGGTAACTTCCTAAGTACTCCTGCATTAGAAGCTAGCTGCATTATTGAGAGTCTATTTGGAATACCCCCTGTTGATGAAGTTAAAACTGAAATCTCTCTTGAAGATGTTATGAAAAAATTGGAAACCATAGAGAAAAAATTTCCAAGTATTGAAGCTAAATTGGAAATGTTACTTGATAAAACTGATGAACTTGATAAATCCTTAGGAGGAATTGATGAAAGAATTAGTGTCCTAGGAACTTGTGTTGTCCATGACGATCAAAGCAATAGGATTGGCGAACTTGAAAAAGCTATGGGAACCTTGGGTTCAACATTTTCTTCTCTTAAATATAAGGAGAAAGCTTATGTGGGTAAGGAGCAAAAGTTTATGTATGTCTCTAAAGTGCCTAAACCAAAGAAGTATTATTATAGGCCTAAAATTGACAAAGCCCTTAGTACCACTACGGATGGGGGAGCTCATGATAACGATGCACCATCTCTTGATAATACTTGATACACACTTTCTGCGCTGAAAGGCGTTAAGAAAAGCGCTTATGGGAGACAACCCATGTTTTTACTACAGTACTTTGTTTTTATTTTGTGTCTTGGAAGTTGTTTACTACTATAGCAACCTCTCCTTATCTTAGTTTTGTGTTTTGTTGTGCCAAGTAAAGTCGTTGATAGTAAAGTTCATACTAGATTTGGATTACTGCGCAGAAACAGATTTCTTTGCTGTCACGAATCTGGGCTGTTTTCTCTGTAGGTAACTCAGAAAATTATGCCAATTTACGTGAGTGATCCTCAGATATGTACGCAACTTTCATTCAATTTGAGCATTTTCATTTGAGCAAGTCTGGTGCCTCGATAAAATTCGTCAATACGAACTGTTCTGTTTTGACAGATTCTGCCTTTTATTTCGCATTGCCTCTTTTGCTATGTTGGATGAATTTCTTTGATCCATGAATGTCCAGTAGCTTTATGCAATGTCCAGAAGTGTTAAGAATGATTGTGTCACCTCTGAACATGTTAATTTTTATTGTCGCTAACCCTCTAATGAGTTGTTCTAAGTTTGGTGTGGAGGAAGTTTTCAAGGATCAAGAGAGGAGTATGATGCAACATGATCAAGGAGAGTGAAAGCTCTAAGCTTGGGGATGCCCCGGTGGTTCACCCCTGCATATTCTAAGAAGACTCAAGCGTCTAAGCTTGGGGATGCCCAAGGCATCCCCTTCTTCATCGACAACATTATCAGGTTCCTCCCCTGAAACTATATTTTTATTCCATCACATCTTATGTGCTTTGCTTGGAGCGTCGGTTTGTTTTTGTTTTTGTTTTGTTTGAATAAAATGGATCCTAGCATTCACTTTATGGGAGAGAGACACGCTCCGCTGTAGCATATGGACAAGTATGTCCTTAGTTTCTACTCATAGTATTCATGGCGAAGTTTCTTCTTCGTTAAATTGTTATATGGTTGGAATTGGAAAATGATACATGTAGTAAATTGCTATAATGTCTTGGATAATGTGATACTTGGCAATTTTTGTGCTCATGTTTAAGCTCTTGCATCATATACTTTGCACCCATTAATGAAGAAATACATAGAGCATGCTAAAATTTGGTTTGCATATTTGGTCTCTCTAAGGTCTAGATAATTTCTAGTATTGAGTTTGAACAACAAGGAAGACGGTGTAGAGTCTTATAATGTTTACAATATGTCTTTTATGTGAGTTTTGCTGCGCCGTTCATCCTTGTGTTTATTTCAAATAACCTTGCTAGCCTAAACCTTGTATCGAGAGGGAATACTTCTCGTGCATCCAAAATCCTTGAGCCAACCACTATGCCATTTGTGTCCACCATACCTACCTACTACATGGTATTTCTCCGCCATTCCAAAGTAAATTGCTTGAGTGCTACCTTTAAATTTCCATCATTCACCTTTGCAATATATAGCTCATGGGACAAATAGCTTAAAAACTATTGTGGTATTGAATATGTACTTATGCACTTTATCTCTTATTAAGTTGCTTGTTGTGCGATAACCATGTTTAGGACGCCATCAACTATTCTTTGTTGAATATCATGTGAGTTGCTATGCATGTCCGTCTTGTCTGAAGTAAGAGAGATCTACCACCTTATGGTTAAGCATGCATATTGTTAGAGAAGAACATTGGGCCGCTAACTAAAGCCATGATTCATGGTGGAAGTTTCAGTTTTGGACAATATCCTCAATCTCATATGAGAAAAATAATTGTTGCTACATGCTTATGCATAAAAGAGGAGTCCATTATCTGTTGTCTATGTTGTCCCGGTATGGATGTCTAAGTTGAGAATAATCAATAGCGAGAAATCCAATGCGAGCTTTCTCCTTAGACCTTTGTACAGGCGGCATAGAGGTACCTTTGTGACACTTGGTTAAAACATGTGTATTGCGATGATCCGGTAGTCCAAGCTAATTAGGACAAGGTGCGGGCACTATTAGTATACTATGCATGAGGCTTGCAACTTGTAAGATATAATTTACATGATACATATGCTTTATTACTACCGTTGACAAAATTGTTTCATGTTTTCAAAATCAAAGCTCTAGCACAAATATAGCAATCGATGCTTTTCCTCTATGGAGGACCATTCTTTTACTTTTATTGTTGAGTCAGTTCACCTATTTCTCTCCACCTCAAGAAGCAAACACTTGTGTGAACTGTGCATTGATTCCTACATACTTGCATATTGCACTTATTATATTACTCTATGTTGACAATATCCATGAGATATACATGTTACAAGTTGAAAGCAACCGCTGAAACTTAATCTTCCTTTGTGTTGCTTCAATGCCTTTACTTTGATTTATTGCTTTATGAGTTAACTCTTATGCAAGACTTATTGATGCTTGTCTTGAAGTACTATTCATGAAAAGTCTTTGCTATATGATTCACTTGTTTACTCATGTCATATACATTGTTTTGATCGCTGCATTCACTACATATGCTTTACAAATAGTATGATCAAGGTTATGATGGCATGTCACTCCAGAATTATCTTTGTTATCGTTTTACCTGCTCGGGACGAGCAGAACTAAGATGCTGATACGTCTCCGACGTATCGATAATTTCTTGTGTTCCATGCCACATTATTGATGATATCTACATGTTTTATGCACACTTTATGTCATATTCGTGCATTTTTGGAACTAACCTATTAACAAGATGCCGAAGTGCCATTCTTTCTGTTTTTGGTTTCAGAAATCCTAGTAACGAAATATTCTCGGTTGGACGAAATCAACGCCCAGGGTCCTATTTTGCCACGAAGCTTCCAGAAGACCGAAGAGGAGACGAAGTGGGGCCATGAGGTGGCGACACCATAGGCGGCGCGGCCCAAGCCTGCCGCGCCGACCTGGGTGTGTGGCCCCTCGTGCCGCCCACGACCTGCCCTTCCGCCTACTTAAAGCCTCGTCGCGAAACCCCCAGTACCGAGAGCCACGATACAGAAAACCTTACTGAGACGCCGCCGCCCAATCCCATCTCGGGGGATTCGGGAGATCGCCTCCGGCACCCTGCCGAAGAGGGGATTCATCTCCCGGAGGACTCTACGCCGCCATGGTCGCCTCCGGAGTGATGAGTGAGTAGTCTACCCCTGGACTATGGGTCCATAGCAGTAGCTAGATGGTTGTCTTCTCCCCATTGTGCTTAATTGTCGGGTCTTGTGGAGCTGCCGAACATGATCAAGATCATCTATCTGTAATTCTATATGTTGCGTTTGTTGGGATCCGATGAATAGAGAATACTTGTTATGTTGATTATCAAAGTTATGTCTATGTGTTGTTTATGATCTTGCATGCTCTCCGTTACTAGTAGATGCTCTGGCCAAGTAGATGCTTGTAACTCCAAGAGGGAGTATTTATGCTCGATAGTGGGTTCATGTCTCCGTGAATCTGGGGAAGTGACAGAAATCTCTAAGATTATGGATGTGCTATTGCCAATAGTGATAAAACATTGGTGCTATGTTCGAGGATGTAGTTACTGATTACATTACGCGCAATACTTAATGCAATTGTCTGTTGTTAACAACTTAATACTGGAGGGGTTCGGATGATAACCTGAAGGTGGACTTTTTAGGCATAGATGCATGCTGGATAGCGGTCTATGTACTTTGTCGTAATGCCCAATTAAATCTCACTATACTCATCATAATATGTATGTCCATGGTCATGCCCTTTATTTGTCAATTGCCCAGCTGTAATTTGTTCACCCAACATGTTGTTTATCTTATGGGAGAGACACCTCTAGTGAACTGTGGACCCCGGTCCAGATTCTCTATCTTGAAATACAATCTCTGCAATACTTGTTCTCTGTTTTTGCAAACAATCATCTTCCACACAATACGGTTAATCCTTTGTTACAGCAAGCCGGTGAGATTGACAACCTCACTGTTTCGTTGGGAAAAGTACTTTGGTTGTGTTGTGCAGGTTCCACGTTGGCGCCGGAATCCCTGGTGTTGCGCCGCACTACATCCCGCCGCCATCAACCTTCAACGTGCTTCTTGACTCCTACTGGTTCGATTAAACCTTGGTTTCTTAGGAAACTTGCCGCTGTGCGCATCACACCTTCCTCTTGGGGTTCCCAACGGACGTGTCAACCACACGCATCAAGCAAATTTCTGGCGCCGTTGCCGGGGACCTGAAGAAAAGTTACACCACAGAGATCTCTAACTCCCACGTCAACTTTGCGCCAGCAACGGTGTAAAGGTGACAGTGTGTGCATCCGTGTTAGTACTTGGCGTAGGCTATGATTGTGATCTCTTATAGATTATGAAGTTAACTATTGCTATGATAGTATTGATGTGATCTATGCCTCCTTTCGTAGCGTGAAGGTGACAGTGTGCATGCTACGTTAGTACTTGGTGTAGTTGTGTTGATCTATCTTACACTCTAAGGTTATTTAAATATGAACATTGAATTGTGGAGCTTGTTAACTCCGGCATTGAGGGTTCGTGTAATCCTCGCAATGGTGTTCATCATCCAACAAGAGGGTGTAGAGTATGCATTTATCTATTCTGTTATGTGATCAAAGTTGAGAGTATCCACTAGTGAAAGTATGATCCCTAGGCCTTGTTCCTAAATACTGCTATCGGTGCTTGTTTACTGTTTTACTGCGTTTCTACTGCCTGCAATATTACCACCATCAACTACACACAAGCACAGCAAGCCTTTGTTACCTTGCTACTATTTATTCATACCACCTGTATTTCACTATCTCTTCACCGAACTAGTGCACCTATTAGGTGTGTTGGGGACACAAGAGACTTCTTGCTTTGTGGTTGCAGGGTTGCATGAGAGGGATATCTTTGACCTCTTCCTCCCCGAGATCGATAAACCTTGGGTGATCCACTTAAGGGAAACTTGCTGCTGTTCTACAAACCTCTGCTCTTGGAGGCCCAAGAGTCTACCGGGAAACCATTGGACCAAAGGGTGGCAACCTTGATGAGCTACATCTTTATGAAGTGGATCTAATGGCAAACTCTTTTGCTAAGAAGGGCACCGGTGAGAAGCTTGATGTGATGGACTCCATATATCATGAGATGTGGTCATGTGTGATGGAGAAGAAGCTTCCCGCCTATGCTCCGTACATTATGAAGCTCATTGAGGACACTTGGGTTGATACTTGTCAGGCTAGACTCGTTCAATCCATTCCACTCACTGTCACATCCCATGAAGTGAAGTCATTGAGGGCCAAGCGCCACAACTCTCCTCTTGAAGATGTTAACCCCATGGATGAGAAGCCACCTAGCTGGGCTTCCAAGCTAGCACGCCGCATGAGACAGATCTTTTGCCTCACCTCTGCAGTCAACCACCGTCAGTATCAGCAGCATGTTGAAGCCAAGAAGTCAAGGGTTCGTCAGAAGAGCATCATGAGGGCCCTTGAGGTGGAAGTGTCTCCTCCCGGATCCGAGGAGGATGTCACTCCGGAAGCTGAGTGGGTCTCTCGTTATGGTGTCCCTCTTCCTCCGGATGGCCTTGAGATCGAGTCTCCTCCTCACACTCCTCCCTACCCTGGCGCTTCGAACCTCCCTCCCGGCTGGGCTAACGCCGACCCTTGGGGCGCGTAGTTTCTCCTTTTCCTTTTTGGTGCTTTGGTGCCAAAGGGGGAGAGTGAGACCTTATTAGGTTGCTCTTCGGTGGGTATTTGCATGGGGGAGTCACAAGCTCGTGTTGGCTTTGGTTTTTATTGCTTGTGATTCTAGTTATCTTTATGGTGTCGAACTATGTCCTTAGCTATTTGGTTTGTAAACTCTATCTATGTGCTTGGAACCTTATTTGTGTATGGTAAACTCCGTATGTGAGTCTTCCTTGGTTATCTATGTGTGCATGATCTTATTATCCATATGCTTATCACTATGTTGTATTGCTAACCCTTGGAAGACGGATGCAAGATATAGGGGGAGCTTCTTATGTATCATTGCTCATATCTAGGGGGAGCTCCTCTATATCTCTCACATTGTTGTTTACATTATCCATTCCTTGCAAATACTTGTGTTGTCATCAAACACCAAAAAGGGGGAGATTGAAAGAACATTTCCCGCCCTTTTGGGTTTTGTGTGTTTGATGTCAACACTATGTATATTTTTATGTGTGTTGATGTAGACAGGTACAAGCCATCAAAAATTATGTTGGATCGGTGAATTGGTTTAGCTGTTCTGAAGTTCTGCAGTTTTTCTGTGACTAGCGGAAGTTCCGGCCCCAGCAGGCGGAAGTTCCGCCCTGGCGTATTCAGCAGAAGCTCCTCAGCGCAGTTTGGACACGGCTCTTTTCTTCCTGACCGGAAGTTCCGGTGAAGTTGGCCGGAAGTTCCGCCCAGCGGAACTTCCGCCCAACTTCCGGACAAGTTCCGAATTCCGAGTTTGTGGCTCAGTATAGTCCAGTGGGTTCGCAAGTTTAACTTGGCGGAACTTGGCCGGAACTTCGGTCACCCAAGTTCCCCATCTTTTGTTTTGCGGGTTTTTATCGAGGCGGAAGTTCCGGCCCGAATGGCGGTACTTGATGAGCGGAACTTGCCATCTGGCCGAACTTCGGTGTAAGTGAATTCGTCCCCAACGGTCAGATCTGAAAGCTCCACCCATATAAATAGCTTTCTTCTCCAAAGGGACAAGTTGCTCAATCATTGCAAGAAAAATCTGCCAAGCTTCACCACCATTAGAGCCACCTCAAGAACACAAGATTTGCAAGATCTCCTTCCTCCCCCAACCAAAGCTCTTGATCTTTGGAGATTCGAAGGAGAAGACACCGATCTACATCCTCACCGAAGCGATTCTCATTTCCCCCTCTCTTGTTTGAGGGATCTCATGCTAGTGTTCCTATTTGGTTCCCTAGTTGATTTGTGTTGATGTATTGTTGTTGATTGTTGTGTTGTAACAGATTTGGGAGCCTCCAATTCGGTTGTGGATGTGTGCCCCAAGAACCTTGTAAAGGCCCGGTTTCCGCCTCGAGGAAATCCCTTAGTGGAAGTGGGCTAGGCCTTCGTGGCGTTGCTCACGGAGATTTGAGTGAAGCCTTCGTGGCTGTTGGTTTGGCTTTCGTAGCAACCACACTCCTCCAAACATAGACGTACCTTCTTGCAAAGGAAGGGAACTACGGGAATCATCTCCGTGTCATCGCGTGCTCCACTCTCGGTTACCTCTATCCTATTCTATCTCTTATATTGCCTAGCTATATCTTGCTTAGTTGTTAGCCTTGTCATATAGGTAAATTCACTTAGTTGCATATCTAGAGAATTTACCTTTGTGTCAAGCCTAAATTGAAAAAGAACTAAAAATTGGTTAGCATCTATTCACCCCCCTCTAGGTGCGGCATACGATCCTTTCAATTGTACCGATAAACTCTTGCGAGCAAGTTCTTTCCAGGTGCGGCTGAATTGACAACTCATTTGTTAAGGCTTTCAAGTATTCTTTGTCTCCCCTTGTGTCGAATCAATAAATTGGGTTTACTTCCCTGAAGACTGTTGCGATCCCTATACTTGTGGGTTATCAAGACTATTTTCTGGCGCCGTTGCCGGGGAGCATAGCTTTATTTGGAGGTTCACTTGGATTGATATTGTTCGCTGCAAATTCTCCATCATGGGTAAATCTCGCGATCCTAAAGTCGCCATATTACCATCCACTACAAGAAAAGGTACAACTCTAGTACCTCTGCTACTCTTGATTCACCATCTATGATAAGTCAACTTGTTTCACCACCACAAGCTTCACGTTCTGCTGAATCTGAAAACTCTCATAATATTGATAATGTTTCTGCTGTGCTTGATGATAGTGGTTCATTGGGATCCTTTCTAGATGCTACAATTGCTAGGTCTAGACAAATTGAAAATACTGAAACTCCTAATGCTACTACACCTGTTAATTCACCTGAGTCTGTTGATTATTCTAGTGATGATCTTGATAAAGATTATGTGGAACTTGATGATGACTTTATTAATAGATGCAATGCTACTGCTGATGCAAGAAAAACTAAAAAGTTTCTCGCACAATATACTGTTAGATATAAGTTATCTCCTGATCCTAAATTTGCCACATCTCCTATAAACATTAAGGATAAAGATTATGATTTTTCTCTTGATCTATCTCATATAGCTATTGTTGAGAAAACACCCTTTTGTGGTACTGAAAAAGAAAGTGCTGTAGAACACATGAATGAACTTTCTTCTATGAGTAGCTTGTTTTCTGATGATGTCAAGATGCGCACTTATTTTGTTGCTAATTTTTCCTTTCTCATTAAAGGATGATGCTAAAACTTGGTATAATAATTTGTCTCCTGGTTCTATTAAAAGTCCAGGTGATTTGCTTAATGTTTTCTTTCGGAAATACTTTCCTGCTAGTGCTCAACATGCTGCTTTGCAGAAAATTTATAGCTTTGACCAGGAAGATGGAGAGAAATTGCCTGAAGCTTGGGCAAGATTTTGCTCTCTTATCAGAGCTCGACCTGGACATGATTTGGAAAAGCATGATTTACTTGATATATTTTATAGTGGACTAACCGTTGAGTCTAGAGCATATTTGGATAGTTGTGCTGGTTGTGTTTTCAGGAAAAGAACTCCAGACGAAGCTGAAGAATTATTGGCTAAAATAGGCCGAAATCATGATGATTGGACTACAACCAACTCCGACGCCAATATTGAAGAAGAGGGGTTTGATTAAAATAAATGATGAAGATATGAGGGAAGCCAAGAAGTCTCTTAAGGAGAAAGGTATTAAATCCGAAGATGTGAAGAATCTACCTCCCATAGAAGATTTATGTGAGATAATTCCCCCTTCATCCATGATTGAGGTAAACTCTCTTCAACGCTTTACTAGGGAAGATATTCCGTATTCAAAACCTCCTGTTCAATGCTTAGATGAGTTTGATAATTATATTGTTAAGCAAGAAAATTTTAATATGAGAGTAGAGAATCATCTAATGGAAAATTCTCAAGCTATTAGCAATTTGCATGATATTATGGAGAGAACCTCCAATGATGTTAAGATGCTTGTTAAACATTTTCAAATGGTTCAAACTCAAATTGATCAACTCACTAAAGTGCAAAATGACTTGCTAAAAAATAATTCTAAAGAGAAACATGCTTATGAAGTAACAACTAGAGGCGGTGTTTCTACTCAGGATCCTCTATATCCTGAGGGCATCCCAAAAGAGTTGAACAAGGTTCTCAACGAATTGAACCTAGTGCTCCTTCTAAGAAAAAGAAGAAGAAACATAAAAATGTTGTAGAATCCTCTGAACCTGTTAATGATCCTAATAGTATTTATATTTCTGATGCTGAAACCGAAAGTGGTAATGAACATGATAATGATAATGATAATGATAAAGAAGAGGTTGAAGATGAACCTGAAAAGCATGCTAAAAATAAAAAGTATACTAAAGAAGATTTTATTGCTAAGAAACATGGTAATGAAAGAGAACCTTGGGTACAAAAGCAAATGCCTTTTCCTGCTAAGAAACTAAAATCAAAGGAAGAAGAACACTATAATAAGTTTTGCGATTGGATGAAACCTTTATTCTTGCAAATCCCTTTGACTGATGCTATTAAATTGCCACCTTATTCAAAGTATATGAAAGATATTGTCTCTAACAAAAGGAAAATTCCTAATGAGGAGATTTCCACTATGCTTGCTAATTACTCTTTCAATGGCAAAGTTCCAAAGAAGTTGGGCGACCCAGGTATACCTACTATTCCTTGTTCTATTAAGAATAATTATGTTAGAACTGCTCTATGTGATTTGGGAGCGGGTGTTAGTGTTATGTCTTTTTCTCTTTACAAGAGACTTTATTTAGATAAGTTGTTGATATATCTTTGCTGATAAATCTACTGCTATTCTTGTTGGTATATGTGAGGATGTTCTTGTTCAAGTTACTAATAACTGCTT
This sequence comes from Lolium multiflorum, assembly GCA_030979885.1. NCBI lineage: Eukaryota > Viridiplantae > Streptophyta > Magnoliopsida > Poales > Poaceae > Lolium > Lolium multiflorum. The sequence goes on from CM061749.1 coordinate 309,294,431, forward strand.
GATATTAACTGATTTTGTTGTGTTGGAAATGCCTGAAGATGATAATATGTCCATTATTCTTGGGAGACCTTTTGTTAACACCGCAGGGGCTGTTATTGATTGCAATAAAGGAAAAGTTACTTTCAATGTTGATGACAAGGAGCATATTGTCTATTTCCCCAAGAGGATTGATAAAGTATGTGGAGTTAATACCATTTCTAATGTGAGAACTATCAAAGTTGGAACTATTGATTGTCCTATATATGAGCCTAAAGAAGGATATCAAAATCTTATGATTGGATCCATATCAATACAATTCAAGGTAACATGATTGATTTGAGGTTTATTTCTTGTTATGCTATGTAAAATTTATTTGGTGGCAAGACTTGATCAACCTTGTTAACAAATACCTTTTATATGCATAGAGGAGGTAAACAACATTTCTTTCTTCCTCCACTTGTTCTACTTGCTGTAGCATTTTTGTTTTGCAAAGTTCCTTAGTTAATTATAGATTTCAAAATCTTTTCCTGTCCAGTAATAATAAACTTAATACCCAGAAATGTGCATTTTTCAAAGTTTTCAAAAATTCACAAAAATTATACCGTTGGTCTTATTTTTTGAAGACGCACCTGAGCACTGGGATGACCGTGGGGCACCCCAGATGGCACCCCACAGGCGCGGCCCAAGGCGCGCCACCCTGGCGTGTGGGCTCCCCTTTGCCCCACTTTTTCATCTCTTCCTCCCACTCTCTTCTCTCTCCCGAAAAAACCAGCACCAGCTTTCTCTCACTCGCGTTTCTGCTCAAGAGCTCAAGATTTCTCGATCTCTTTGCTCAGCCAGATTTCTGTCTGAAATTTGGCACATTTGCTCTCCGGTATGTGACTCCTCCGATTATCCAAGTAGAATTTTGTTTGGTTGAGTATATCTTGAATATTTTGCTGCTGTAGGTAACATGTTTAGTGAGCTTGCATGCTTGTTCTAAGTTGTAGAAACTAGTTTTGATGCATGATTAGTACTCTAGCAAGTTCCTATAGTAGTTTCCCTCAATTATATGTCACCAAATCAAATTTTATATTGTTTGTTGAAAAATTTCAGAAAATGGAGTGGAATAGACATCAACTAAACCAACAAGAATTGGAGGTGCAACAAGTCATGAGAGTGAACCGCGAGGGAGTATACCCTCTTACTACCCGTGCACAGATTTCATGAGAAGTGCTGGAATCTTGGGAGATGTTCAGAATCTAATTTCTCGTGCAGGGCTGAATGATTTTGTTGACGGAGAACCATGGCAATATGCAAAGTTGACTATGTCTGTTGTGCAGGATTTTAAGTTCAATTGGTCGCAATCTAACCCCATGGTTCAGTACAAAATTTATAATAAAACTGTCAACTTGTCATTCGATGATTTTTGTACAGCAATTAGAGTGCCGCAATGGGGATCATGCGAGAAGATAAGGGGATCGCCGCAAGAGCTCTTGAACCTCTTCGGGATGATTTGTCATGGAAGGAGCTTCTCGGAGGATGGTGGTAAAATCAGTAGCATTCAACTCCCAGCTATCCGCTACTTTGCTTATTTCATTACTAAGTGCGTTCTTGCTAGAAAGAATGTAAGTAAATTATCTATCCAGGATTTAGCTTTTCTAGCTGCTGCACTGCAAAGTAATAAGGCTTATAATTTGGGTGCGTTGATAGCCTATAGACTTGCTACTAACCGTGAGAAGGGCGGAATTTGTGGAGGTCTCATCGCCTCTCGTTTACTAGCTTTGCATGGTGTAGAACCTCACCATCTTGATATTCAACTTCCCATAGAGAAACTTGACATAGTCTCCATGATTAAACATGAATTTGTTTCTGATTCATCTAACTTGGGTAACCTGTTTTACAAGATAACATTTTACAAGAAAGCTTGGAGAATAACTAAGAAAACTGAAAAACTAGTAAGATTGCCTACACCTGTTCTATTTAACCTTGATTCCAGGAAGGATTGGTCAGTCACGGAAGGTGCACTGAATGCATACATAGAGGGAGGAGGCCATCATGCAAGAGACAACACAGAGGAGGCCGAGGAACACCTCGACTCGTCATCTGATGCAGCAAGTTCTTCGCATCAACATTTTGGGCATGTGGAGCCTTCACGCTTTTCTTCTGCACAGGGACCTCACTATGACTACGCCATGTATGATCCACCGGCGCGACCCTCGCTGGGGTTGAACTCCACTTAGGCCAAAAGCCTAAGCTTGGGGGAGGTATACCGGCATCACTCATTCTTTGCATATTATGGTTGCTGGATACTTGTATATACTTGTTTAGTTTCTTTAAGTGGTTTTCTAATAAGAGGAGATGATATTTGGGGAAGTGCTGCCTGAAAACAGATTCTGGACTGTTACCAAAAAATTCTCAAAAATTGCCAGAACGATATTTTGCGAAGCCAGTTTTTGTGCATGTTCCCCAGGTTGTTATCTAACTTTCATTAGTTGAACACTTTTCCATTTGAGCAGCGGAAGAATTTCTTAAAAATCGATTACTGTACTGCTGTCAAGTTTGACGAATTCCTGCTGCTTGGTGTTTATGTGACTCTTCTAGTTCCCATTTTCTTGTTTTTGCTTTGTTTCTTTCCTAAAACACAAAAAGACCAAAAATATTTTTGTTGTTTCTCTTCACCATTTTATTATTTTGGTTTCTTGCTTTTATTTTGCTTTATTTGCTATTGTTGGTTTGCTAAAAGAAAATCCAAAACGATATTGCTTTGTTTGCTTGTTTCCCTTTGTTCTTGTTTCTAATTTGAAAACACCAAAAATATTTGCTGTTCTTCTTTGGTTTTGTAAAGTTCATTATGAGTTCAATGGTCTTCGGTGGCTGGAGCGTGGTTTTCATTTCATATTATCCAAGCTACACAAGTGAAAGGCAATAATGACGATCTACGACAATTCGAATGTGGTGAGAGGCTGGTATGAACTCTATTTGTTTTCATTTTTGTACATATACTCATCCATGTGAGCATGCTTAGTTGGTTCATGTGAGGTATATGTCATTTAAGAAAGTCTAGTAGTTCATGATCTCTCATGTTTAGCTCCAATTTATTAATATGAGTAGCATGTCATAGATGTTTGCTTGCATTGTTTTATTCATAAATAGGTATGACATTGTGGTATCCTCCTCTGAATAATTCATTTGAATCGACTTGGCACATGCTCACGCATGCATATGACTGAACAAAAGTCAATTAAGCCTCGATGATTTACATTGCTTCAGAGTTCTTGTATCACTTTTATGCGTCCGTTAATTTATTTTGCCGCAAGCATGATTATGACAGTTACTGCTCTCTTGATTTGTCGCTCCCGTCTATTGCTAGCCTTCACTTGTCTGAGCGAACGATGCTCGTGCTTCCAAACCCCGAAAACCAAGTTGTTCCAAAGTGTCCACCATAAATACCTATGCATGGCATTTCAAACCATTCCAAGTAAATTCTCATGCGCTACCTTTAAACCTTCAAAATACTTCTCAATTTGTGTTAATGTTTTATAGCTCATGAGGAAGTACGTGGTGTTTATCTTTCAACCTTGTCATTTACTTTTGACAGACCTTCATAATAAGATCTGGCAACGGGGTGCCCAGCCCCAACTAATAACTTCATTAATAATTCTCTTCACATGTTTTGCTCTGATTCATCAGTAAGCAACTTAATTTTGCAAATAGACACTCCTCCATGGTATGAGATTAATGGTAGGCACCCGAGGATTCGGTTAGCCATGGCTTGTGTAAGCAAAGGTTGGGGAGTGTCACCCATAATAAAACTAAAATACGTGTGTAAACAAAAGAAGAGGGATGATCTACCTTGTGGTAGAAATAACGTCCTTCATGGGAGCCGCTCTTGAAAGTCTGGTTGGCGAGGTAGTTGGTGTACCCATTACCATTCGTTGACAACAACAAACACCTCTCAAAATAATTTTACTCCTGTTTTAAAAATGAAAAGCTCTAGCGCATGTTAATCCCTGCTTCCCTCTGCGAAGGGCCAATCTTTTACTTTTATGTTGTGTGTCCATCCTTTTTTGAGCACTTTCTTGAGAGCACAACTGTCATTCTTAGTATAATATGCTTGTCCCAAAATATGATTGACTGTGGTATAACTTTGATGCTTTTATCTTTGACAATCTCTACTTCTAGTCTTTCTATGAACCTCAGAGGTGCCTGGGCATTTATGTTTTGCTAATCAAATACGGGCAAGCGAGATACCACTTTATCATACCCTTTTATGAACATTGCAATCCTGCTTATAGACATGATTCATGATGCTTATTATTAATTGTTGGTACCTTTCCATGATTGACATAGCTATTAGATGATCTTATTTGCATGTATCTTATTATGAACTGCCTAAGTGTTAGCCATATCATGAGAATATTTACATCATATGAGCAAATGTGTTCGTGAAAGTTCTTTTATCGCACTCAGTTGTTAATTGAATTGCTTGAAGACAAGCAATAAGCTAAGCTTGGGGGAGTTGATACGTCCAAAACGTATCTACTTTCCCACTTTGCTATTGTTTTGCCTCTAATTTGTGTATTTTGGATACAACTACACGGACTAACGCTGTTTTCAGAATTGCTAGTGTCTTGTTTTTGTGCAGAAATTCAACTTTCGGAAAATCCTCGGAATTTATACCAAAGGGCCTATTTTACCGAAGACTCACGGAGCCAGAAGGGCGGGCCTGGGAGGCCCGGGGCCCCCCCGAGCTAGGCGGCGCGGCTGAAGGGGGCGCGTCGCCTAGCGTGTGGCCCCCTCGGCTGCCCTCGACGCCCTCCTCTGGACTACTTAAAGGTTTCGATCTAAAAACGCGAGGCAGGAAGTCGAAGTCGCGAAACCTCCGCCGCCACCGTCGCGAAACTCTATCTCGGGACCGAAACTCCGTTCCGGCACCCGCCGGACGGGGAATTGGAGGAGATCATCGCCATCATCACCACCGACGCCTCTCCATCGACCAGCCATGTTTCCCCCATCCATGTGTGAGTAATTCCCCCGCTGTAGTCTGAAGGGGATGGTAGGGATTGGATGAGCTTGGTCATGTAATAGCATAAGATTGTTAGGGCATAGTGCCTAGTGTCCGTAATTGGTACTTTGATGATATTGTTGCAACTTGTTATGCTTAATGCTTGTCACTAGGGCCAGAGTGCCATGATCTCAGATCTGAACATGTTATTATTTCATGATGATATGCATTGTTTTATGATCTTGCAAGTTGTATACACATGTTTGTCGAACCCGAGGCCCCAAGTGAAATCGGGACAACCGGAGGATGGCGATGATGTGAGGATCACATGTGTTCACAGTGTTAATGCTTTGCTCGTACTTTATTAAAAGGAGTACCTTAATATCCAGTAGATTCCCTAGAGGCCCGGCTGGTAGGACAAAAGATGTTGTGCAAGTTTCTCATTGTGAGCACGTGCGACTATATACGGAACACATGCCTATGGATTGCTTTGTACTTGGACACCGTTTTATTATTATCTGCAAATGCCCTGCTTTGATTGTTTAATGAGTTTCTCTCATCCATGCAACGCCCGTCATCCATCCCTGTGCCTACGTATTTTAATCTGATGTTTACTATAATCACTACGCTGTCTTTGTTATTCGTTGCGTTATTTCACTTTCTTCGCTATAAAGCTATTACTTGATAAACTCTTGCGAGCAAGTCTGTTTCCAGGTGCTGAATTGACAACTCCGTTGTTAAGGCTTTCAAGTATTCTTTGTCTCCCCTTGTGTCGAATCAATAAATTGGATTTTACTTCCCGTGAAGACTGTTGCGATCCCCTATACTTGTGGGTTATCACCCACCATCTTGGTGAAACAAGGTCAAGAGCAACGTTGGAACCGTTAGCACTAGAAGAAATACGGTTAAATATTTGGATTTGATAGGCAACCAGAAGGCAAAGAAATTACGCCATGTCGATGGAAGCATACCAGGGACCTGCTTCGTACCAACCATCTTTGATAAACACAAGTGATTTCTCAACCCAGTAATGAAGGACGACACTTGAACTGGCATTCTTGGAAGAAAGACGGTTAAATAGTTGGATCATTGGATTTGCTTGCACGCAAGGATACAACGAAACTATGGCATGACGATGGAAACATACCCGGAAGATTCGTACCCACCAGGTTGGCGAGACACGAGCGATTTATCACCTTGGGTAGGAAGGGCAACACTGGAATGAGCGGCCATGGAAGAAAGGCGTCGCGGTTATGTAGTTGGATCCGCATGCCAACAAGGATGCAACGAAACAATGACATGGCGATGGAAACATATCAGAGAGCTTCGTACCCACCATCTTGGTGAAACACGGGCGAATTCTCAGCCCGGGTTGAAAGAGCAACGCTAGAACCGTCGGGACTAGAAAAAAGACGGTTAAATAGTCCAAATAAACTATGGCATGATGAGGAAAATAGCAAGGAGCTTCGTACCCACCATCTTGACGAAACACGCGTGATTCCTCAACATTGATAGTAAGGATGACACTTGAACTGGTGGTCCTCCAAGAAGAAAGACGGCTAAATATTTGGACCCGCTAGCTAACCAGAAGGCAAAGAAACTACGACATGATGATGAAAACATACCAGAGAGCTTCGTGCCCTCCATCTTAGCGAAACACGAGCGATTCCTCAACATCGGTAGGAAGGGCGACACTTGAACGGGTGACCCTCCCAAAAGAAAGAAGGTTAAATAGTTTGATCCGCTAGTCGGTGAACTACTAGTCAATGTGTAGCTCATTTTATTCTGACTAGTTGAGTCGTTGTGTATGATGATGGCGTATTATGTGTGGTGGTGGTGTGGTATGTTTATGGTGAACACAAACATATGCCGCACAAAACTAAACATACAAACTTGTATCGTCAGGCTAGCCATAGTGCTAGTATTTTAACTAGTATTATGCACTCTGGATCTACCAAAATGATGATGTGACCGCTAATTAAGGAGAAAAAATAAAATTAGAGTAACATAGGTAGGTACCATATCATAGCGCACATTACGAGAAAAGTTAATGTTAAATATATCTTGTACACAAATTTACATTAAGATTCTGCAAATCAATAAATATACTTCCCCTGATTACTTTTAATTGACTCAGAAAATTTAGTTTTATTTTATATAAATCCGAGTTAATTAAAAAAGAACGTAAGAAGTAGTAAGGCTATAATACTAGTCCATGATATATTATATAATGATACTATTATATAATATACTACCAGTATGACCAGCCTCATAGCAATTTGTGTATATAAACACAAGCAACGACTTACGAGCCTTAAAAATGAATAAATGATATGACTCAAATAATAAACAAAATCCACATCGTATCTCAAACTTCCTTTTCTCGTGGCTAAACTCCACAGTAAAATAGGTCTTTTTTCTTGAAACACAATATATGAATGCACGCACATACATTCTACCACTGTGGGCATGTTCGAGAGACTTTAAGAAAACTAGTTAACTGGGTTTTGAGATTGATGAAGTTGTCATAGACAACCTCGCTATCGACGGAAACATCGCCTGTCGATGAAAAGATATTCTGACTTTATGAAACACCGAAGTGTCAAACCTAAGATTCGAACTCTTATACACCTCCATTTTCTAAAAATAAGTTTTTCAATTTTTTCTAGATACAATATATCTATAACTAAAACATGTTATCTATATATCTCAGTATTTAATAAAATTAGAAAGTTTTTATTAGAAACAGAGAGTAGATCCAGTAGGTCTAAAATAGACCCGGCATCCAATGGCGCCCTCGGCAGCTTGGTCGTGGTTTATCCCATCCCACTTTTACACCTCGTGTGATATAAACTCGCGAGTGTTGGGATCAGCCACGTCTCTCCTCTACTTCTGCGCCGCTCTTCCGTCCAGCAGCCCAGCCTGCCTTCGCTCCCCGCACCAAAACCAAAATCCCCCAAAACGCCAATGGCCGGGCTGGCGGCGCCGCCCGGCGGGATCGACCCGCGCAGCGGCTTCTGCGCGGCCACGCGGACCTACCACAGCGTCCGCACCGCGGGCACCTTCCCGCCGGAGTCGCTCCCTGTCACGGTCGCGGCGTACGCCTTCTCCCTCCTCTCCTCCCCGCTCCCCGACCGCCCCGCGCTCATCGACGCCGCCACCGGCATTGCCGTCTCCTACCCGTCCTTCCTGGCCGCCGTCCGCTCCCTCGCGGGCGGGCTCTGGTCCTCCCTCGGCCTCCGCCCCGGCCACGTCGCCCTCGTCGTCGCGCCCTCCCGCCTCGACATCCCCGTCCTCCACTTCGCGCTCATGTCCATCGGCGCCGTCGTCTCCCCCGCCAACCCGGCCTCCACCGCCGAGGAGTACGCGCACCAGGTCGGCCTCTCCAGGCCCGTCGTCGCGTTCGCGGCTCCCGAGGTAGCCGCCAAACTGCCAGCCCATCTGAGAACGGTCGTCCTCGGGTCGGACGAGTACACCCGGCTGTCCTCCGCCGGCGCACAGGCGGCCCCTCCGCCGGTGGCGGTGAAGCAGTCGGACACCGCGGCCGTGCTCTACTCGTCGGGCACGACCGGGCGCGTGAAGGCCGTCGCCATCACGCACCGCAATCTCATCGCGCTGATCTGCGCGCACGCCGAGAACGCGGAGAAGGTGGCCGCGGAGGCCACCGAGGCGGGCGAGGAGCCGCCGCCGCCGGCCGTGACGCTGCTCCCCCTCCCCCTGTTCCACGTCTTCGGGTTCATGATGGTCCTGCGCTCCGTCTCCATGGGGGAGACCGCCGTCCTCATGGAGCGGTTCGAGATCGGCGCTGCGCTGCGCGCGATTGAGCGGTACCGCGTCACGCTGCTGCCCGCGGCGCCGCCGCTCCTGGTGGCCATGATCAAGTCCGAGGAGGCGCGACGCCGCGACCTCTCCTCGCTCCTCGTCATCGGCGTCGGCGGGGCGCCGCTCGGCCGCGAGGTCGCCGAGCGCTTCGCCGCCGTCTTCCCCGACGTGCAGATTGTTCAGGTTATAAGCATCAGATTCCATGCAGGATGTAGAATATTTAACCCTGATGAATCTCTCGCGCGCGTGCATCCCATTGCAGATTGCGTTTTCTGATCCAGCGAATCTAAGCTTGTACTATTCCATTAATTGTTTACAGGGCTACGGCTTGACGGAATCATCTGGCTCTGTGGCATCCACGGTAGGGCCGGAGGAGTCCCTTGCATACGGTTCCGTCGGGAAGCTGGCATCGCACTTGCAGGCCAAGATAGTCGACCCGGCCACCGGCGAGGCGCTCGGGCCGGGCCAGCGCGGCGAGCTCTGGATCAGGGGCCCGGTCGTCATGAAAGGTGAGCGCTGATCAGTAACTAGTCAATGCTCTGATCGCTATGCACGCGTTTGACCTTTGTCTCTAGAAGATGGCGGCTTCATTTGTTTACTGCTAGTTGTTGGGAGTTGAGAGTGTGCACGCTGCAAATTAAATACGATGATGGCGATAATTCATCCAACGAAAACCTCACTACTTTATCTGTTAGGACAGTATTATCAAGGTCATATGCTCCCTTCGTGAAGATAGTGTCGGCATTTATCATGTGAAAGCTATGCATGTCCATGGCCTAGCAATGTGAGATGATCTGAGACGGCTTCTTTTTATAATGTGCAATCTGATAGGAGAGGGCTTTTCATAACGCGCAAGCCAGCAGCATGTTTTTCCTTCCACGTGCTTCATAAATTTCTTTTCTGAGACTTCATGACGACTTTTGTAGTGCTAACAATGGATATATTTGCAGAACCTTTTGTCCAATCTAGTACTGGTGGACCATTACCAATTTCAACAATCTTCAACTCTGGCAGCAAAGGATGCTTGTTCTCATACTTAATACTCCTAGATAGTTATACCAGCATGTCGGTTATAAGCATTATGCTGTTCATTGAAATACTTTGTTAGAATGGAGTCATCTTGTATATCTTTCTACCAATATGCCCTACACTTTGGTACAGATAACCAAAATGTTTTCAATGCTTTGTAAGTGGATAGCAACTGATCTGAACATTTAGGATGTGCTTGCATGATTGTACCACTAGTTGTAAAGCTTATGAAGATAGGAATAGGAACCCTTTTACCTAAAAAAAAGAAGATAGGAATCCAAATTATTCTGACCAATATTTTCGAATTGTCCTGTGTTTTTGCCTTGATTATTACTGCGGTAGTTGCTTCTTCCGGCGTATCAGTTACGGGGATGTTTTTTCAGGTTATGTCGGTGATGACAAAGCAACTGCAGAAACGGTAGACTCAGAAGGCTGGTTGAAAACTGGTGACCTGTGCTACTTCAACGAAGATGGATTTCTCTACATTGTTGATCGTTTGAAAGAATTGATAAAGTACAAAGGATACCAGGTATAATTACAATATCGTTGGAGAATTTTGTCTCGTAAGATTCTATCTGCACGATACTGATATACATCTTATCTCAGGTGCCCCCAGCTGAACTCGAGCGTATTCTACAGTCTCATCCTGGAATTGCTGATGCCGCAGTTATCCCGTAAGTACCCTCAGTATAAACTCGAGTAAAGTTGGCAAAATTCTAATGAATCATGGATTCCAGCATATAACAAATATCGTACAAAGTTCCGTTTGGTATGTTGCTGTATATAAGATGCCCCTCCATATGCACTATGCAGATATCCAGATGAAGATGCTGGGCAAGTGCCAATGGCTTTTATAGTGAGGCAACCAGGTTCAAACCTGACTGCGCAACAAGTCATGGATTACGTGGGCAAACATGTAAGTTTCTCCTTTTGATTATTCTAATGCTTCATCCTACCAGATATATAGTTAGATTATGAGTTACCAATGTCAGTCACCATCAGCTTTATTTTGCTTTTTTGGCAAGCAAGCTGAGCAATTGAAGTTGCGTTGGATTTGCTGGTTTAGTAATGTTGTAAGAGACAATGTCTTTCTGGCCGTTAAGGATATTTTTATCATTTCTTTCCCCTGATGGGAACAGCAACACTGGAATGACATGGTTTGTAGCATATTGTTGGAAAGCTACAGACTAATGATGCGATTATGAAATTGTATCATCGTGTGCCATAGGAAGACACATGCCAACACATGAGCAAGGTAGTGCATGTGCGGCATCACGACACAAACTTGGATTTGTTTTGAGATGAGCCGCATCGACAATAACAAAATAAAATGTACAAGCACACCATTTATTTTTATGTATAAAGTAATTCGGATCCTTGCTGCTGTAATTTGACAATGTGCTGTGCACTTTAGACACTATATATACTTCTCTAAATGTTCATCGTTTGACAGGTTGCGCCCTACAAGAAAGTCCGTCGAGTGGCCTTTGTCACAGTAATACCAAAATCACCTGCAGGGAAGATCTTGCGTCGGGAGCTTGTGCAGCAGGCCGTGTCCATGGGTGCCTCCAAGCTCTGAGATGTAATTTGCTGTGCAAACCTAGAAGATTATTTTTCTTGTGTATACTAGACTGGAGATCTGACTAGGTGATCGGCTTTTCTTTCTGAGATATCCCGTTTCCATGTAAACACCGGGCATCGTTTCCATGCAACAAATATTTGAATGAGGAGGCTGTCTGTTCAAACACATCTCTTGTAAGGATGGTATTTTTTCGGCAGTAGATGAATTCACTCAGTTTGGTCATTCCAAGCCATTTCTCCCCCTGTGATAAATAGCAAAAAAATAATATCTTCTTTAGTTGGCATATGCTCCTGGAAATGAGAATGAGTGATGATTCTATAACAAACAATTCTGAAAAGACTAGTACGTATTTCTTCTGAACCAAATTGTGACAGCGTAGGCAGTGGATGGTCTTATGACCACCCGGCCCATTTGCCATTTTTTTGTGGAGTAATTCTAAGGCCCAACAGAACTGAAGAAAACATAATCTCATGTGAAGAAGGCCCAACAAAAGCCCACAGGTGATGAAGGGCAATTACTATGTGATTTCCTCTATTTTATTTTTACTATTTGACGTCGCATGCGCATGTTAGCGTGCCGACGCTCGCGTGAGGGGCGACTTGGGCCTCACCCATTTTGCAACTTGGAGACAGACATGGGAGGAAGAAGATGTACATGGAGCTCAACTGGCGACCTTGCCGGAGATAGGGATGTCGTCGACCAAGGCGAGGAAGGGTACTTAGGGTTTCAGGTGTTGGGGTCTTAGGGGTTCGGGTGTAGGGCTCGCCGGTGTTCGTTCTTAAGGCTTGTAGTGTAGGGGGGTCGCTGGAGTTGGGGGAGGTGGGTGGGCCGGGTTTAGAGGCAGGTTCGGGTGGCGGCGGCGAGGTGGGGGAGCCGGGTGGCGGCAGCAGGCGATCCGATCGGCGGTGGTGGCAGGGGCTCAAGAACTTGCTGGGCCGAAGCCCATCTTGACCTCTATACGGGCGTCGGTGCCCTAATAGACGCTTCGTAACCTAAAAAAAAAAAGAGCCGCGGCGCCGGTTGATTGGCGAGCAGGGCTAGCGCGGCTCGCCAACAGGCGGCGGTTGGGAGCAATTGGCATTGCCAGAGAGGGTGGGACGTCGGTAGGCGGCCGCAACGAGTCGTCGAGCACCGAGCACCATTGTCAACTATGGAGCAGGGCAGGCACTACTGTTACTGGGCGAACTACCTGTCTTCTAATGTGAAAGACGTACTTCCATCAGGCGCTATCGCCTCCAACTGTTTTGTGTAGTCGTGTCTGCGTTCTAAACCCACAAACCCCTCTTGCAAACTGCAGGGGCACAACCGAGGCCACGATGCCGTCGATCGCCGGCGGCGGCGGCTGGCGCCTCTTCTCCGCGGCCCGGGGCATCACCTGGCTGCGCCGCCGCAACCTCCAGCGCCCGCCCTTCTCCTCCCTCGCCGGCGGCGGCGGAGGCGACGCGCCGCATCTGCCCGTGGTCATCGTCGGGGCCGGCCCCGTCGGGCTCGTCCTCTCCTTCCTCCTCACCAAATTCGGTAAGCCCCTCTTCAAATTCGCGCTTCAGTAGGCTGCACTTTTGGGTGGAGATGAAGATGTGTGGGGAAAATGAACACGGCCAAGTTCCCTGTGTAGGAGTACTAATTTGGCTGCTGAATTTCACATCAACCGGTGGACGCCCTTTTCCTGCTTGGCTGACACTGACGCTGCTGATCATCATTATACTCAAACATTGCAGGCATCAAATGCACGGTTCTAGAGAAAAGCATGGAGTTCACTCGGCACCCCCGGGCGCATTTCATCAACAACCGCACAATGGAGGTGGGTTTACCTCTCAAGTGCACCCCCAGCATTTCCATTTAAGCATCTTGTATGTTACCCTGGACGGTGATTCAATAGCAGCGGTGGTACTGACAGATCTTCCGCAAATTCGACGGCCTGGCCGGGGACATCGAGAGGGCTCAGCCGCCGGTGGATCTGTGGAGGAAGTTTGTGTACTGCACTTCGCTTTCCGGGTCCATTCTCGGCTCTGTTGATCACATGAAGCAGGAAGGCCAGTTCAGTTCCTTTCATGTTGACCTTTTGCGCCTGTCTTCATAGATCGTTTGGCTGACGGTTGCTCTGTGCAGATTTCGACAAGGTCATCAGTCCTATATCAGTTGCGCACTTCTCGCAGTACAAGCTAGTGGATCTGCTACTCAAGAAACTGGATGGCGTTGGCTTCCAGACATGCTATCCTGATGAGCTCGGTGACAGCTCCACTCAAGATTTGCTGCTCGAAAACAAGATACTGATGGGACATGAGTGTAGTTCCATTCAGCTGACGGATGAGGGCATTTTAGTTGGAGCATCGTATAACAGCGGGGGGAGGGTGCAGGAGAGGAAGCTTCACTGTGGCCTTCTTCTGGGGGCAGATGGTGCTAGAAGCAAAGTGCGGGAATTGGCTGGTATATGTATGAAAGGTGAAAGGGACTTGCAGAAATTGGTCAGTGTTCATTTTGTGAGCAGAGATCTTGGAAAGTATTTATCCAGTGAGAGGCCTGGGATGCTGTTCTTTATTTTCAACCCTGATGCAATTGGTGTGCTGGTTGCACATGACCTGGAGCATGGGGAATTTGTATTGCAGGTATTTCAAATTAGCAGACTGTTGCACTAGATATGCTATTTATGCTGAAGGAAGTAGGATGATGACTATGTTTTTTCTTACGAAGTGCTCTATCTGACTCCTAATTATATGTTCTGTCTCATGTTCAGGTTCCATTCTATCCGCCTCAGCAGATGTTTGAGGATTTCAGCAAGAAGGTGATTTCAGTTGATTGTGTCTCGACTTCAGTCTTTGGCATCTCCTGCCTCATTAACATGTGCTAATTAATCTACTAAGAATATTTTCAGCAACCAATTCTGTATAACCTTGTATTTCTGAAATAGTCCCTCCGCTCACTTTTAGTCTACATCTTAGACTAAAAATTTGTTTCATATTACTCTACATTTTAGCTTTGTAATCAACATCAACACAGAAAACGAAGCAGTTCTACTCTCTCTATTGGATGTCATTAGTTTTAATGTAGTTTGGATTGGTTGTTTACATATCAAAGTAGTAGTATTAAATGATTTGCTAATTAGTCTTAAAATTTGTAGAATGGAGGGAGTACTTATTTTGTACTAGTATTCTTTGAAGAAGTCATTTGTAATCCTTAGAATTTAATATGTGATAAGTAGGTGAGTCTACGGAGTAAATTTTATGCTATATTTAATTATTTACTCGCCTCCCTCCTTGTTCCTCATATGTCTTTCCTTTTTTCCTAGGTGTGCGAGCAAATTATTGTTAAATTGGTTGGATGGGAGCCACCAGATATTCAGGTATTAGACATAAAACCATGGGCGATGCATGCTGAGGTTGCAGAGAAGTATGTTGGCTGTAACAATCGTGTCATCCTTGTTGGTGATGCTGCTCACCGTTTTCCTCCTGCTGGTGGTTTTGGTTAGTATTTTATCTTCAAATCTGATACTGCAATATTACCATGCTGAGTTTCTTTGTTATGCACATGAAGTTCAAATGTATAAACAAATGTGCACTTCCTGATTTTGTTTTTTGCAGGAATGAACACTGGTGTTCAGGATGCACATAATTTGGCTTGGAAATTGTGTTTACTACAAAATGGCATCGCTGCCCCATCAATAATACAGACTTATGAGTCAGAACGCAAACCTGTTAGATCTTCTTTCCTTCTTCATTCAGTGCTAATATCTGTTCAACAAATTACTGAAATATAGCACACATGCTTCTTTACCATGGCAGGTTGCCATTTTTAATACAGAACTTAGTTTGGAAAACTTCAAAGCAGCAATGTCTATTCCTGCTACCCTTGGCCTTGATCCAACTATTGCAAACTCAGGTAATATGTCCTGCTCCTGCATGAGGGCTGTACACTATTTTGTGTTATTTTCTTTGAAAAGTAAATGTTGACAATATATACATCTGTGCACAAGTCATAGTTCAATACAACTTGCCCCTGGTCATGATCTATATATGTATCCTTTGCATTTTTCCATCAGTGCACAGAGTAATCAACAGCATCCTAGCGCCAGTCATTCCAAGAAATTTACAGAAGGTGGTTCTAGAAGGGCTGTTCTCCATTGGCCGGACACAAGTCTCAGACTACATTTTGAGTGAGAAAAATCCCCTCGGATCCTCAAGACTAGCAAAACTGAGAAGTATTCTTGATGAAGGAAAAAGTCTGCAGCTGCAGTTTCCTGCAGAGGATCTTGGCTTCCGGTTAGCCCCATTATTGTCAATTATTTATTCTTAAAAAGAACTTGAGTGCTTCTCTTCTTTTAAATGTTACTTGAGGGGATAGCATGAGTAGGCCACATACCTCTGACAACAGCATTCTGAATTAATATAACCAAATAGGCGAGTTCCGTTCTTAATTAGATCTTGTCTGTGAACTTTCAGCTATGAAAAAGGAGCCTTAGTTGCTGAAGATACTCATCAAGCAGAAAAACTGAGGCATTCTAAGAGGTCATCAGGGGAGTACATCCCATCTGCTAAGGTTGGTTTGCGGCTACCACACATGCCAGTGAGAGTACTGTCCGCTTCGAATGAGGTTTGCCCCCTTAGCACCTAAATGTTACATGCATTTTTAGCCATTCTTCTACTCGTGTGTAAATTTTGACCCGAGGAACTCTTACAGAGTGTGTTCTCAACAATGGACCTAGTAAGTGGGGATAAAGTTGAGTTTGTCATCATTATCGCACCGCTGGAAGAGTCATATAAGCTTGCACGGGCTATGGTGAGGATAACAGATGAAGTCGAGGTGTCAGCCAAAGTATGTGTTATGTGGCCACAAGGTTCAGTCGATGGGGAAGTGAAAGGGAGCATATCTGAGTTGGCACCCTGGACAAACTATGTCGATGTCGAGGAAATGCCTAGGGCACCTGTTAACTCATGGTGGGAGATGTGTCAGGTCAGTAACAAAAGTGTTATTTTGGTCAGGCCTGATGAGCACATAGCATGGAGAACAGAACCTGACATGGTGAGTGATGCTCATTCAGAAGTTAGGAGAGTCTTTTCTCAAATTTTGAGTTTAAATGGGCCCCAAGTGTAGGAATGCCAGATATCCATTCGTAACTGACTGGGTTCCAATGTTGGTAAGTACCCCGTATATAGCTTAGAACCTCAGCTACAAGATGTGACATTAACCATTGCATGCTGCATTGTACATGATCGTCAGTTTGTTTGTTGATATCTTCTCACATATGTTGATAACATCATTATACATTTTCGAGAGACATTACATCAATCTGAATAAAATTTATTTTTGTCACATGATATTTTAGATAACTGTGAGAGGGACTGGAAAAAATCAACCAGATGATATCTGAATAAAGAGGATTTCTCCAAGATTCTTTTATATACTAAACCCTGAATTCGTAATCCACATTTCCCGTTCTTTTCAAGATTTTGGTTGTTAAACTAAATCCCAAATATTAGTATCTGATCAGGTTTTAAAGAGCCAAATTAGTGTGGCATTGATAATCACTGACACGGCCACTTTTGAGATTTCACCAGAACAATGAAGTTATCGAATAAATGTTCTGTACATCAAGCCTGAGAACATCACCTGAACATACAATTATGTGCTATCAAAACTTGATCGATCTTCAACAGCACTACCACACGACATTACACATCGTACAGAATACCTAAGTTACAGAAACACCAGAGAAGCTTCTTCTTCCTTAGTCCCTGCAAATGCTAGCAATTCTCCTGCACCTTCAACACAGCAGCATCATACAACACTTGTCGCTGCACTTGTCACTGCAATAACAATTTGCCCTGCAGTAGCTATCATACACCCAAGCAATGCACCGGCAACAACCTGGGAACAATTCAATGGATGATAAGTTAGTATCACACACGCAGATGGTAGTAACGAATGGTTCAGTTAGCAACCGAGAAAATATGGCATCGCTTTCAATCTGCCAAACAACACTGAAATGGACAATAAAAATGACATTGAACAAACCTGGGTCGGAGTATGGCCTAAAAGTTCACGCAACGGTCTTGTTTCAGCCAAGGGATGTTCAGAAGGAAGTTCACAGACTATTTGGTTCAGCACCTAAAGGATGGAGAAAATAAGGACATGTTCATTTTAGCCCCAAAAGTAACATTTAATTTTGTTCTTCATGCAATAATATGCCCAAGCAGGCAGAGCACACAATTTCAAGGTGCCTCCCTAATAATATTGACAAGCTTCTGAATCTGCATTGAAACTTCACACAAGCAATTGTTACATACCGCTGCTTGCTTTCCAGCATGTAATCTGATACCAGAAGCATCGTACATCACCTGCCAATCAAGTGACAAAATGGAGATTCAAATTATGAATTAACAGATAGGGAATTAAGTTAAAAATGTTGCACAATGTTGACACTGAACAGCTCAAGATAGAAAATAATGTCCAAGAAACACCACATTTTCTTGATTAAAAAGCAAGATTTTCATCTTCAGACACACAGCAGAAGAGATGGATAACCTACCACACTTGCAAATATGGTTGCTGTCGCAAAAAGGGCACTGCCAAAGCCATCTTGGAAGCCAATCGCCACTGATAACGCTGTAACAGTCGCAGAATGCGACGATGGCATGCCACCAGAGCCAATAAGCTGCTTAGGATCCCATCTTTTCTCCTTGTACCTTCGTTTTCGAAACAATATACACATTAAACCTATTGCAGAAAAACTAACTGACGAAAATGAATCACGCAAGTCACTGCTTATCTGAGATCATGCTAATCTCCCAGAAGAAGGTGAGAGCTAGGAGTATTCGTACTGACGAAACAAGACTTGGCTATGTGCGTAAGGATCAGAAATATTGTTTTGGTTTCCCTTGTCATTGACCCAAGTAATATTTTATTTCAAGCAGATGCAGGAGCACTGCATGTCAGTAACCATTGAGGCATTGACCAACTCGTTGGCCATCTCACTGGAAGTTGGACAATCAAAACAGTTGAAGGCGGTGAGAGATTCCTATTTTTAATCCATCATTAAAAGAGATCAAATCGCTCGTATTTCTAGTTTTTCTGTCGCGTCTAAATATCGGACTTGGGTGATCAAGGAACTCTGAATGATGCAATTTTGAGAACCTGTGAATTTCAGTCTAGCTACCCATTCACGCTTCCAATTGGCAGAAGAGCACATAGACCCACCAACTCTTACGCTTTAATATGATCACCGCGAAATTTCTTGTGCCGTCCAGGTCAACTTGAAACAAAGAAAAATCAGAACCAAATCATTTAGGAGGCAATTGCATTCCCTGTCAAGCATTACAGCAAGCAAAATGATAGGAAATCTGAACAGGTTGTCAACGTCAGATCTCCAGGAACTCAACATATCCCCACGCGCCAAGCAAAATAAGCAACCGAAGACGCGACTTAATTTGACCCGTGGAATCGCAGCCGCCTACCGGGGCCGGATCCCGCAATTCCACGAAAAAATGATATCCAAGCGAAGAAAGCACGCCATGGAAGAGGAGGAGAAGGGAGGGAGATTAAGCAAGGTGAAAAGGGGAGGAGGAAGATTAAGCAATTATTACCCGGTGACGAAGAACTTGATGGTCTGCGCGATGGCGAATCCGAGCAGCGCGGCGATGAGCGGGTAGTTGTGGAAGACGGCGAGGTAGGAGAACCCCGCGGCGGAGGCGGCGTCCGGCGGCGACGAGGAGGCGGCGGCGCCATCACCACCGTCCCCCATGTTTTTCTTCCCTTGCGCTCCTCCTCCTGGACGGGCGGCCGGCTCCTATTCCCGGTATATAACGTTACTTTTAGATTTGCCTATATACTAGCACTATATTTATACCCTCTCCCCTCCTTCCTATTCCAAAATCTGCTGCACCAATGGCGATCCCGCCTACTCTTCTCTCTCTAGGAAAAGAAAAGGAAACTAGTGAATTTTCTCTAGGAAAAAATTCTCCTGATCTTTTCTTTCTCCAAAGAAAGCTGCTGGTCTTGATTGTATTTTTGGACTGGAGAGCTGCTAATGATGATTCTGATGGCGATGATGATTGGAGGATCAGGGATGGTATCGTAGGCGGAGCGAATATGCCGGGGGCCGGGGGAGATGGAGTTGCAAGTGGCGTCAGGAGAGTTCGTTGCCGGGGATTAGCAATCAGCGAAAAACAATTGGCGCGGGGTTTTGTCCGGTGGCGGGTCAGTGATTAGTTTGATTTTCGTTGAAAAAGGCAGGCATCGCCTCAATCCGGGATTGATTAGTTCGGTTGGTCCCTTTGCGTGACTAGTACAAGAACGGAACGGTGATCTCAGTTGACGGCGACGGTGCCAATGCCAAGATGGTGGCCGGTCATGGGGTCGGCGGCGTCGGCCGGCTCACAGTCACAGCAACTACATGATGAACGTGCATTCTGCATAGAGAAGGAATGCCCATAAGCAACTTGCATGATTCTTGTTAGAATGGAATCAGTCATGCAGATAGCGCATTGTACCCGCATCTCTCTTTTTTTTTTGCGAAACAATCAGACGCAGACGCTCGCAAAAATATACTATGAACACACAAACATCCTACCTCTATATGCACCTCCAATAAACTGAGTCTAAGAAACTGATTCAACGGGTCTTGAGATATACAAAGTCACTAACAGGCGGTCTCGCTGTGGACGAGAATATCGCCTCCCCTTGAAGAATAAACATTATTTGACGATCTTTTGATAAATGGCCTAGCCAGTAATTTCACCCATTGTTTGCAAAATCCACCATTTTTTTATATGCATGTAGTGGTTCTTTGGTCACGTTTTATGCATTTCACTTTTTTGACAGGGCTGGTTGGCTATCTCAAACAGAGAAGGCGCACCTCACATGCTGGAAAGGCCAGACTTGGATGAAGGAAAGAGATGCGGTACAAGCGCGCATTCTCGCGCAAGCACTTGCACCCACGGAACGCCAACGCTTTGCACCAAGCTACACGCACAAACCAGCCAAAACTAATTAAAGTGCCTCACTCATGAATCCACAACCAATAACCATATGTAAACCTATCAACATCCTTGCAAAAAAAAAACATCGCTTGGTGCCCATAAGTCTCCATCAGAAAAGGGGTTCAGATTAATCAGTGTGCGGAGCAAAAAATTAACAATGGCATAACAATCTGTAAACGTAGCTGCCACGTCAGGTCAACCGAACCATTTTCTTATAATAGAGACGAGTCAAAGTGGGATCCATTCTAAAACCAGTCAAGCTGCCTGTTTTGACATTGTCCCTGCTTTGCATTCCATCAGGAAATCATCACAGATCACAAGTGTTAAAATCACAGCTTCTCAACAGACACCAAGCTACCAAATATTCACATCTCTGACAACATAACAAAAACAGCTACGTCTAACGCTCTAAGGCTACACCACGCCTAACCTAACCGGTCATTTCGTGATGTAGTACCGGTTGTGTGGGGCGAGAGGATCGGTCATCTTCTCGAAGTCGAGATCCATCCCGTCGTCGTACTCCTCCTCCTCGGGCGGCTCCTCTGCCTTCCTCCGCCTTTCCCTGGCTTCGGCAGCTTCCATCAGTGTCTTCTTCCGGACATAGTCCTCGTACGACATCTCGCACCACTTCTTTGCGTCCCCGACGATCGTCTGGTTGTGGCGCTCCACGTCCCGCTCCAGCTTCGTCTTCTCTGTGTTCCTCGGCTCGCCCCAGTAGTCATAGCGGTACATCGGCTTCGACTCGTCGTAGTAGTCCTTTCCGTACACCACTGTCTCATCCACGTCGTGTCGCCCGGGCTCCTCGATGGGGAGACCGAGGGCTTTCCGGCTGCCGATTCAGGTGTTTATATAAGAGCATGTGCATTGAATGTGGTAAAAGTTGCAGCGTATAAGAGACAGTAGTTGCAGGTACCAGCATATGTCTCTGAGGAGGGCTTCCCTTTCTTCGTAAGAACGACGCCATTGTAGCAGATCATACTCGTCCATTTCTTTGTTACGTCGGAACTTGTCAACTTTATACTCCTCTCCTCTTTCCCGTGCTTCCTCCATAAGCTTTTTAATCTCCTGCATCAATTAAATTCCAGCATTACCAAATAAGTGGTGACCGACTAACGGGATCAACCTGATGCAGGGAATAAAAGGTACCTTACGCTCAGCACGGGCAGCCTCCATGTCGAGTTCCTTGATATTTACATTCTAACAGAAAAAGTTCAGACCAAGAATGAGCATCAAGGGACAATTAAAAAATGTGAAATAAACATATTGTGATGATCAAAGTAACCAGGACACATGCCTACATACCACAACTTTCTTTTTAAGCATTGAATCTTTGTAAGGTGCTTCAGTGTATTGAACTCTGTTTACTTCGTCGAATGAAGACGTATCAACTGTTGACTCGTATGTTGTATCCCTGAATTTATCTGGATTGTCATCCTCATGGTCTAAAATCATCTGCTCTGCATTATGCCATTCCCAAAGCTGCAAGCAAATAAAAAGATTCCTGCTAAACCTATCGAATGGGAACAGCATGCACCAAGGAAACAAAGGTATGGTAGGATGATAAACAATAGCAGGAAGCAAGAGGAATGAAAGCATGTTAGCGTTAAATATGTGACGGTACCGTTTCAACAAAAGGGTGGTCTGACACCAATGGTTCTGTTTCCATGTCTTCCAAAGGCTTTTTCCTAGGAATGGGCGGCCTTCCACCTTCACGCTGTCAGCACATATAAAGGTAAGAAGCACACACAACACATAAGAAGTAAGAACAAAAAGAATGTGAAAATTCCCTGAGGCGTTTACAAGACTGAACAGAGTAACAAAAAACAGAATCAAGAGAGGAAAGGTTAAACTATTCCAAAAAAAATAACAGTGGTTAAGTCGTACCCACAACTGCTCCTCATTAGTATCCTCCTTTCGGTGAAATATTGGCGGATAGTCAAACCTATTAAATCTGCAGCAAGAAAGAATAGGACAACACATAGTCAGCTGGCACCAGAGGTATACTGAAGCAAGGCATAATACGACAGACATTAAAACCTTAAACACAATCAGGATTCATTAGTAACGACAAACGATAGTGAGGATAGTGATGGCACTCACATTAGGTGGTCAATGTTAGGATATACAAGGCGCATCTCAAGTGGGAAGCGAAAACGATATGGGTCTCGTTTGGCCTGCATGATAATAGATAGTTATTACCCATTACCAAGGCAAATCTACAAAATTTACTGAAACATCTAGGAGTCAGATTTCAGAAAACAACCCCAGAAGATATATTATATCAATAAACAAAACTTTTCTTTGATAATGCCAAAGAACATTAACATATCATATTTTGCAATCTGGATAACCTGAGCATTCCTTCACTACATATCGCTATTACTTATCTTCAGAAACAGCAATAGAAGATAAAAGTGAACTTTAAGATTACTAACCAGAATTTCAACATAGACTTTCATGCCAGGTTTGACGTGATGGCGGATCCAGTACCAATCATTTCCTTTTATGGGAACCCACCTGATAATATACCGAGATGTAGCCGCACTAGTTAATACTTACTATAGCAGGTTAGGTAAAAAACAAATACTGAATTGTAAAAGGCAAGGTAAGTTTGCCGGTGCTATTTATCGATCATCATCCAACATAATGCTAGCTGGTATAATCTTGTACTTCAGTTTCGTGCCAACTTGCAGATATCATTAACAATTACATGTACTCCCTCCGATTCATATTACTTGATCCTAATATAAATGTATCTAGACACATTTTAGTTATAGATACATCCATTTTACAGGTCACATTTTGAAGCAAAGACAACAACAAATTCAAAATGTTACTAAAGATATCATAACACACAAGCTTATATCAGCCATGGAAACTCCACAAATGTGCAGCAGATTAAGAGGAGTCCATACCCATCATGGACACCACCGATATCCACAAAAGCTCCTTGGTGGAGGTGAATAGAGATCACCTTACCGTGACATATCTGTGTGTGGAACATTCAATAATTTGTCAACGATTAAAGTGGGAACAGTCAACAAGTTACTGAAGAGGGAAGGCACAACAAAAAGTTTAAGTGGGAACCTGTCCAGGGTAGAAGAATGGAAGTTCAAGCTGCACAAAAGCAATCAACACATCAACAATTGACAGATAGGAAACTAAAAACAAACCAGCCAGTAAATTTAAAAGCAAATGGACATACCATATCTTCTCGGTAGTCCTTACCTCTTTTTCGTCTACCAGGGTAGTAATCCTGATCAAACTGCGTAACAGAAATAGCCAAATAGAATATTACTGCTCAATCCTGGAATAATGGCAAACACTACAAATACGCGAGGAGATGACAAGCCAGACTCAAAATCATTGTATATATAGAAACCACAACCAAAACTACCTTCTTAGCTTGCACAGGCAATCATTAGAAGAATGTGTGGCTTAAGTGAAATAACAAACATTCCCAGCCTGGATTGTAACAGTGGCAATACAGAAATCATAGTGCTAGACAGACAATAGAAATACCCATAAACTTACTAATAACAAGTTAACAATTATCAATGTTTGGCACTCGAGGGCAAGTACAAAACATATATTATGAGTTCAACTCAAAATAAATAAGAGGCACCGCTAGCCAACACCCTATAACAAAAGTTTAGACAAAGGTGTACATGGATTGCGGAGCAACATGGTCCACGACCAATGTACAACTAAACAAGCATGTAACTAGCTGCTGAATACCACCACCACCGTATCATTTTACTACATGTCCATAGTCCATTGCAACAATAAATTTTATCATCAAACTATCACAATGCTTACATATAATCATGACTACGAGGGTATCTTTGAGCTAATTAATCACTAGTATTGAACGAATATGCCAGTCATCTTTTAACTAATCACAACAAGGTACTTCCATATGAAATTATCACTGCCTAGTTACTACAAGGGTGAGTGCTCAGCGAGCAACACATTTGATAATAAATGTGCCTGAAGAAGCTTCACACATATGCAAGTTGTAGTCCACAGCACTCATTTAACTACAAGAACAAACAACTAAAAGGTACTTTGGTATTGCATCATTCTATCACAAATTCACCAATTAGCAAGTACTAATAGACACAGATAAGATAATGGAGTTACCTTGTAGGACTCTTCCTCCAGCCTGTCCCGGTTGGTCTCCACCCACTCCTTGTACTGCTTCAAGAACACCTTGTACCTCTCGAGTGCCAAATCCTGCGGCGCGTCCTCCACCTTGTCCACATTGGTGACCCCCGCCGCGGCCGCGGCCTCCATGTCCACCCTCTCCGACGCCGCTCTGTGCGCCTCCCTCATGAACGCCAGCTCGTCCGGGTCGACCTCCCAGCCGGGCGGTGGCCAGTCCCGCGGCGGCACGAGCCGCAGGGGGAGCTGGCCCACCCAGGCGGTCTCGAGGGGCTCGGGCGTCTCGCGCATGGCGAAGAGGCGCTCGAGGTACCCGGGCTCGGACTCCACCTTCTCGCGGTAGGCGGGGGTGAGCATGCGGAAGGCCTCGAGGGACTCGGGCGAGGTGAGCGGCACCTCCTCGCCCTCGTTGAGGCTGTGGCGCGCGAAGGCGACCTCGGGGCTCATGGCCTCCTCCCAGGGCGCCCAGCCGTGCTCGACCCAGCTCCGGCGCCGGGCCACGTCCTCGGGCTCGTTGTTCTTGATTAGGACCGAGGGGATCACCGGCGGGTCGTCGGCTGGGGTCTCGTCGGGGGCCGAGGGGGAGACGGACAGAGCGAGGCGGCGGAGGCGGGTCCGGGGGATGGGCTTGGGGCGGAGGCCCGGCGGGGGGAGGAGGTGCAGGAAGGTGGCGGTGGTCGCCATTTTTGCGGGGTTTCGGGGGGACGGCCGGCGGTTGGTCGTCCCGTCCGGGGGTTTAAGCCGCGAGGAGGATAAGGTGCGACCGTGGGGAGCCACATGTCAGTGAGAGATACACCCGTTTTTTTTTCAGAATGTATTCCCACATTACATTTTCCTGAAACTCGTATGCAGGTCACGCAAGTGCAATGACGGGCGGTAGAATACATTTTGAAATTTCGAAGGTATGGAAGAAATATCCAAGCCTTGTGTTAATTAGGTTTAGTAGTACTAGGATTTGTTTCCATTCCAAAGTTCTAGATTTAGTTTAAGTCAAACTCCTTTAAATTTAGAAAATCTGTATGCAAATGTGATAATATCCACAATGTAACATACATTATATATTTTACTACAGACGTAGATGCATCAGCTGTATGCAAGAGAGTGAACAGTAAATGTGTTTTTTTTTAACAACGGAGCGTCCCAAGCGTCCCAGAAGGGGCTCGAACCTTTCAATAAAATAAAATACAGCGGAGGTACAAATATGTTACAAAGGATCCCAAGAAATAAGAAAATTACACATAGATCCCTCTTATTCGTAAGCAGGGCCTTGCTAAAAGATTTAAGATTGTAGTCCATCCTCTTTTCCAGTGTGGAGCAGAGAACGCAGCGCGCTGCAGCCCTGGACGACGGCGGGGACGAAACCACTTGCCTCCAACCTGGCAAAGCTCCCAATACCTGCGTTGACGAAGGGCCTCCGAGCGGAGGTTGAAAACATGCAGGAGCACCGGCGTTGATAAGACCATCTTGGCCAAAGATTTTAGCGCCCTCTTTCTGGACGCAGAAGAGATGCTCCGAGAAGAAAAGATTCTTGAACTCCAAAGCTACTCAAGCAAAGCACTAGATGAACGCCTACACCACACCAGGAAAATCAACCTACCATCAAACCCAGAGTTTCTGCCACGAATCTGGGGAGGCAAGCAAAGATGATGTCAGTGACGACGAGCATGGGGGCTCACGAGAACAACTTCACTGCCCAGAGAGCAGGTTGTCGAAGAGTAGGAGCTCCGAGCCGTACTCACCACCATGGCTAGCAGCTAGCAGGAGATATAGATCTTGAGCGACCGTTGTCGATCTGCAGAGGATACTTGCCGTGGCTCCAAACCCTTCGATCTAGAGCCTTGGTCTCAATCTTATTGGAGGACTGGGGGAGGAAGAGCTTGAGTAGCAGCCGCACGCACCACGTCGCCACTGCCAGCAAGATCTCCATCACCGGCCACCTGGTGCCGCCTAGAAGCACCACGAGCACTCGGTCCACCGGCATAACGCCATACTCCACTTGGGAAACAAACACAAAACCTAGACTACTATGTACAGAGGGGAACCGGTCTCCTCCCTTCCCGTCACTCCGGCCAGCAAGGTCGCCGGAGGAGAGGAAGAGAGGAGCCGGTGGAGGGAAGCTGACCCTCAAAACTACTGTTTACTCGTGAGAGAAGGGGAGGGGAATCGCTCTCCCTCCTGGAGTGCTCGCCGCCCTCGACAGACTCCGCCACGCCTTCCTCTGGGCTACCACCGATAAAGTCACTGGTGCCCAGTGCGTTGTCGCTTAGGAGCGTGTCTGTCGTCCTAAATGTGAGGGAGGGCTGGGCGTGCGCTCCATCGCCGACCAGAACTCCTTCCTGCTGCTCAAGGTACTACACCGGCTCCACTGCACGCCTAGTGAGTCCTAACCACCGTGGGTCTGGGACTCTCAGGCGGGGCTCCCCCTTGATCGCGACGACTCGGCAATGGCCCTATGTGGTGCCCACTGGACATCGTTGCGGCGCCTCCTTCCGCTCTACCGCTGCATCTCCCGTGTCAAGCTTGGGGATGGCACACGCACCGCGTTCTGGCTCTACTGGTGGCTACCCTCCGGGCCTATCGCCACCACCATGCCGGAGCTCTTCTCCCACTGCTCGCTGCAGTGTGCCTCCGTGCGGCAGGTGCTCGACCACGGGCTCGACACCATCCTCGCCCCGCGCCTGTCCACCGTGGCCGCTGGGCAGCGCGACAAGCTTCTCCGAAACCTGTCTCTGATCCACTTGGATAGCTCTGTCGACGTGCGCTCCCTCCCGCTCTACGGTAAGGCCGGCGGCAGGCTCATCACTTCTGCCCTCTACAAACTGTGCACCTTTGCCGGGTCCAGGACGAGCATCACGTGTTCATCTAGGGCAATTGCGCCCCGTCCATGGTCAAGTTTTTCGGGTGGCTCGCCGTCAAGGATCGGATCCAATGCCGGAGCAACCTCCTCCGCAAAGGGATCCTCGTCGCTGCAAATAGTGGGTGCCCCATCTGCACGGCGCCCCTCGAGACAACGAGCCACATCCTGTTCGGCTGTCCGTTCGCGCGGAGGTTCTAGGCCTCCCTCGGAGCGTCTCCTGACGGTGATCACCTCGCATCTGCATCTGCGGAGTGCGCCCTTCCTCTGGCTGCACCTCTGGGCTCCGCTTCCACCCTTCATCTGTTGTGCCTCTGGTAGCTCTGGAAACACCGGAATGACGTTTCAACGGGCTCACGCCTTCGCTCGTCCTGATTCGTAAACGATGCCGGGATGACGCTATGCTCTGCGCGCTCGCCTTCCGATGGAACGCCGTCCAGATGTTGACGTGTGGCTCTCTTTCTTCCTCCCCTAAGCTGCCCGACACCCTTGTAGCTCTCTTTCTCCCCTCTAAGGGCATTTCCAACCGGGCGACCCAAACGGACGCGCTGGGCCGTCCGTTTTGGGCCGTTTGCGTGGCCGAGCGGACGCGCGGATGTCGCCCCGCGTCCGCGCGTCCGTTTGGGTCGCGCGCTGCGCCCAACGCGGGATTTGGGTCGGCGTTGCCCTATGGTATGTTTTTCTTGTAAATTCACTATAAAAACGCAAAAACATATTATATAAAATATATAAAATAGTTCAAATGCTCAAAATGTATTACACATTACATAGTCCATGTAATCAAGGATAAAGTATTGTTCAAATAAAATGAAAAAACGATACAAATGCTCTAGGCTTCAGGATTTCCTTCATCATTGTTGTTTGCGGCATTGTTGCCTACATGCTGCCACATGTGCTCGACCAAATCAGCCTGAAGCTGGTTGTGTACAGCCAGATCTCTAATTTCATGGTGCGCATGAAGAATGTCCTGGAATGATGCCGGACCACCTTGAGGAGTAACCAATTCTCCCTGGCCATCCCACTCATTATCAAAGAGTGAATCATCCCGCTCTACCTCAACAATCATGTTATGCATGATTACACAAGCGGTCATCACCTCCCACAGAGTTTGCACATCCCAGGCTCTGGCAGGTGTTGGAGATATGCCCAAGAGGCAATAATAAATGGTTATTATATATCTTTGTGTTTATGATAAATGTTTATATATCATGCTATAATTGTATTAACCGAAACATTAGTACATGTGTGATATGTAGACAACAAAGAAGTCCCTAGTATGCCTCTTAACTAGCTTGTTGATTAATAGATGATTAGTTTCATAATCATGAACATTGGATGTTATTAATAACAAGGTTATATCATTGTATGAATGATGTAATGGACACACCCAATTAAGCGTAGCATAAGATCACGTCATTAAGTTATTTGCTATAAGCTTTCGATACATAGTTACCTAGTCCTTATGACCATGAGATCATGTAAATCACTTATACCGGAAAGGTACTTTGATTACATCAAACGCCCCTGCGTAAATGGGTGGTTATAAAGGTGGGATTAAGTATCCGGAAAGTATGAGTTGAGGCATATGGATCACGGTGGGATTTGTCCATCCGATGACGGATAGATAGACTGGGCCCTCTCGGTGGAATGTCGTCTAATGTCTTGCAAGCATATGAATAAGTTCATAAGAGACCACATACCACGGTACGAGTAAAAGAGTACTTGTCAGGAGATGAGGTTGAACAAGGTATAGAGTGATACCGATGATCAAACCTCGGACAAGTAAAATATCGCGTGACAAAGGGAATTGGTATCGTATGTGAATGGTTCATTCGATCACTAAAGTCATCGTTGAATATGTGGGAGCCATTATGGATCTCCGATCCCGCTATTGGTTATTGGTCGGAGTGAGTATTCAACCATGTCCACATAGTTCACGAACCGTAGGGTGACACACTTAAAGTTGGATGTTGAAATGGTAGAACTTGAATATGGAATGGAGTTCGAATATTTGTTCGGAGTCCGGATGAGATCCCGGACATCACGAGGAGTTCCGGAATGGTCCGGAGAATAAGATTCATATATAGGAAGTCATATTCCAAGTTTGGAAATGATCGGTGCATTTATGGCAGGTTCTAGAAGGTTCTAGAAAAGTCCGGAAGAAACGCACTATGGAAGGAGGAGTCCCGGAAGGACTCCACAAGCTTGGCCAGCCAAACCCTAGAGGGGAAAGTCCAAGGTGGACTTCCCCAAGGTGGCCGGCCACCCACCCTCATGGAAGGTGGGAATCCCACTTGAGGTGGGAATCCCACCTTGGGTAGGTTTCCCTACACATGGAAGGTTTTGGGTTGGGGTCTTATTCGAAGACTTGTACACCAACTCTTGGGTGTTCCACCTATATAATGAGGGCCAAGGGAGGGGCCGGACACACAAAGCCATAGCTTGGCCGCACCCCTTAGTGGCCGGCCACCTCTCCCCAAACCCTAGCGGTCTCTCTCCTCCACCACATCCCGCACGCAGCGAAGCTCCGCGGATTTCTCCACCGCCACCGACACCACGCCGTCGTGTGTCGGATTCAAGAGGAGCTACTACTTCCGCTGCCCGCTGGAAGGGGAGGTGGACGTCGTCTTCATCAACAACCGAACGTGTGACCGAGTACGGAGGTGCTGCCCGTTCGTGGCGCCGGAACCGATCGTGATCAAGATCTTCTACGCGCTTTGCAAGCGGCAAGTGATCGTCTACCGCAGCAATAAGAGCCTACTCTTATAGGCTTTGGAATCTCTTCAAGGGTTAGTCTTGATCATCCCTCGTTGCTACCGTCTTCTAGATTGCATCTTGGCTTGGATTGCGTGTTCGCGATAGGAAAATTTTTGTTTTCTATGCAACGTTTTCCTACAGTGGTATCAGAGCCGTGTCTATCATGCGAGTTGTGTAGAACACAATTGTTTTGTGGGCGTTGATGCTTATGTTGTCTTTAGTTTGAGTACTTTGCATTGGGGAGATTAATTACTGACATGACGCTCGACACGCTATGCAACTTGTATTGCATAAGTGGCTGTCTGTCTCTCCTACTATAGTGAAGATTCAATTTACTCTTCTATTGACAACACTAGTATCACCGTTGTGGTTCATGTTCGTAGGTAGATTAGATCTCACTCGAAAACCCTAAACCACGTAAAATATGCAAACCAAATTAGAGACGTCTAACTTGTTTTTGCAGGGTTTGGTGATGTGATATGGCCATAATATGATGATGAATATGTATGAGATGATCATTATTGTATTGTGGCAACCGGCAGGAGCCTTATGGTTGTCTTTATATTTCATGTTGAGTAGTATTTCAAAGTAGTTGTAATAGTTGCTACATGAGGTGAACAATCATGAAGACGGCGCCATGGACCTTGACGCTACGCTGACGATGATGGAGATCATGCCCGAAGATGATGGAGATCATGTCCGTGCTTTGGAGATGAAGATCAAAGGCGCAAAGACAAAAGGGCCATATTATATCACATATGAATTGCATGTGATGTTAATCCTTTATGCATCTTATTTTGCTTAGATCGCGACGGTAGCATTATAAGATGATCCCTCACATTAATATCAAGATAATAAAGTGTTCTTCCCTCGTATGCACCGTTGCATTGTTCGACGTTTTGAAGCATCTCGTGATGATCGGGTGTGATAAACTCGACATACAACGGGTGTAAGCCATGTTGCACACGCGGAATACTTGGTTTGCTTGACGAGCCTAGCATGTACAGACATGGCCTCGGGACAACGGAAACCGAAAGGTTGAACACGAGTCATATGGATGATATGATCAACATGTTGATGTTCACCATTGAAGCTACATCATCTCACGTGATGATAGGTTTTGATGTAGTGGATTTGGATCGTGTACCACTTAACAACTATGAGGGATGTTGTATTAAGTGGGAGTTCATTAGTAATTAGATTAAAACATGAACTAATTATCATAAACATAGTCTGAGTAGTATTTTGAATTAATTTTGTAGTATTGGCATCCGTTTACTACTATGCGCTAGTCTTGTTATTGAGATAGAAATACTGTTAAAATCTGATAAGAAACTTTACGGATTAGTACCGTATTGTTAAAGAATCAAGAATTGATTAAGTCCTATTGCAAACTTTTAGTGAAACTCACTTTGTTGATTCAGAGAGCTATGGTTTCAATTAGTACCTAAAGTTATCTTGTCTCCGTGAAACTTGAAGTTCAAATCTGTTTGAAAAGTAAGGAGCTGAAAATTTAGTTTTCAGAAATAATCAAGGTATGAGATATATGTGATATCTAAGACCTTATTGCAAGATGATAGAATATAATTTGGTGAGACTACATAAACTCATAAGTTTTATGGGAATGTATGAAGGTTGAAGACGCCCGGCGTCACAATCCTCCAACTATTGGAGCACTAACGATATTCGCATATCCATGAAGTTATCATCCTTAGTATGCACCGTTGCTAAGACGTCGATCGAAGCATCACGTGATGATCGGGTGTTATAGATTCTACGTGTGCTTACAATGGGTGCAAGCCGATTTGCACATGCGAATACTAAGGTTAAACTTTATGAGCCTAGCATGTACGACATGGTCTCAAAAAGTCGTCATGATATGATGGATAAAATTATGAGTGAAATTGTTCATCATATTAAAAGGTTACTAATAGTGAAATCCGGAACACTTGTCATATGATGATCAACTTCAAAGAACCTCAAGGTTATTGGTATTTGATCAACAAACCTAGAAGTTATTGATATTGAAGTGTTTTTCTGAATAATGAGGAAAGCTAAAAGAGAAACTACAAAAGATTATTGGCAGAAGAAAGAAAGAAAAGACTAGAAAGTCTAGCTCAGGTGTATATAAATGATATACATGTTATGGATGTATTCCTCATTTGGTCACACAATAAAATTCTTGGGTATTTGTACCACATTGGTTGGTATGAAGTGTCATACAAAACAACGCAATACAAGAGTACAATGGCCTAAGTGACTAACAAGGAATATGATAGGTATGCACGTCTGGAACAAAAATAAAGTGTTATTATGTTCGTCGTTGGCATTCTATCTAGCCCTTAGAATTTATAATAAAGAACTTAATAATTGTTATTTTGCTCTGGTCAAATGAAAACAATGAGTTGTTCAAATTATGACATTACTCCATGTACGATGGATAAGTTATTATAAACCTTAATGGTGAAACACACATACATAACACTGACGCTAAAATACCATAAGGCAAATGCTTTGAATTCCACTTATTTGTGGAACCGCCATTTAGGTCATGTTAGAAAGGAACGCATGAAGGAACTCCATGCAAATGGATTTTTGGAGTCACTTGATTTTTGAATCATTTGACGCTTGCAAATCTTTTCTAAAAGAAAATGATTAAAATACCGTTCATAGGCCAAAAGTTGAACGGGCAACTAACTTAGTGAAAAAAAATACATGATGATGTATGTGGTTCACTGGGCATAGTTGTGCGGGAGATTCTTCTACTTCATGAAAACTTTCAACAATGAATTGAGTATATATATGTGGATATATTCAATAAGGAAGAAGTTTGAAACATTTGAATGGATTCAAATAAATTTCAGCATGAAGTGGAAATCATCGTAATAGAAAAGTCAAATATCTATGATTGGATCATGGTAGAAATATTTGAATTACGAGTTTTAGCGAACATCTAAGAGAGTTATGAAATTGTTCTACAACTCACATTTCTTGGAGTATCATAATGATGATATAGTATCCAAGATATGTATCCAAACCTTGTTGGATTAATGATGAGATAAAATATTATGACGCCATTATATTTTTGTGGATTATGCTTTAGTGACTACCGCTTTTACACTGAATAGAGCATCATCATGATCCGTTGAAATGACACCATACGAGTTATGGTATGGGTATAAACCCTAATAGTCTTTCTTTAAATTTTGGTCTAAGAGTTTACAACCAAAATCGGATGAATGTCTTTGTTGGTTATCCCAGAGATTTAATTGGGAATTCTTCCCACGAGACAAAGACAAAAGTGTTTGTCAATGTTTCTTATTTCCGAGAAATTGTTTCTAGTGAAGTATTTGAGTGGGAGGACAATATAATTTGATAAGGTTTATGAACTTGAGCATAATGATCAGTAGTAGCGAATTTGTTTCGGAAGCGGCCACGACGATCATGGCTCCCATGACTACAAAGTGTTTTGCCATGGAGATCGAAGTACATATTGAACCTTGTAGGTATGGTTTACTTTGTGATCAAATAAATGATTTGTGAACAAAGGATTGATTTTGAATAATGATAAACCAACTACAAACAAAGAAGTTATGATGGGCCCTGACTCCGTTAAAATGGCCATGCGCCATGAAATCCATAATAGATGAATACTTTTTGAAAGTAAATGGATCTATAGACTTGGATGAAATATCCTTAAAGAAGCTCGACTTGTCGAAAAATTGTTTACGAGAAAGTTCAAAGAGTTGACTACGATAAGATTAGATCTTCCGTAGCAATGCTTATAGTCTATGTGGATTATTCTAGTAATCACTACATATTTCTTTTATGAGATATGCTAGTAGGATGGCAAAATACACTACTTAACAGAAGTGGTGTATACAAGATACAACCAAGAGTTTTGCTGGTCCGTGGAATACTAGATAGGTATACGAACTTCAATTGGATGAAGTAAGTATCACGGAGTTAGAATCTTCACCAGATGAAATAGTCAAAGAGTTTTTTATTTCATCAGAGACGATGAAGAGGCTTGCATTTGCAAGAAATTAAGTGGGAGCTGAGACATATTTATAATACTTTATGTAGGTGACATATAGTTGGTTATAAATGATGTAATTATATACTTGATTAAAAGGTTTCATTGAGAAATTAATTTCAATGAAAGGATATGGATGAAACATATTTAGTGTCAAGATCTATGAAGATAGATTGAAACACATAATAAGTTTAAGTCAAAGTACATAGAATGGATATTGAAGTAGTTCAATATATAAATATTAAGAAAATGTTCTTGTCATGTTAAGTTTTAACAAGACTTGAATGTATCTGACACTCAATGAGTAAAAACACATGAGTGATTATAGATCACGAATAATATGTACACAATCAGATGTCATGTGCTATAAAGTGTTATGAGCATATACCAGAATGATTCATATGATGATCATTGAACGACAGTAAGAATATCCTTGAGTACTTTAGAAGAACTAAGGATATATATATATATTTTTGTATGAAGAAATGACAAACAAATCGCTGTAAGGTGTTACACCGATAATGGTTTTGTCACATATAAAATATAATTTCAAATCTCAAATTAGACTAAGTGTTGTTTAAAAGGTAGCACAATGAGCTAGAAGTTGTCTATGCTAGATTTAGAAGAGTTCTAAATATTGTGATGGATTCTACAAAAGACAGAATATGTCATTGTTTTGACAATGACAAAGGATGTTAAGTCGGGAGGTTCTTTGAGAACTTGGTGTAGTTCCGACAAAGTCAGAACTTTGAAGCTATATTGTGTGTGACAATATTAGTGACATATTTCGACCGCGGAATTAAGGTTCCACCAGAGGACTAAGCATATATGCCGACTCATTTGGAAAATGAGTGATGCGCTGAGACGCATATGAATTGCAAAATACATACGTTTCTGAGCATGTCAGAACCGTTGACTAAAACCTCTCCCGTGAGCAAAACATGATAAAGCACCGAAGGCCAATGTGTTATATCTTTACATATGTAAACTAGATTATTGACTCTAGTGCAAGTGGGAGACTGTTGGAGATATGCCCAAGAGGCAATAATAAATGGTTATTATATATCTTTGTGTTTATGATAAATGTTTATATATCATGCTATAATTGTATTAACCGAAACATTAGTACATGTGTGATATGTAGACAACAAAGAAGTCCCTAGTATGCCTCTTAACTAGCTTGTTGATTAATAGATGATTAGTTTCATAATCATGAACATTGGATGTTATTAATAACAAGGTTATATCATTGTATGAATGATGTAATGGACACACCCAATTAAGCGTAGCATAAGATCACGTCATTAAGTTATTTGCTATAAGCTTTCGATACATAGTTACCTAGTCCTTATGACCATGAGATCATGTAAATCACTTATACCGGAAAGGTACTTTGATTACATCAAACGCCACTGCGTAAATGGGTGGTTATAAAGGTGGGATTAAGTATCCGGAAAGTATGAGTTGAGGCATATGGATCAACGTGGGATTTGTCCATCCCGATGACGGATAGATATACTGGCCCTCTCGGTGGAATGTCGTCTAATGTCTTGCAAGCATATGAATAAGTTCATAAGAGACCACATACCACCACGAGTAAAAGTAGTACTTGAGGTTGAACAAGGTATAGAGTGATACCGATGATCAAACCTCGGACAAGTAAAATATCGCGTGACAAAGGGAATTGGTATCGTATGTGAATGGTTCATTCGATCACTAAAGTCATCGTTGAATATGTGGGAGCCATTATGGATCTCCGATCCCGCTATTGGTTATTGGTCGGAGTGAGTATTCAACCATGTCCACATAGTTCACGAACCGTAGGGTGACACACTTAAAGTTGGATGTTGAAATGGTAGAACTTGAATATGGAATGGAGTTCGAATATTTGTTCGGAGTCCCGGATGAGATCCCGGACATCACGAGGAGTTCGGAATGGTCCGGAGAATAAGATTCATATATAGGAAGTCATATTCCAAGTTTGGAAATGATCCGGTGCATTTAAGGTTCTAGAAGGTTCTAGAAAAGTCCGAAGAAACGCACTATGGAAGGAGGAGTCCGGAAGGACTCCACAAGCTTGGCCAGCCAAACCCTAGAGGGGAAAGTCCAGGTGGACTTCCCCCTTGGCCGGCCACCTCATGGAAAGGTGGGAATCCCACTTGAGGTGGGAATCCCACCTTGGGTAGGTTTCCCTACACATGGAAGGTTTTGGGTTGGGGTCTTATTCGAAGACTTGTACACCAACTCTTGGGTGTTCCACCTATATAATGAGGGCCAAGGGGAGGGGGCCGGACACACCAAAGCCATAGCTTGGCCGCACCCCTTAGTGGCCGGCCACCCTCTCCCCAAACCCTAGCGGCTCTCTCCTCCACCACATCCCGCACGCTTAAGCGAAGCTCCGCCGGATTTCTCCACCGCCGACACCACGCCGTCGTGCTGTCGGATTCAAGAGGAGCTACTACTTCCGCTGCCCGCTGGAACGGGAGGTGGACGTCGTCTTCATCAACAACCGAACGTGTGACCGAGTACGGAGGTGCGCCGTTCGTGGCGCCGAACCGATCGTGATCAAGATCTTCTACGCGCTTTTGCAAGCGGCAAGTGATCGTCTACCGCAGCAATAAGAGCCTACTCTTATAGGCTTTGGAATCTCTTCAAGGGTTAGTCTTGATCATCCCCTCGTTGCTACCGTCTTCTAGATTGCATCTTGGCTTGGATTGCGTGTTCGCGATAGGAAAATTTTTGTTTTCTATGCAACGTTTTCCTACAGTCTGACGATAGCCCAACGAGCTTGGAGGATGCCAAACGCCCGCTCCACATCTTTCCGGGCTGCCTCCTGCTCTTTGGCAAACCTTGCCTCCTGCTCTGAGGTGGGGTTTCGGATTGTCTTCACGAGTGTAGCCCAAGGTGGATAGATACCATCAGCAAGGTAGTACCCCTTGGTGTAGTGGTGGCCATTGATCTCAAAATCCACATCGGGGACTGACCGTACGCTAGCCTATCAAACACCGGAGAGCGCAGCACATTGATGTCATTGTGCGAGCCAGCCATTCCGAAGAATGAGTGCCAAATCCATGTGTCATGGGAAGCAACAGCTTCAAGAATGACCGTGCACCCCTCGAATGGCCGCTGTATGCCCCCCGCCAACCAAAGGGGCGTTCTTCCACTCCCTGCATGCGTCTATGCCGCCAAGCATCCAGGAAACCCCCGCAGCGTTGATCGACAACGACGAGCGTGTCCTCTGCATTAGGTTGCCGGAGGTATTGTTCTCCGAAGCAACCGATCACCGCTCTGCAGAACCTGTACATCGATTCCAGGGCGGTTGACTCACTCATGCGCGTGTACTCATCTACGACCGGCAACGCCATATGCGAGCATCCTAATCGCTGTGCATTTCTGGTACGAAGAGAGGCCTACCTTGCCAAGTGCATCCACTTTCGCACGGAAGTAGTCGTCGTAGATCTTCACGCCATCCATTATCCGGCGGAACAGCGCCTGCTCATCCGAAAACGACGGCGAAACAATGGCGGCACGAAAATTGGTGTCGGTTGGAAGTAGTCTCGAAGAGCTGGTCGTGGCACGTTCTCTCTGCAAGGCGGCCGCGCGCCGGAACCCCCGGTGCACGGGAATCTGCGAGACAATGTGCTCGTGGATGAGCAGCGCATCATCCGTGAAAAATTCGTCGTCGGACTCCTCTTCTGACGACGTGTCGATGAAGTTCTTGAAGTAGTATTCGTCGTCGCTCCGACTGCACATAACCGAACCGAAACTGAAAACCGAACCGAAAAAAACCTAACCGAAACTGAATTTCAGTTTTTATGGTTTTATGGTTAGGTTTTAGTTAGCAAAACATCAAACCGAAAGGACTTCGGTTAATTCGGTTTTTAGCCGAAAAACTGCGGTTAAACCGAAAGAAACCGAACGGGCAACCCAACACACAATCCCGCTTTCTAGGCCAGCCTAGCTTCCTGCATAATCTTAGTATAGCACCTAGAATTATTACTATACACGTAAGATGCTCTACTGTGATGGTTTGGCCCATTGTTTGACTGTGTATGTAACCATAGGTTGCTAGTTCAAATCCTCATTTTGGCCGATTAATATAATTTTTTCTTTTCCTCCTTGGCAAAACATTTAGTACGGCCATACAAAATACATCCATACTTTAATTTATTCAAAATTACTTTTTTTAGTTTTCCTCTCTTGCAAAATCTTTAGTAAGATCATACAAAATATAGAAAATAAAATATATGACCATAAAAGTTACTTTTCAATCCAAAATTCGCGTCAACTTTGGTTAATTTGGTTATTACCGAAACCGAACCGAAGTTCAATGGTTATTACCGAAATCGAACCGTATTTGTATACATAACCGTATTAACCGAAGTATTGAAACTGTATTTACCGTATAACCGAATAAACCGAATCAAATTAACCATATTAACCGAACGTGCAGCCGGAGTCGTCGCTGTCCACCATGATCTGAAAAGGGACACATTTGAGTTCGAGCATTTCAACGAACACCTCGCAGGCGGAGGCGATCGAAATGCTTCCGTAGGGACCTGCAGGCATGGCCGTCTCAGCCGTCTGAAACACGGGAGAGCTCACCTCCGGCGGAAACGGCGCAGCTGCGAACGGCGGGAGGTGTCGCGACG
Source organism: Lolium multiflorum (assembly GCA_030979885.1). Lineage (NCBI taxonomy): Eukaryota > Viridiplantae > Streptophyta > Magnoliopsida > Poales > Poaceae > Lolium > Lolium multiflorum. The sequence goes on from CM061749.1 coordinate 309,333,265, forward strand.
GTGAGAGGACAACAGCGCCGGCGGCGGCGTCCTCCGACTCGCTACGACGCGGCGAAAGGCCGCGGGGCCTCGACCTGCGTCGCCCGCTTGCCGGCGTCTCGACGACGATGGCCGGCGTCGATGCGCTCCCAAATCGCGGTCCGTGGGTGGCGGGAGCGTGGGAGATGTGTGCGACGGGCTTGTGTTTTGGGAGGCGGGCGGGCGGGACAAGGGAGGACGCGAGCGACAGCCTTTCGCGTCCGCGGCCACGCAAACCCGTCCAAGATTTGGGCCGGGTTTGCGTCGATCCGACGCCCGCCGTCCGTTTTAGGGATGGGTCCGCGCGTTGGGCCGGGTTTTTGTCCGTTTCGACCCATCCGGACGCGCGGGCGCGGGATGGGTCGCCCGGTTGGAGATGCCCTAAACCTCCTGTTTTCTGCTGCTGTACACACTATTTACACTCGGGGAATTCACCCGATCCTAGGATGAAATGAATACAAAGCCATTCAGGTGGGAGCCTTTGTGCTCACACCCGGTCAAAACTCAAAAAACAGTAAAGGTGTTCAAGTCTTCGGACATTCAGACTCTCTGAGTTTGGTTCCTTAAATTTGCTCGCATCGTAAAACGAGGCTTTACGTGTATTTTTTATTTATAAAAACGCTTATACGTATCTACGTAACTGTAGTCCATTTCATCACGGGGATACCAAAAAGACCAACTGCGAACGCGACAATGTGCAGCGACCACCGGGAGCAGTCGCCCGGGCCGGGGGCTTGCGAGGGGCTGCGACGCAACCACAGCGCCCGCGTATTTGCACGACTGGGGTGACCGGCGGCGGCTGGGGAACCAGCGGTTGTGTGCGAGGCTGTCGTCTGTCGGTCCATCGCCGTTTTGCCTCGCGGTGGTTCACCCGTGCCCGCCAACTGTTCGTTCTTTTGCCCCAGAAGGTAAGGACTCGCCCCCCCGTCTGGACTGCCTCACGGCCACAGCGCATTACTTACTGGTGCTGATATGCTTTTTACTCTTTTTGCAAGTTGCATTCTGTCGATTATATGGTCTGCTCTTGTTTTGCCTCTGTTTTCTAGAAATTGCAATACTTGATACCTGCTTCATTTTCAGTAGAATGGGTCAGGGCCTGAGGGTCTGAGGTACTTTGCCGGTCGAAAAAATTCAAAAACTAAACGTATAATGTCTCTGTAGAAATAAACAGGATGAGAAAGAACTATGGATGGGTGACTATCTGTTTCGATTCAGTGGTTGGTAGAAAACATCAAAAGAAGTTGCATACACCTAGCACCACTTGCATTGGCAACACGATATGAACAAACACCATGTGCAAGACTGTAACTGTCCCCTAGGAAAAAGGCTAGAACAGAGATATAAATTAGGTTTCTACAAGAGCTCAAGTATCCATATGCCACTGATCTAATCTTCATTCTTCAGCACTAAACAAAATTCCCTTGTTTCCTTGCACCCTCTTTTATCCAATCCTCCAGTGAAGTAAGCCTTCTTTATACTCCGTCAGAGATTATATGTATATATACAGGTCTAAACGAGGTCAAGTAGGTTGGTAGTTGCTTAAGGCTTCTAGATTAGCTCTGATTAATGTCTGCCCTCTGACCTTCCCACGAACTCCATCACCAGCTTTGAGAACGCTGAGGTTTCATCCCTAAGGAGATTTTCTGGTGAATCGAACTCTAGTATCTTACCTACAGGAGGAATTTGGTAAGAAAATATAATCTTGTCATATAATACAGTTTGCTGGGACTGACAACTAAACACCCAAAAATATGTTCGGAAAGGAAAATATTATGAATTCTGTTAGTGTTCCTTACCTTCACCAAGTACAAGAACAAGGTCGCTGTCAATCACGGTGGGAATTCTATGTGCAATAGTAATAACTGTGCAATTGTCTGTTTCTTGCCTTATAGTCTTTTGGATGATATTATCAGTTGCAGTATCAACTGATGCTGTGGCTTCATCCAAAACAAGTATTTTCTTTCTCATTAGCAATACCCTTGCCAAGCAGACAAGTTGCCTTTGCCCCACACTCCAGTTTCCTCCATCTTCAACAACTGTTTCATAAATTACTACCGTATATAAATTGGCGATCTTGAGAAATGAATTTGGACGGAATGTGAGAATCATAACTTCAGTTTACCTGGTGCATCTAACAACCTATTGTCTTCTCTGACGATTTCCTCAAGGCGGCACTTACGCACAACCTGAGAGATAAAGATTTTGAAAAAGTTAGACTTGATGAGCTATGAAACTGCCTGTGAGTGCTGATTCAAGAAAATGTCTAATGTTAGTGCTGGAACTGGGTTGCAACGGGTATTTTGGATCATATAGACACTAGAGGCATGCTCATTTAAAAGAGCATTTTTGCCAGAACCTATAGATTGCTTACCTCCCATATTTCAGTGTCCAGATGTTCTTGTAGAGGATCCAGGTTTGCTCTGACAGTCCCTTGGAATAAAGTCGGTTCTTGTGGTATAATACTCAATCTACGCCGCAAATCATGCACTCCAAGAAGTGATATATCCACTCCATCTATGAGTATCCTTCCTGCAAATGGTTCGACAACCCGAAACAAAGCCTGGATGAGAGTAGACTTCCCACTCCCTGTCCGCCCAACCACCCCAATTTTCTTTTCTCCAGGAAATGTGCAGCTTATGCCTTTGAGTACCATGGGCATTTCAGGGCTGTACTGAATTTGGAGAGCCTCGATCTGAATTGTTCCACACCATGGCCATGTTTCTCTTGGTCTACAGTTCTCAATCACTAATGGAGGCTCACTCGGTATGGTTGAGAACTGCAAAATCCTTTCTACAGAGATCATCTTGTTCTCAACATGGCAGAGGTTCCATATGACCCATGCTTGCAACACATTAAGGTTAAGTCCATAGGTAGCTGCCAGCCCTGCAAGACCTACGGAAGAGAAAACAGAAGAAGATATTGTTTAAAGAAATGTGGTATTTTATTAAAACTGTACAGAAAATCGCATTTTGAATCCAAAGTTTTAAACCATGTAAGACATACTTTTCCATCCATTACAAATTATTTCAAGGTCTAGCTTTGTCCTAAGTCAAATTTCTCTATATTTGACCAAGTCGATCTAAAAATGTGATAATACCTACAACATCAAATATAGGTAGTACGAAAATATATTTTATGAATTAGTGAAACTAATTTGGTATTGTATACATTTTTCTATAGGCTTGGTCAAATTTTAAAAAGTTTGACTTAGGACAAAACTTCATATAATTTTGAACTGACGGAGTACTATTTTTGTAACTGCAAATCCTACCCCCTTTTTTTCTAAATTCGAGCTTTTAGGTGCCAGTAATATATTCTTTTCAACAAAACTTACTTGGATCAATTGTATCCCGGGGCAAGGAGACAAGTATGACTAGCATCACAAAGAACACAAGGTTGAAGAGGAAGTTGATACGTATGCATAGCCATTCAACTGTTGCTGAATTATGAAAAGTGATGCGGGTATAGTCATCAATTAGCGCAAGGGTCTTTGTGAAGAACTTCTCTCCCTGATTGAAGCATCTAATAGTTGCAGCTCCTGATACAGTCTCTGAAAAATGGTGGAGGACTGGAGCTTTTCTAATGCCAACCATCCTTGCTAGCTCCCTCGCCGAACTGATGTAATAGCTCTACATTAAGTACAAGTTAGTAGTGTGCATTTTGTAAACCGAGAGAAGCATATCAAGAAAAGTGAAGCTGTACCTGATACCAAACGGAGATTGAAATTATTATTATGAATAACAGGAAGATAGGCCATGCAATTTGAGACATGATGAAAATAATACTAATGAGCTGAATTATTGCAAATATCAGCCCTGCTAGCCTGTAGGGAATATCTGTGTCAACTGTGGCTTGATCTGTTGAAGCCTGCAAGATAGACAATGTAAGCTGCGAGAACTGAAAACATGAAGTGCAGTTGGTATACTTTTCTTATGGAGAAGTAAGGTTGTTAGCTCACCCTATTGAGTATCCGACTTGACGGAGTGGAATCAAAGAAGCTCATTGGTGCCCGAAAAATATTTCTGGTCATGCTTAAGAAGAGCTGCTGGGCAGTCTCAATGGCAATTGTTGAAAGGAAGACAGCTCTTCCCAATATAAATGCCGAGCTTCCTGCAGACAACAGCACAAAGATACCAATCATCTTCTTCTTGCTTACTTGATCCTCTCTCTCTGCTGCCCATGCAATCCAGTAGTTGCTACATATCTGTAATCCCTGGAAAAATATTTGGCATAGAAGAATCACAGGAATAAGACCTCCACCATATGCAGCGGTGACAAACTTCCGGTAAACATCCCATTTGACTCTTCCAGATTCACGTTCTTCCTCACATTCCCTCCCTATGACATGGCAATCTGATTCAATTTCTGTGAGCTCCATCTGCTTCTTCCGTTTTTTGCTTTTAGTCAAGCCGTGTGCTTTTGCTGGGTTGACCTGACTTAGGGACTGGTTGTGTGCAGCCATTTGCATTGAGAGTTCTCCATCTTTGTCTGCTATCAGATCATCATATTTTCCAGACTGAACAATCCTCCCATCTTTCATGACCTTCAAGTAATCATTTGCAACCAGATGTTAGAATTGGATGTTGTCATGCGCTGATGACAGTAGTAACTGTGTATGCTTTATTTAAGATATTTGCAACGGTTTACCTATTATGTTTGAATCTAATCTAAAAATGTACAGCTTATGTTTATCACAGTAAAATTTGCATCTGGGAACTGGGTTGACATCTTACCAGAACAATATCCGAATCTCGCAAGAACTCTAGCTGATGAGTAACATACATGACTGTCTTGGAGGACATTAGTCTCAGCAAGCATTCCTGCAAATACAAATTGATCAATTGATTCATTTTTTGCGAATAACTTGGCACTGATCATGCCAAGAATAGAAATTACGTCATTTGCTGTTACTAATGAAACAAAATACTTAAATACTTTATTGTTGGTAAATTGGGCTGCATTGTCTTTGAAGCTCATTTTAAGCCAAAGTGTTGCAGATTACTCATGTATGCACCTTGAAGAGATGTGCGCTGGTGTGAGCATCCACAGCACTGAAGGGATCATCCAAGAAGTAAACATCAGAATCGCTGTACAATGCCCTGGCAAGCTGAATCCTTTGTTTCTGGCCTCCACTTAGGTTCACACCCCTTTCCCCTACTACAGTCAGATCTCCATTGGCCCATAACTCCAAATCTCTATCCAAAGCACATCCTTGTAGCACCTCTTGGTATAACCTTCTGTCCATAGCCTTCCCAAAGAGCACATTGTCCTGAATTGTCCCAGTTTGAATCCATGCGCTCTGTGGGACATATGCCATTGAACCAACAACGGTTGCCTCTGCACCACTAACCCTTGGAATCTCTCCCATGATGCTGTAAAGGAGGCTTGATTTGCCTGAACCAACTGGCCCGCACACTGCAACCTTGAGACCCTTCCTGATGCTCAGCTTGCTGTCTATCTTGAGTGTAATCTTTGTTTTCTTCGAGCTATTGTCAGCTTCCCAACTGTACTCTCCTGGTTCAATTTCCATTTCGCCAGCCATTGGCAATTCCTTTGTTCCAGTTATGCTGCCATGCGAACTTGGCTTCCCTTGGTGGTCTTCTTTGATGAATTCTTCTATTCTATCTAGGGACACCTTGGTTTGTGAGACCATTGAGACGAGCTCCGGGAGGTTATAGATCGGGTCTTGGAGAATTCTGAACGTAGCAAGGGCTGACAGTACTGTTCCAGCTGACAGTGGTATCTCCACAAGAATGCAGACACCAAAGGTAACGACCGAAACCAATGTTGGCGAGGCCCAGAATAGGAATGCTATTGCTGCGCAAGTGTAGAGATACCTCCTGAGCCACCCCCTTTCCACATCCCTGAGCTTCAGGAGCTTGTCCAAGTAGGCTGACTCCCATGCATGAAGCTTCAAGATCCTCATGCTCTTCATAGCCTCGGCCATAGCCTTGATGCGTGAGTCCTTGGCCTCCATTATCTTCACATTGAGGTTCTGCTGCAAATTCGCCAGTGGTGTGTTGCTCACCATCACCAACACTGTTACGAGGACTGCAGACAGAGAGGCCATTGCACCAAGACTACGGTACAGGATTGCAAGTGCCAAGAAAATTTGCAAAGGCAGCAACCAGATCCCATGGATGTACCAGAAGAACTCACCAACCTTCTCGACGTCAACGTCAAGGAAGTTAACGACTTTCCCTGTGACTGTGCTCGAGTTCTTCATGAGCAGGGACTTCTTGTAGATGGACACCATCAGTGCAGCACGGACCTGGAACCCGATTCTGCGTGCACCGAAGTACCACTGCCGCTGTGAAAGTGACTCCACTGTCTTGGAGGCAAAGAACAGGCATGCAAGCATGTAGCCACGGCCATGGCCCGTGTCCGTGTTCTTGTCAGAGAGTAGCTCCACTAAGTAGGTGATCAGGAATGGTCCCATGTAAGAAGAAACAGTGTTGAGCCCTGGGAATGAAAGAAAAACACTGTTTATCATCAGGATAAAACACTAGCTCTATTTCTGAGGAGAGAAAAAAAAAGAACTTGTTCACTAACCTGCAAAGACTGCATTGCCGACCAGAGGTGTCCAGACAGCACAAATGATGGCTTTCCGCAGCGGCATTGGCTCAGGTTTCTGCTTGTGAATTGTCTCCTGAAGCAAGGCATACGACTGCTCTGCCGTCTCGGACTGCGGCACAGGCGGGATGTGCTCCAGCTCGAGCCTCACCTTGTGCCCCTTCTCGAAGACTGGATTCAGCCACTGCAATGTGAGCTGACTCCACCACCCGGAGCTAGAGAACCTGTCCTTGCTGCTGTCAACACTGTCTTCCCTCAGCAGCAGCGGTTGCTGGTCCAGCTCTCCTTTCTGGTTTGCCTTGGAGAGGCTCATAGCTACAACAACCAGGCAGATGATGGCGCAGAAGGGAAGAGAAGCGAAATCGACGATGGTTGCAGAACTGAAGAGGCGAAGCAAATGCAGTGAGACGAGGAGCGATTCTGAGAAGAAGCTGAAGAACCACCAAGAAACGAGAACCACAGGCCAGTAGTAGGATGCTCCTCCTCCTGCGCCTTGTTCATGCTTGCAGTAGAGCAATAGTAGAGTGGCCAGAAGCCATGAGGCAGATTCAAATACCAAGCCAAGAGAGAGAGCTTCCTTCTTCCAGACCCCGAGAACCGAGAACCCGACATGCGACAGCGTGATGGAAGCATTGCAGAATGCAACCATATGGGCTGGTAGCCCTCTTCGCTGCGCCGAGGCCACGGCGCCATGCCTTCCTGCTCCTTGGTTTCTCTTCCTCAGTTTCACGAACTCTGCAAGTATCCAAACTAGCAGCACAGCGAGGGCAGCTCCACGGACATAATCCAATGCTGGCAGTTGCTCCATCAGTTGCCGGAAATCATCAGATGATGGCATCGAGCTGTACAGAAGACGAAGATGGCAGCGGATTGCCCTGTTACATTGAAGGAGGACGGAGTGGAGCGCAGAGAGACAAAGTTGGGCTAAAAAAGGCTAAGAGGTAAATTGCGAGAGGGGACGGGAGCAGACCAAAAGGAGAGCCTGCGAGCACATGGCCTCAAAGGCTCTGGGTTTTTTGGGGCCTAGCTACTCTGTTAACCAGATCTGCAATTGAGCTTTGTGGTGGTCTTTTTCAAGTGTTACTGCCGACCTTAAGGAGAGGAGCCTGCGAAGAATGAAGATGAAACGAATCAGAGGACAGATACAAGGGTTTTGCAAGATGCATCATGCATGTTGAGTTTGCTGGCGTCAAGTTTCGACTATTTTGGGGGTGAACATGACATAGGTCGGCATCCTGTGTCCGGCGATAGCAAAACATGTGCCTACCAGAGCCGGTAGCGGCGCCCATGAGTCCATGAGTGCAAGTAGAATAAACAAGTAGCGCTTTGGCATCTAATTGTTCCTACTACATAGTATCTTGCTCAACACATATGTCCAAGAAATATCAGCACCTAAATGTCATAGTATCGATTATTTGGAAAAGAACAGAATTAACATCCGTGTCAGCTAACATGCCCTATCTGTTTTTTTGCAGGAAGATGACCCGATAAGGCGATAAACAATGAAAAAGGGCACGAGCAAGCATTTGCTGATGAATGTAGGAGTACTGGGGACGGGGGAAGGTCCAATGCCACCGATCACGCAGACAGGAAATACGACAGGAGTGAAGGACATCCGATCCAAATTGGCCACGGCGGAGGGAGACGAGCGATCAAATCTGGGGCCGACTCACAGGCCGATCGATCTCGATGGGCATCTCGGTGGCGGTGGATGCCGCCAACCGCCTACTGACGTGCATGCACCGCACCGCAGGCCCCTAGTCCTTGCGCCGTCTCTATGCGTGTAACCACCATGGCACCATGGATGAGGGGCCTATCGACGCAGCACGCGTGCTATCATGCATGTGAGTCAGTAGGCGGCCGGAAACTTACGATTCGATCGGCTGGTGTGTGTGGTGGTGAGCGTCTGCAGTCTGCTGCCCTGCCGCCGTTGGTCCTCGCAGGTAGAAGATGGTGAATCCTAACCCGAAACTACGATGAGTTTCTACCTTGTATAGTATTGTGTCTTTATTATTTCTGCAGAAAGGTGATACCAATATGCCATGTATAGCAGCAACGTTGATCCGAACGCAATGCGCTGAGATTCTGAATCGTATTCGCTTTCGAACCTTTGATTCCATCGTGATGGCCCCTGTTTATACCTCTATTGACCTATTGGAAATATTCCTTGATCGGAGCCGCCGCGTGCCAGGACGCCGGCGGCACGCACCGGACGCGTGCCGGGCTGCCGTCCCCGTGCGCTGGCTGTGCATGCAAGCCGGGAGTACTTGCTGACATGTCACGTCCCGATTGGAGGCCGGCGTGCATCACGGTGCTGCTGTCATCCCAACATGCACATATAGGGCTAGCTTATAGGAGTACGTACTTGGCCATGGATCTGTCTCTATCTGTTTTTGCGAACAGCACCAGCCGGTGGGACACTTCGTCGATCCGGTCCGATTTTTACATCAGAGTGCATAATATGTTGAATGTAGATGGGCTGCAGCCCAGTAAGGCAGCCCATGTAGTCTACAATTCCTGAAATCTCAAGACCCATCACGTTGGCAGTTTGGGACAGCAGAACAAAGTTTACCCCACGTCTAAGTGAGTTGGAGTGGTATATAAGGGCTGCTCTAGTCATTCCAAGTGAGTGAGAATAGGAGCCTCGCGCACCTCCTCCTCCGCCCGCTCGTCTCGTCTCGTCACGCACGTCGTTTCGTGACTCGAGTTCGAGTTCGAGACACACACAAGGAAGCCTAAATTTTTGCTTGGTGCACCAACTGTGTTGGTACGTGTCGGCTCGCATGTGCATGCTCGCCGCGTGTCCCGGCTTCCTACGCGTGTCAACGCGGCCGCCTCCTCCCGTGCTATACCAAGAGACGGATCGGATCTGGAGTCTCATACGCTACAGTTCATCTCTCTCACGAAGAAGTTCCTTTTTTGTGCTACTCTCTAGTCTTCCCCATCCCGGCGTGCACGCCGTCCGGGAGAGCAGGCCTCCGAAACTCCGTCCGTTGAGATCCCGCACCGGAGACGGCGATAAGGTTTTTGGGAGCGTCTCGGCGCGACTGCTCGCATCGTTCGCTCTTCTTCGACGGATCGCCGCTTCATCGACGATCCGACTACCCCATGGGCGACATCAACAATACCCATGGTGATGGTGGTGTTGCTGCTGGTGCGACCTTCCCGGTCGCGATGTACGTGCTTTCCTCTCCTACCTTGCACTGCTACTTGTTCCATGTTCAGATCGATGCATGTGCTTAGTCCGATGTGCGTGGTTAAGTATGCTTGTGCATGTAATGTTGCTTTCGGTAATTAATCTCATATGGAAATTGCCTAATAATCCAACAATCCAAAAACCTTATGTGCATAGGCAATTTTCACCGTCTGGTTTTGCTGCGCTTAAACCGAGCCCGTTTACGGGATCTCATTTCAAGAGATGGCAGAATAAGACCCTCTTGTGGCTCACTGCTATGGGCGTGCACCGAGTTGCGGAAGGTATTCCCAGAGGTCCGCTTACTCCTGAAGAGGATAAAGCATTCGGGGATGCCACCGTAATCTTTGTGGGTGCCGTCCTAAGTGTGCTTGGAGACAAGTTGGTTGATGCTTATCTGCACATACGAAATGGGAAGGAACTGTGGGATGCACTGGACGCTAAGTTTGGTGCTGCCGATGCCGGAGGTGAACTGTATGCTATGGAGCAGTTCAATGACTACGAATGGTTGAGAACCGATCTGTAGTAGAACAGGCTCATGAGATACGATCATGGCAAAGGAACTTGAGCTCCTCAAGTGTGTGCTACCGACAAGTTTGTCGCGGGATGCATTGTCGCTAAGCTTCCCTCTTCATGGAGGAACTTTGCCACTTCTCCAAACATCAGAGGCATGAGTTCTGTTGAGAATATCATGGGATCTCTGGATGTTGAGAAGGCGAGGGCAAAAGACAAACACACTGGAGGAACCGAGGGACGTTCTGCTGCCAATATGGTGCAGAAAAATGCCCACAAGTCCAAGGGAAAGAACAAGGGAGTCTCCCAGACTACCAACTTCAAGAAGAAGGGGAAAACGGAGAAGAAAGATCCCGGGTGTGTGGCGAGACTGGCCATTGGGCTAATCGTTGTCCACAACGCAAAGGAAAGAAATGTCAAGTGGACGAACTCAAATTTGTAAGCATGGTCATTGGCAACACAGAGGAAGGAACTGGTATGGTAATATATTACCTACTGTTCTTTCGGTGTTTCAGCCCACCGAATGGTTGATATGTGCTAATGTTCATGTGTGTGACATCTCCATGTTTACCTCTTATCGGCCCGAGGTTCCTCAATGATGGGGAATGGGTTACATGCTACTGTTCGTGGTGTTGGCACGGTAGATCGAAGTTTACTTCGGGAAAGATCGTGCAACTGAAGAACGTGCATGTCCCTTCTATCAAGAAGAATCTCGTTAGTGGCTCCCGTCTTATGAAAGATGGGTTTATGTTGGTATCTGAGTCCAATAAAGTTGTATTGTCTAAGTATGGAACTTTTGTTGGAAAGGGATATGAATGTGAGGGAATGTTTCGCTTCTCTCTAGAAGACTTCTGTGATAATGTTGTGAACCATGTAAGCACTAGTGTTAATGAAACTAATGTTTGGCATTCACGACTTTGTCATGTTAATTTTGGTATGAGTTTAATTCCAAATTCACCTTTGTCAAAGGCTCTAAGTGCCATGCTTGTGTGCAAGCAAAGCAGCCTCGCAAGCCTCACAAGCCTGCGAAGGAAAGAAACTTGGCACCACTAGAGCTTATACATTCAGATCTATGTGAGATGAATGGTGAGTTGACAAGAGGCGGAAAGAAATATTTCATGACTTTGATTGATGATTCCACTAGGTATTGTTATGTATATCTCCTGAAAACTAAAGATGAGGCTCTTGATTTCTTTAAAATCTATAAGGCTGAAGTTGAGAACCAACTTGAAAGAAAGATAAAAAGGGTTCGGTCCGATCGTGGTGGAGAGTACTTTTCTAATGAGTTCAATTTATTTTGTGCGGAACATGGTATAATCCATGAGAGGACGCCTCCCAATTCCCCACAATCCAATGGGATTGCGGAAAGGAAAAACCGTACTCTAACATATTTGGTTAACGCCATGTTAGATGTTTCGGGTTTATCCAAGGAATGGTGGGGGAGGCTATATTGACTTCGTGCCATGTCCTAAACCGTGTTCCAACCAAGAATAAAGAGATTACCCCTTATGAGGAGTGGGAAAAGAAAAGACCAACACTCTCCTACCTACAAACTTGGGGTTGTTTGGCTAAAGTGAATTTGCCAATCACCAAAAAGCGAAAGCTTGGACCAAAAACCGTGGACTGTGTCTTTCTTGGCTATGCTTCCCATAGCATTGCTTATAGATTTCTTGTGGTGAAATCTGGAGTGGACGACATGAATGTTGGGACCATCTTTGAATCAAGAGATGCTACATTCTTTGAGGATATATTTCCTATGAGAGATATGCATGGCATGTCTAGTTGGGAATCTGATCCAATACATGAAACTCCTATGGAGTCTAATGAGGAATCTGATGATGAGAGTTCAGATGAAGATGACAATGAAGCTCCCACAAGGAGTAAGAGACAAAGGACTGCAAAGTTTTTTGGTAATGACTTCATTGTGTATCTTGTGGATGATACTCCCACTACCATTTCGAAGCTCTCGCATCTCCTGATGGACTACTGGAAGGAAGCGGTTCAAAGCGAGATGGATTCCATCTTAGCTAATGGAACGTGGGAGTTGACCGAGCGTCCTTATGGGTGCAAACCTGTAGGATGTAAATGGGTATTTAATAAGAAGCTTCGAGCTGATGGTACTATTGAGAAGTACAAAGCTCGGCTTGTAGCCAAAGGCTATACCCAAAAGGAAGGCGAAGATTTCTTCGACCTACTCACCTGTGGCGAGATTGACCACAATTCGTGTACTACTGTCATTGGCTGCCTCACACGGTCTTCTCGTTCATCAAATGGACGTTAAGACGGCTTTCCTAAATGGAGAGTTGGACGAGGAAATTTACATGGAACAGCCCGATGGTTTCGTACTAGAAGGTCAAGAAAGAAAGGTGTGTAAATTAAAGAAATCTCTGTATGGCCTTAAACAAGCACCCAAACAATGGCATGAGAAGTTTGAAAGAACTTTGACATCTGTGGGCTTTGTTGTCAATGAAGCCGACAAATGTGTGTACTACCGCCATGGTGGGGGTGAGGGAGTTGTCCTATGCCTGTATGTGGATGACATACTAATTTTTGGGACAAGCCTCAAAGTGATTGAGGAGGTAAAAACCTTCTTATCTCAATGTTTCGAAATGAAAGATCTTGGAGAAGCTGATGTTATATTGAACATCAAGTTATTGAGAGATGGGAATAATGGGATTACACTTGTGCAATCTCATTATGTTGACAAGGTGTTGAGCAGATTTGGCTATGCTGATTGCAAATCTTCTCTCACACCTTATGATCCTAGTGTCCTGCTTCGAAAGAATGAAAAGGCAACTAAAGATCAATTGAGATACTCTCAAATCATTGGTTCACTCATGTATTTAGCTTGCGCTACGAGGCCTGATATCTCGTTTGCCGTGTGCAAACTTAGCCGGTTTGTGGCCAACCCGGGAGATGATCATTGGCATGCTCTTGAGAGAGTGATGCGCTATCTAAAGGGAACCATGAGTTATGGAATTCATTATACCGGGTATCCAAGAGGATTGGAAGGGTATAGTGATTCCAATTGGATTTCTGATGCTAAAATGAAAGCCACAAGTGGATATGTTTTCACTCTTGGTGGTGGCGCTGTTTCCTGGAAGTCTTGCAAGCAGACCATCTTAACGAGGTCAACTATGGAAGCAGAACTCACAGCATTAGATACAGCTACTGTCGAAGCGGAATGGCTTCGTGAGCTCTTGATGGACTTGCCTATGGTTGAAAAACCAATACCGGCCATCCTCATGAACTGTGATAATCAAACCGTGATTGTCAAAGTGAAAAGTTCTAAGGATAACATGAAAAGTTCCAAACATATCAAGAGGAGATTGAAGTCTGTCAGAAAACTGAAGAACTCCGGAGTGATAGCATTGGACTATGTCCAAAGTGCTAAAAATCTGGCAGATCCTTTCACAAAAGGACTATCAAAAAATATGATAGACCTTGCATCAATGGAGATGGGTTTGAGACCCACTTGAGTTGCCGAGGGGGTAACCCAACCTATGTGATCGGAAATTCCGTGAAGTAGGACCTGGGAAAACAAACCGGAGTAACTGAGTTGAGAGAAAATTTAATACTCCCACTCCGCTGCAGATGCAATTCTCTCATAGTTACTGTAAGGCAGGTTGACAATGTCTTAATGTGTTCTAAGCGGCTCTTGATGAGCGAAGACGCCGGCCTACAGGGCGATCTTTTGAAGAACACACCTATATGAGTGACACTACTGGTCATAGTGTGGGAGATTTGGGTGAATCTCTAGTAAGCTCATGAAAGGCCGAGGAGTATGACTTATAAGCTCCACCCGGGGAAGGCTATGGTAGCCTAGTACCGTGCCGGCATTGAGCGAAACTTGCTGCACAAAGACCGACAATTCAAGGCATAGTCCATTGTTCAGTTGTAGACAAGCGTAGCACCTTGCCTAAGTGGAAGTTCAACTTAACAGTCTCCGTGTATATTAAACAGTAAATGGAACTAATGAGTCATCCGATGAGCATATGAGATCTGGTGGGGGATTGTTGAATGTAGATGGGTGCAGCCCAGTAAGGCAGCCCATGTAGTCTACAATTCCTGAAATCTCAAGGCCCATCACGTTGGCAGCTTGGGACAGGGGACAAAGTTTAGTCCCACATTGCTAGTTGGGAGTGAGTTGGAGTGGTATATAAGGGCTGCTGTTCTAGTCATTCCAAGTGAGTGAGAATAGAAGGAGCCCTCGCACTCCTCCTCCCTCCGCCCGCCCTCGCCTCGTCTCGTCACGCACGCACGTCGCGTTTCGTGACTCGAGTTCGAGTTCGAGACACACTCAAGGAAGCCTAAATTTTGCTTGGTGCACCAAGTGTTGGTGTTGGGTCATTGTGCATGCTCATGCGCGTGTCCCGGCTTCCTACGCATGTCAACGCGGTCGGCTCTCCTCCCAGGCTATACCAAGAGACGGATCAAATCTGAGTCTCATACGCTACAGTTCATCTCTCTCACGAAGAAGTTCCTTTGTGTGCTCTCTAGTCTTCCCATCCCGGCGCGTGCACAGCTGTCCGGGAGAGCAGGCCTCCGAAACTCCGTCCGTTGAGATCCACCGGGAGACGGCGATAAGGTTTTTGGAGCGTCTCGCGACTGTCGCTACTGTTCGTGCTCTTCTTCGACGGATCGGCTGCTTCATCGACATCCGACTACACCATGGGCGACATCAACAATACCCATGGTGATGGTGGTGTTGCTGTGGTGCGACCTTCCCGGTCGCGATGTACGTGCTTTTCCTCTCCTACCTTGCACTGCTACTTGTTCCATGTTCAGATCTGATGCATGTGCTTAGTCTGATGTGCGTGGTTAAGTATGTTTGTGCATCTGTAATGTTGCTTTCGGTAATTAATCTCATATGGAAATTGCCTAATAATCCAACATAATACATGTGTCCAATATTATGACGAGTTAGGTTAAGTTTGAACTTGGAGTTGTATTAGCTGTGGATTGATATAAGTAGTGTTGGATATTGACTCTTGTAGCATAAGCCTGCTATATAATGAGGTAATGTGAGGGTGTTACGACTAGATAGCAACATGCACGTAGGAAAAAAGCGGCAGCTTGTGCCGGTGCCAGGGTAGGTGTTGCGGTAACAAGGGTGTAGAAAGAGATTGCAACTCACAATGTATTGATTGGGTGCATATGGCGTTACATATATAGGTCACGTCCTCGACTATACAAGGAAGAAGGCGGGCCCAACATAAATATAGAAGATATGTATCGCTACACATAATTACACAAGATATGTATCTCAACACCCCCCGCAGTCGAAGCATCACCCCGCAGTCGAAGGCACGCCCACAGTCATGCCCCGGGGAGTAGCGAGTTCGCAGAACCTCATTAATTTAATCCCGGTGTTATGCAAATTGCATTATCAAGTGCAACACATAGTAAATTGGACGCGTCTAGCGGGCGGCCGCGTGCTCGTTTGTAGTGTCCAGCATCCCCTCTATATTAGGAATGTTTTGTCCCCAGTGATAAAAACGGAAAGATTTCACGGTTAATTTGTTGCTTTGCATGCGCTGGTATGCTTTTTCTTTCCTAAACGGCGTAGGCTAGCTAGATATTGTAGATCTATTTTAAAAAGCTATAACTTTAAAACCGTGTATCGAAATTATGATTTGTTTTCACATTTGGAATCCTCGTGACAAGATCTTTAAAACTAGATCTCGCTTGCATATATTTTGACAAAAGAAATTAAGAAGCAACTTTGGCGTGCTTCAAAGCAACTTAGGTGAGCGACTAAGTAATTTTAGTACACGGCAAAAAAATGTTTAAAACAATGGTAGATAACTTCGCAACAACAGTTGACATCGTTACAATAACTAAATACAACTTTGCATGTTCATAAATAACGATAGATTGCAGTGGCATGCAACTATACAAAAACGATACACAACTTAGAAAACAACCACAAAAGCAACAAGCAAGTTCACGATAATAGTAAGAAACTTTAGTGCAGTTTTAGGTACCTTCACTGTAGTGGTAGGCAACTTGACAAATAAAAAGGTAGCCAACTTCGGCACACAAAAGTAGTGTAGTCGGACATCAAAGTTGCCACTTGGGCATTGTCAACACTAGAGTTGCACAGTAAAGCACCAAAGTTACTATGTCGGACACCAAGAATGTGTCGCAAGCACCAAAGTTGCTCTGTCCGGCAACAAAGTTGCTCTGTCGGGTTCCGAAGTTGCTCTGCTGGGCAGAAAGTTGTTTCCTTGGGTTCCGAAGTTGCTCTATTCGGCAGCAAAGTTGCTCTGTCTGGCAACAAAGTTGCTCCCTCAGGTTCCGAAGTTGCTCTGTTGGGCAGCAAAGTTGCTCCATCGGGTTCCGAAGTTGCTCTACTCGGCAGCAAAGTTGCTCCGCCGGGTTCCGAAGTTGCTCCATCGGGTCCCAAAGTTGCTCCGTCGGGTTCTGAAGTTGCTTTGCTAGGCAGCAAAGTTGCAAAGCAGGCTTGAGATTACCTCCCCATAAGCTGCTGACTTGAAATGAAAGCCACGGCGTGGCATGGCGTGATGGTTTGGACGGCAAGGTCACCCCTGATGTGGGAGATGTGGCCGAATCGGATGGCCTCCGGCTGCACCCGCTGGGCCTTGAACTGGTCGCACTTGTTGCCTATGCTTTTGGAGGCACATACCTGGCGGCCGCCGACGGAGCTCATGGAGGAAGGCTGGCGATGGTCGACATGGGCAAAGGGAGGACTACGACTACCGTCTTGCAGTGTTACCCATGTCCGAGGCAGCCCCAGCTCTGAATCAATCTGGCCTAAAGGACCGCGGCGGCGGGAGCAGCGTCGTGAAGGCCTTCACGGCCGCCGCCTCTCACCCGCTCACGCCCAAGCTATTGCCCCTCTCCTCCTTCGCCTTGCACTACCGAAAAGCATTATAGGCAACTTAGCAACGACGAAAATCTTGCAACAAAGTTGCTAGGATGACTTGGCCGGTATGAGCGGGGGAACCACTGACTCGACCGGCGTGGGGGTGTTTCGGAATGCAAAGCTCGCTATGCCAGAGCCACCAAATGTGGGGCGATGATACTTACAACTAGGGCCAAACCTTGTGAACTACATCATGGGTGCGGCCAACAACTTAGAGTTGCTCGTATCATTTTTTCTGGTGCATTAGAAGTTGTTGTTGCAGCTGTTGTGAAACCTACCATCGTTGTGAATCAAGTGTTTTCGTTGCACACCAAAGTTGCTTTGCCGCGCACCAAAGTTGTTTTGTTGCACAACAAAGTTGCTCCGTCGCGCATCAAAGTTGCTTGTTAAAAAACCCCATCGAAACATATGAAAATCTGGTCTAGTTTTGAAGCTCTCGTCGTGGTGATTCTAGAAGTGAAAACAGATTATAATTTCGCTGCACGGTTTAAAAGTTACAATTTTTTCAAAAACGACATGTGTTATCAGCTAGCATACGGGATACACGGTTTAACAGCTGTCAGCTGTCGTGTACTGCGTCCGCCCGGGGCTTTCGGTTTGGCACGCGCCCGCCGGAAGAATTCAGGTAGTAGTAAATTAACTACTCCCTCCGTCCACATGTCTCAGTTTTACCGAAATTTAGATGTACAAAACTAGATGTGCCTCTGGATTTAAATAAAGTCGAGACATGTTTATGGGACGGAGAAGGTGGTTTTAAAATATATATTGCTATGTCGGAGATGCAATTTATGTGTTTTTGTTGTTGTTGCGAGAGAGTAATTCGTCAAAGAGGAGCCTAGCTGAGTGGACGCGAGCAGGACCATGCTACCACGAAGGCCTGGATAGGAAACAGGACCATGCGTCCATGCTAGCTAGTGCGTGTTGACACGATCCCTTTTTTGGTTTGTAGCCCTTGGTGTGCCCATGTAGGTGCACCATCCAGATTCGTGGCCTGCAAAGAGCGCACGGTACGGCTACTGCCCAGCACGTGAGCCTACCAGCAAATTCCCCGGCGCTGTTCCGGACAGGGACATATCAGTACACCAGATCGTTTAATCTTGGCATGCATGTTCCTCCCGTGGCGAATAATCTTTCCTGTGCTTAATTAGAGCCTCTCTTTCTTTTTTTTTAAAAAGCTCTAATGTCCCCTTTTCTGTGCATTTTTCAACTTTTCAGGGGTCTTGGGCAAGGGGATCCAACGCCCCCTTTGTTTTTTGACCACAATGTCGATGCACTCTCGATCATGATCTAGAGGGTTGTTTCCTATGGCATAATCAAGGGCCACGGTGAGCAATTTGTTGAAGGGGGTTGTCATAATGCAATATGCAGATGACACGATCCTACTTACACAAAATGATCTCGCTCAAGCAAGAAATCTCAAATTTATCACATGTCCCTTTGATTTACTCTTGGGCCGAAAAATAAATTTCACACAAGTGAAGTTTATTGTTTAGGTCAAGCAAAGGAGAGACGAGAGTC
The DNA here is from genome assembly GCA_030979885.1 of Lolium multiflorum. Taxonomy (NCBI): domain Eukaryota; kingdom Viridiplantae; phylum Streptophyta; class Magnoliopsida; order Poales; family Poaceae; genus Lolium; species Lolium multiflorum. The sequence goes on from CM061749.1 coordinate 309,351,969, forward strand.
ATTTGAGAATATTTTCACCCGTCGAAGTAATGAATTGCCAATGAAATACTCCCTCCTGCCAAAAATATGTTAATATAAGCTTTGGTCAAAGTCAAACTTCATAAAGTTTAATCATCTATATTGATAAAAAATATAAACATATACAACAAAATAATAATTTTTTTAAGAATTGTTATGAAATATATTTTCATATTATATACATTTGACATGGTAGATCTTTGTATTATTATTATCTATATTTTTGGTCAAAGTTTGCACAGTTTGACTTGCACAAAAAATTATGCACAACATAAAATGGGCAGGAGGGAGTACTTAGGGATCCCCATTGACAAGAAAAAAAAACTCAAAAATAGTGATTGGAACGATCCTATTTGGGAAAGTTGAAAAAAGTTGGGTAGTTAGATTGGGAGGAACATGTCAATAGTTGGGAGGATGATACTAACTAATTCATCCATCTCTAGTGTTCCTTTGTACATGCTCTCATTCTACAGATCACATGTGGGCATTGGGAAAAAGTCGGTACTCTTCGTTCTAGCATCATGTAGGGAGACTCAAAGAGCAAGTCTCTATTCTCTATGGTTTTGTCTGTTTGTTTGTTGACATCGCGTGAATGAATTTTACCGTGTGCTCCAGTGTGTAGGTATTTAAATCAAGCACATGACGGTTAATTACCAATCAAAATTAAGGGGTCATCATCTTGGTTGTTTGGCTCTCATTTGTTTGATGGGTTTATGTTTGCAATGATGGCTGTGAAGAAAGCAATGGAGAAAGCTGTGAAGAGGAAGAGGAAGAAGAGACATCATTTAGAGAGGGCCGAACTGTCCGGCCTATCTAGGCCCCAAAATGTACAGCCTATCTAGGCCCCAGGCCCCAGACTGTCCGCCCCCTCCCATCTACGAAGCTAGACGAAGAAAGCAGGCTGGACTGTCCGGCCCCCCATGCCAAGTATTCAGACCTATGTCTCGCCACCCATCAGGATGATGTCAACTCGCAGAGGCCTGGGTGGAAATGGGGCAGAAAGTCACCCCCAAAAAGTCAAGTTTCCGGGGTTGGCGGACTGTCCGGCCCACGCTTCAACTGCGACCGTCCCGTACTACCTGGTCCCCCTCCCCGGACTACACAAGGGACATTTCCAGCGTATGGCCTATAAAAGGGGTCTTCTTCCCCAACCTCAGATCTATCCATTTGAAGTGCAGAACACAGTCTCTCCTCCATTGTTGTTTAGCTTCAATTACGTGGATCTCCCTCTCTAGCCAACCAAATCCCCCCAAACTATGGAAATCAAAGAAGAGGGCCCGATCTACATATCTACCAAAGAAATTTTGAATTCCCCCAACTTTTTCTTAGTGAAGTTGAAAACCCTAGATCTCCTTTTGTGGCGTTCCTTGTTGAGAGTGCATCTAGAGGCTAGATTGGTGTTGTACTAGCTCTAGATGTTATTGGGATCCTCCAAGTAGTTTGTGGAGTCTTGCCCCAACCTTCTGTGAAGGTTGGCCGTCTCGATCGGCCTTGCTTAGTGGAGAAGTGGGTATGCCTTTGTGGCAGTTAGCAGCCTTCGTGGCGCCACACCCCCTCAACGTAGACGTACTTTCCATGGGAATGAACTAGAGGAAAGATCTCGCGTGTCTTGTCTCCACCCGCCCCCGGTTGTCTCGGCTCCTTTACCTTGCACCCTTTACTTGTTGATTCCTTGTTGTTGCTTGCATCTTGTTGCATCATATAGGTTCAGCTTATATTGAATTCGCTCACTTTAATTTCTTGCACCGCCATAAAAATTGAAAAAGGACTTAAAAAAATTGAGTAGTGCATACCCCCCCTCTAGTCGCTCTCCTACCCATTCAAAGACAATCCTACAAAAGAGAAGTATCATATATGGTGGGTTGGTCGGCGATATGTTTACCAAAATACTAGGTCAGCCTAGGGGGTTCTCAATTAAGATATTATGAACATTGATTTATTGTCGAAATAGCTCTGGAAGTTATTTAATAGATCGGGCATGTGGCAGACTATCGTTAAGAAAAAGTGGGATTTAACTTTGAGACAAGTCACTTACAAAAATGGAGGTTCCCATTTTTGGTAAGAGTTGTTAGAAGGTAAATTCTGTTACTTAATTGTTGTAATTTCAAATCGGTAAGGTCAAGTTTTCGGGAAGATGGCTAGGCTAGGAGATTTTATGCTTTTGGCTAGCTTTCCTGGGCCTTATGCGATTAGTCTAGATCCTAAGCGGTTGATGAAGGACCGGAAAATATGAGATTTAGGGGAGTCCTTGTTGGTGTCAAGAAATATCTATAGAGATAACTTAGGAAGCTTTGTGAGAATGTTTCTTTTTCAGAGGAACATGATAGTTTGCCTGCATTGGCTGTTAACTGACTCAGGATAATTCTCTACATAGTCTTTCTATCTTGCTCTGCAGAACTTTGGCGTTGTTCCACACAATTTTGTGGAAAATTAAAATTCCTCTGTGAATAAAGACATTCATATGGCTGGTGCTTAAGAAGAGCATACTAACCAAGGATGTGCTTGTGCTTACTCATAGAGGAGTGTGGTGTGATTTATAATGCTTGTCCATTGACCACTTACTTTTCCTATATCCGTTTGCTCGGTACATACGGAATGAGGTCAGCTGCGCTCTTGGCGTAAATTGTCAGTTAAAAAATGTGGGTGAGTGTCTACTGGTTTTCCTTAATCAATTCTTTGGAAACGAAAAGAATCATACGGGTTGGTGTGTCCGTGGTGATGTGGAGTATTTGAAAAGATAGGAACATGACCAGCTTCCAGCAAACTTGGCCTAGTGATCAGGGATTTGGTTACCGCCCGGGAAATCTGGTTCCCGGCCGGGAACCGGATATCCCGACCACCCCCGGGAATTGGTCTAACCGGGTAAAAAAATCCCGATTTTTTTGCTTTTTGCGAAAAATTTAAATTTTAGCAAATATTTTATATAATTTTAGCGAATATTCTATTTGAATTTAAATTTTCGATTTTGAATTCGTCCGGTAACCGGGCGGGATTTCTCGGTTACCGCGGTAACCGGGAATCCCGAGCACCCCAGGGATTTTTTTTCCTGTCGGGAGCCAAATCCTTGCTAGTGATCCATCTATAGTTCTTTTTCAAGCTTGCTATTGGATTGATTTCTGGAGTAACCTGTAGATGAAGGTGCCCGCAAAACTAAAACTATAGGGGGGGCACAAAACAAATGGAGCTGGTCGCGTACAAATGTTCGGGGATAGGAGGAGGTGGGCGACTTGGATTCTCAGAATAGAGAGTTGAGTCAGAGATGTGAAGGTAAACGATGATGATGATTTTGGAGGAAGACGTTGTTGTATTGAGTTAGTCCTAACAATAGGTTGATATGAGACTATGGGAGAGCTCCTAGAACTGTAGCAGCCCTGAAAAAAGCTCCTCTACGCTTTGAGTGTTTATTTTCTTTCTTCTCACTCATGGCTGGCTCGAAAAAAGAAACCTTGTTTCGCTTTGTGGTGGGTGCTGTGTAAGGTGGATACATTATAGTTTTTTTTTATTTCCAATTGGAAATCGGGGGAAACCCATAACTTAAAAAAAATAGCACGGCCATCTTGCGCAATATTGAGGCTGACTCAATCAAGAAGGTGATGGTGGAAGCATACCGCTTGATCTGCATTTTCCTTTAAAGTTTCCTTTTCTTTGCAAGTTTCTAAAACTATCCGTTTCTCTAGTGGTTTCCGCTATGTGAGTAGCAGGACATGGACTGGTTGGACGGCATGCCGTAGGATCTACCAACGGTGGCATACAACTTATTTACGCGGTCTAACCGCTGAGGCGCTCTAGACTATATAGGGCTATATCCACATTCTTTCGTTGGGCTGTTTATGGGTTTAGTTATCCATTGTTTGGTTATCCCTATTGTTTTGTATTTTGTGATTTTGCTACTACTCGTCTCACTTTGACTCCTACACCATCACATTTTTTATGGAAAATGCTTGAGATCCGTCGCCCGATGGAGAGCCGTCGTTGTCTTCATGCGTCACGCGACCCACCCGCAAACCACTGGGGCCCACCCACGTGCACTTGTCAACTCCTCCAGCACGTCTTATCTCTCCCTCTTCTTTCGCTGGTTCTTTTTGCATGCACATTGACGCCGCTGTAGATCACCACGCCGATGTCCCCTGACTATTATTTTTGGGATGTGAATTTTTTAGTGTACGAGTATTTTTGTGAACACCCAAAATTTTTATTGGTTTTGTTGTTAATTTTTATTGTAAATATATTGGTGATTTGTTGTACAAATATTTTTTGTTGTAATAGTATATATTTTGTAAATATATTGGTGATTTTTTGTTAAATTTATTGATGATTTTTGTTGTAACCAACTCTACCGTAAAAATATTGTTCTTTAAACTTTTTTGTAACAATACTTTTTAAAATATTACATCAATTATGTTGTAATAGTATATATTTTTTGTACGCGGAGAGAGGATTTTTGTTGTAATACTCTTCACATTAAGGGTAAACCAAGAGTATGGCCTATGTGGAGTAGACTGCGGGTTGGTTTCCAGAAAATAGAGGGTGGCAAATGTAAAACTACATTTAAACTAATTCTGGACATCGGATCTCGATCGGACGGCGCGGAAACAACCGATTTTGGAGCCTCCAATCGGCTGACCGACGCTGAGCGTTCGCCCATTTTTTATTGTGATTTGTGCACTTGAATGGTAGGTTGTGTTGCAACTAGACTTTTTTAGTCGCAAGTCGGGTTGCAACTAGAAAACTGCTCCGAAACATTAGATCTGCCTCATGATTTGTGCTAATGGTTAGTCGCAACATGGGTTGCAACCTATATTCAACGACGTCATGTGACTAAGAACTAAGAGCATCTCCAGCCGCGTCCCCCAAACCGTCCCCAAAGGGACAGGCCGGACAAAAAACCGCGTCCCCAAAGCCCTTTTTGTCCGGCGCCGATACGGTGTCCGCGCCGAGCCCGTCCCCGTCCCACGGGACGCTCCGGGACGACACAACGAAAAGCGAGGCCAACCGACGCGGGCCCGACCCGTCAGCGGCACGGAAGGCTAAAACCCCGTCGCCTACCTTTGGTCAAGCGACGTTAATGGCGTCCCCTGTTTCAGCGACGCAGGACGCGTCTCGCCGTGCATGGCCGCGTGGCCGTCCGCCGGGAGTGCGTGCAACCACCCGCCGCCGCCGTTTTAAGACGCCCCGCAGTTATCGCCGCTCATAATCCTTCTCCCGCCGCCGCCTCCCCTCCCGCATCTTCTCCTCGCCGCTCAAAAAATGTCGAGCCTGCCCTCCCGCAAGATCGCCGCGGCGAACGGCTTCGGACGCGGTAGCCTCACCGTGGCGAGGCGTGGGCGTTGTACCACGCCCGCATCCCGTCCGCGGACATGCGCGGCAAGCGGGCCGGAAGATGGCCGTGAACGGCATTGGCATTCCGCCGCCGCCGAAGCCGAAGACGGACCAATGGAGGACGCCATCAAGGCCCGGGCTCAACTCACCGCCGAGGAGCGGTTGATCCGACATGGGCGGTCAACGACAACGACGTCAGGACGACGACTTCCGGCACGACATCGAGATGCACAAAGACCGACAACCTCGTCGGCGGCCCCAAACTGGAACAGGAAGGCCGCGCCCGTTCGCGTTCCGGCGCACCTCGAACGTCATCCGCGGCCTCCGCAACGGCGCTCCAAGGATGGAGATGCCGCTGCCGCCGCCGCCGTGTCCTCAGGCCGAGGACGACGACTCGCCCTCCTCGCACTTCTTCCTCGGGACCGGCGCGATCGACGCCGCCCTCGCGTACCGGCCGACGCCTACACCGTCCCCAAACGGGAGGTCAAGGAGGAGCGGCGACGCCGTCAACACGAGGCGTGGCGCAGCGCCAGGGCAGGGAGGCGCGGCGGCGCCTCCTCATCCCGAAGCCGAGGTGAAGGAGGAGGAGCGCGGCGCGGCGCCGCCGGCGGAGTACGAGCGGGCGCGGCGCTCATCGCCGCAGCCGACGACCCCGAGGATCGCCGGGTGCGGGCGGCGTTCTTGGCGTCCATGGACGACAAGGACGCCGAGGGGCGACCCGACGCGGCGATCGCCATGTCCATCCGCGACTCCGGCAGCCGTGGACTCCCACCGGAGGCGAGACCAAGCGCGCGGACGAGCCGGACGAGCCCCGACGAGCGTCCAAGGGAGGTCGCACCGACGAGATGTACAACTTCCAGTACTACGACGCTCCGCCGCAAGTGGTTCTAGATTAGGTTTAGTTTTAAAGTTAGTCAAATTTCGTTCGAATCTATGTAAGTTTGGACGAATCTAATCGAATCTAGTTAAGTTTAAAATTTGCGAAATTTTGTTTGGGGACGCGACCGGGAGCGACGCCCCCAAACGCGACGAAACACGTCCCCCAAATGCTCAATCCGGCGCGGTTTGGGGGACGGTTTAGGGGACGCGGCTGGAGATGCTCTAAGCTAGCACTCAATCAACTAAGAAATAGTCACAACCTTTAATTTACGGCCTCCTGCCGCGGTTTAAGTTTAAATTGAACTAAAATGGGCAAGAATTATGAAATGGAGGGAGTATCTATTATTATAATCTTTTCAAAAGAAAATAACAAAATACTTAGGTCTAGCATAAACATAATTAAGCTCATAGACATGTCTTTGTGACAGAGCCGTCAAAATTGCGTCGAAGAAAGAGAGCAGAGGAAATGTGATCTAGCGCGTGAGCTGTTCGTGCATGTATGACGCGCACGTACGTACAGTATGTCGCAGGATGTCGACACGGTGTGGGCAACACCAACCGGGTGCGCTATGGATCGATGGTCGCGCGGGTGACCTCACGGTGACCACGCGCGTCTCTTGTGTGCTTCCCGTTGTACTTGGGCCCGTGCCGTCGGTTTCACTGACGTGGGTACTAGTACGTGCCCACACGCACGGCGGGCACGGAGAGATTTGCATCGCGCGCGAAATCGTGGGCATGCATCAGCACGTACAAAAGCCCAGGACCACCACCATGTATGTACTGTACGGACGGCATACACCCACCGATCCATCCGTATCTGTCTAATTCGGACCATCTGAGATAGAGGATAGCATTACTTGGTACAAAGTGTACAACGTTTTGCGCTTGGCATAAACACCGTCTGATGCCTGGTGCCACGCCACGAAACGGTCGTCGTGGATTCGGATCATTTTGAAGAACGATGCTTTTACATGGCTACCATGAACACCCATACCGAACACTTCTCCTTGACGAAGCTCTCTTTTCCAAGTTATTACTTCCGCAAGAGTTACGGTCGCCCATGTCTTGTCCTAGCCGCCGACAAGACACTGTCGGTGCTCCGGGTGCAAGAGAGTGGGACGGATCTGATACCAGAGATTTGGGGACAGCAAGACCAACAAAATATCGATGGTACTTCAGAATGGCTCTGCACTCGGACGATCAAGCTAAAACAACCCGTCGTGAAGGAGAGTAGAAAACCAACGCTGTGCTTGATGGGAGAGAAGTGTGGAACATTGCTTCTCGCCAACAGTCTCGATGGTGGTGTATACACCGCGGACATCGAAACCGGAATGCTCGAGAGGGTGGTAGACTGGCCTAGCGGACGCCACCTAGTCTATGGAGAGGCCGTGCCCTTGGAGATGGATTGGGCGACCATCTTTGTTTCTCGGCTTGGTTCTAGGTATAGTTAGTCGTTATATACACATTACTTTAAATATTGCAAGAAAATATCGTGTTGTAAAATTGATGAACCATCGAGGCAGGCATTATCCAGGTTAATATTTTTTAAGGGGGACTGAAGATGTGGCCTCCGCATCAGTTGATGCATTTTTATTACGGAGTTCACGGTTTAGAAGTTTACATCTAAAAAATCACGCATGGTCGATACATACATCGAAACAAGACAACAAAATAGCAACCATGCATTGGAAATTATATAAGGGCGTGGATCCACCTGGAAGCAACTTGAAGGCAGAAGGCTGACCGACGGCAGCATTTGCCATCAAGGCCGCCGCTGAAGCTAGTCTGCTCCCGTCGCTGAAGCTAATCTGCTCCCGTCGCCTGGACTCCTGCGCCAGCATTGAAGCCGATGCTGCTGGAAGCCACGCAAGCGAGCTCAGGATTGATGGCCAGCGGTATATAACCACGGCCGCACCCGCATATGCTCCCCACTCCAACCGTTACCGCCATTGCCACTTATGCGCGCACGCATCATCGATGAAGATGCCGAAGTGGCTGAAGAAGTCCGCCAACGACCACGAGGCCGGCTCCTCATCTGGCCAGCGGCGGCGCCGGGATTCTCCGCCTTGGCGGAACCATCGCAGCCCCGTGTGGTCCCTCCGCCCCCGTAGGCGCACATGTTCTTCGGCCCGCAGGCGGCGCCGGCACAACCTCCTCCTCAGCAGCAACCATGCCGCAACAGGTGATACGTGCATATTACAACTGGACATGGGCAGCCCGGCCCAGGCGACCCGACCCGAAAATCCCGGACCGGGCCAGGTCAGGCTTGCACTTCGGGACGGGCTCAGGCCTGATTTTTGAGCCCAAACGTCGGGCCGGGCTTCTTGGGCCGGGTGTTTACCTGTTCGGTCCGGGTTCGGGCTTGATTTATAGGCCCAATAGTCGGGCGGGGCCGGGCTCGGGCTTGCAGTTTTCACACTTTAGGTAAGGTTCGGGCCGGGCTTCTTGGGCCGGGCGTTTACCTGTTCGGTCCGGGTTCGGGCTTGATTTATAGGCCCAATAGTCGGACGGGCCGGGCTCGGGCTTGGCCCGAGTTTTGCCCATGTGTAGTGCCTGTGCTAGAAGCGCAGCGGCGGTGGGAGGAGGGCGGCCCCTGCCGCCACCGCGACATCTCCCTCCCGCACGGGTGGCATCTGAACAGGGGGAAGGTTCCCTGTTTCGTCACCTCCGACGAACCGATGAGCCTTGCGGCAGGAGATGCGCCGCCGGATCGAGCGCCTTCCGACGGCGATGCAGCAGCAGGAGGTGTACTGGGCGGTAGGACTTCTGGCGTGAATTCCTCGCATGGGAGCACGAGGCGCGCTGTGTCATCCGCGACCGCCGCGAATTCATGCTCAGCGACGACGGGGTCTTCTACGAGGACGATGACGTCGAGGGCGACGACAACGAGGACGACGACAACGAGAAGATGTGCTCCCGCTAGTGTGAAGATGGAGAACGTCGTCCCCGACAACTACGATGAGGACGCGGCCACGGCCGCCGCCCTCGCCGCTTCACTGATCGACGAGGAGGCCTAGTGGTCCTGGCCAGGACTGGATGACATCGTCCAGCTCTCGGCCATAGTGGCGGCGCACGTAGCATCGCTGCCACCGCCACCACCGCTTTCCATGCACGCGCCACCATCGGCAGCGTGGGACGGCCAGGAGGTTCCAAACCCTCCGCCACCGTCGCCACCGCACCTCGCGCCTCCTCCGCAGTACGTGCACTCAACGGAGGTTCCTGCTTGGGCGCATCAGATCTGGACACCGCCACCGTTCGTGGACCTCGTCTTCGACAACAAAGAAGACGACGGCTATTGAATTGGTTTAGATTTTCGTTTTAAACTATATAAATTATGTTCGAATCATTAAAATTCTGATTAAATTTTCGTGCGCTTCTTAAAATTCGTGTGTTTCTATTTATTTCATGTACGCGAGCCAACTAACCAGCGGACCAAATGGTTCGCACCGCTTGGTGCTCTGTTCGGGCAGGCCGAACAATGCAACGCATCCAGTTCGCGAGCTGACCCAAACAGATAAAAATGGACTATTTGGGCCCCCGATTTGGGTCGACCACGAGCTAGCCCGGCTAAATATATCCAGAGCAACCGTCTAAAGTCGGTTGCATCCACTAGCCATAAGCTGACCATAGATCGATCCACTGCATATGCAAGTGAATAAATTGCAAGCAATTATAAGGTCTAGTCTTGCTAATACCCCGTGCGTTGGGGATATCAAACTCTAGAAAAAAGGTAAAATTGTTTATTTACACAGTTATACTCCTACAACGCAAACATATATTAGGTTCAGAGATTCAGCAATTCACAAATGTTTAAAATACAAAAGGATCCTCGCAGATAGATAGACAACTACTTAAAACAAATCGAAACACCCTTTGCGTAATTTAGGTATGCCCAAGAATTATCTGCTTGCAGTTAGATGGTTCTCGTTAACACGAAGCCACGACAACTGTGTGTCACGAAGCGAGATTGCATCGCGCATTACCTTTCTGCCAGAGAAACATGCACGACGACGAAGGTTAAAAACTGTTCAGAAATACAAAATAGTTTTGTTCAAACTTGGTTGGGGTGCGCCTGGCTCGTGCTGTAGTGCAACACACGAGCGACGCCTGAGGGCCCCAGTGGCAAGCCATTGTGGTGGGCCCTCCCCCATAAAAAATAAATTTAATATCATGTGGACACGAGGGTCCACATATCAGATATTAAACTGATAAGAACAGATACTACACTTGATCTTAGCCAAAAGGCCGAGAAAGGTATGAGTTGCAGCGTTGTCCTGCCCCTCTATTTGTATACTTCGCACGCGGCCGTCTCCTCTCCGCTCGGCGAGGTGGGACTAAACGCCTTCGTCCTTTCGCCCGCGGAGTGCCAGCCTCTCGCATGGGCCTAAACGATGTATGCGCAAGTGGGCCTATCTGGGCCGGAGTTATCTCTTCAGGTGGAAAACGCTGTGCGGGAGCCCGAAAAATCGTCTCAATCCGGCCGTCCATGCGGGATCCGACGGCGGATTCGCACATCTTCGTGACCTCCGCTCGCTGGCGCCGGCGTCGCACATTTCGGCAGCAAAACCTCCTCCTCAGCTCCTCGTCCCCTCCCCCGGAAGAACCTTCCAGAAGCCGGGCGGGCCCCCCGCAGGATGTCCCCGCGGCGGAAGGAGAAGCGCGTGGTAGCCGTGGCCGGCGCGGCGGCGCTCGTCGCCGTCGGCCTCAACCTCGCCTTCTCCGCCGTCGCCGCCCACCGCCGGAGGAAGCGGCAGGGTAAGCGTCGCCAGACCCTCCAGGATTCTGAATACGAGCGAGCTAGTGTAGGTGCTCTCGTATTGCTCCTGAAACCGCGCGGACATGTGCTAGTTTTGGTTCGATTATGCAGCAATGTGGTAGGATATGGCGTGTTCTACTCAATTCATACAGGAGGCGGCCCAGCTATTTCGCCCCTTTTGCTGTGTGAAATGAAATTGGATTGTGAGACCTAGGAAATTGAGCTTTACTCTTTGAATATTTTTATCTCTCATGGGGTGTCAAGGTATGGAGGTTTATTGATGTGTTTTCTGAGTAGCTGATGTCTCGGTCGGTTGCTTTGCAGAGCTTCCAGGGTTCACTGCACAGGTCAACCTCTCAGCAGCTGAGATCAACAGACTGGCTGACCGGATCATTGCCAAGTCCAAGGAAACATACGATGCCGTGGCCGCAGTCCCCTTGGATAAAGTATGCATGCAACACCGTGACGACATTGCATTTTTTTTAAATCAGCAGTGTGTTTTACACAATGCAGCTTTAAATTGTTAGATCCTATGTGTTGTTTTCGATTCCCATTCTACATAAATAGATACCATGTGTCGTGGATACGTATGTGCGTATTCTGATAAAATTAAATGCCCTAAATCTGGCTACACGATGTGTTTGGTTGCAGGTCAGCTTTGCGAATGCCATTGCGCCGCTGGCGGAGCTAGATGCCCAGCAGTTTCCTCTGGTTCAAGCGTGTCTGCTTCCAAGGATGGTGTCACCATCTGATGATGTATGCAGGGCCAGCGCTGAAGCAGAGAAGCGATTGGATTCACACTTTCTGCTCTGCAGGTGCATTGTTACTTATTGTTCTTATATACTACTTGTCGGATGTAGCTCTGGGTCATTGTATGTTTCCCAAACAGGCATTTATGTACTCTTGAAAATAATGGGAAATCATGCATGTTGGTTCTCATACTGTTTGCCCACCTCCGTGAGCATTTCTAACATATAAATTCCATTCCGTCAGTCCAGTCTTTTCGCTTTTGTGCAAGTCATATGGAGAAAACTCATTAAGAAAAGAACGTTCTTAAAAGAAGCTGAATTCCCTGTTATTGACCTTTTTTACCCAATATATTACTCGTGACCCTGCAGTATAAGAACCTCTTTATTTCCTGCAAGGTGACCAGGCAGCGTGAGGATGTGTATCGTGTTGTAAAGGCGTTTGCGGAGAGAGGTGAAAGAATAGGTCCTGAAGCAACAAGATTTGTCCAGTGCTTGGTACAATATTCGTGACACTACATGTGAAAGAAACCTCGTAACATAATCTCATGCACTACATGTGACACTCTCAATGCTGTATATCTAGTTATCATCAATTTGTTCATATTTGTTTCAGTATTATTGATAGATGCGCTTATACTCTGAATATTTTTGTTACATGTTCATTGCATGCATTCAATTTTAATTTCTACAATCATTGTTAGCATGCATGACCAATCTCAGTTCTTTGTTAATGTTAGAACAAAGCTCAATCTAAATTGTAGAACCAGTTAATTATGAAGTAATTTAAGGATATATAATATATAGTGCTTGGATGGAAATAATTTGGCGTATTGCTTGACCCAGTTAGTATCTGGTAGTTAACTTCTCTCATTGCGGTGACAGGTGAGAGAGTTTGAACGCAACGGAGCAAAACTAACTCAAACCAAGAGAAAGGAAATGGAGAAGTTGAGGTCTCATATCGATGACTTAAATTTGAAGTATATTCAAAACATGAATGATTTCACAAAATTCCTTCTATTAAGCGAGGAAGAGTTAGCTGGAATGCCTCTTGAGTTCTTAAAGGTAAGCTAAGTAATAGGGTAAGCAAACCTCAGTGTTCAAATCAGCCATACCAACATTATGCTTAAATGAAACTTTTGTCGAGATAATCTATTACCCCGTCATTTTCTGAGTTCATGATTGGGCAGAAGTGTGAGATGAAACAAAATAATGACCATGGTATTTCTTTCTAATTATGTTTCACTATTACTGTTCAACTCAGGATCTGGAAGAAATAGATGGAAAGCGCAAAGTTCTGTTGACCAGCTACCATGTCACGCCAATTCTTGAGCATTGCAAGGTCAGTTCCACATTTTTGCTTACCATGCACCTGCACATTTAGTCGCACTGTCACTTTCAGCAGTTGCTTGATAGCTTGTGATAACATATACTGGGAGAGTACTTACAGTAAGGTATTTTTCGCACTACAGCCGTGTGTGTACTGTGTACCAGCTGCTAATTTATTTGTCTGTATTGTTTTCAAGGTTGGCTCTACAAGGAAGCTGATTGCTGTTGCTTATGGCCAGAAAGGTGGAAAACAGAACGTAGCCATCCTACAAAAGCTGGTATCCTCCATATGTCCAACTGCATCTTTAACTTCATAGGAACTTATATGTTTTGTTCACCGATTTCACTTTATCTCACAGGCCATAGAATCATTCAATTCTTCATTGCATTTATTAATTGCCTTGGCAAGACTTGCATCGGTCTAGCTTCTTGAAATAGGGAATATTCTTATTGTGCTTTCAACATTTGGTAATTGCACTAGTGATGCTCGATTAATTGACAGCGAGCTTTGCTATCCAGGTGGGAAAGGAGGGTCCTGATATCCAGACTTACTAAAATTGTTTTAAATAACCATTAAATGATTGAAATAGGATCAAGGGAATATAAATTCATCTTATCTTATGCATTATTTCAGTCTGGGATGGAGCCTTGGAACTGACAACTTGCAGTTATTTATATTTAGGTTCAGATAAGACACAGACTTGCGAGATTGCTTGGGTATTCCAACTACTCCGATTTTGCTATTGAACCAAGAATGCCAATGACATCGAGGAAGGTTTGTGGCTTTCCTGCTGTCAAATCTGCTTGAAAGTTTCCAATTTTAGCTAACTATGCCTGGTGAATGCATTCTTCACACCAACTCTGAGCCCAGTGAGCTTTCTGACAAGATGGTGTTTTCCCTACAGGTCTTAGAATTTCTGGAGGAAATGTCAGAACAGTTAAATGACCCAGCTAATGGAGAGCTGAGGTTACTCAAAGATCTGAAGGTTTGCACAAAGCCTTTTTTTGCTCTGTTTCATTTTATCCCACTGATCATGCTCTTTTCATTAATTATTTCGATTTTTACTCAATATTCTCACTTCAGGTGAAGGAGGAAGGAGATGCTCAATTTGGCATGGAAGATTTGTTATATTACATGAAAAGAGCCGAACAGCACAAGGTTGATCTTGACATTGGTGAAATCAAACGATACTTCCCTGTTAAGCTAGTCATATCAGGAATGTTGAAGATGTTCCAGGATCTATTTGGTATAATTTTACCCATTAAACACTACAACATAAATGTCCATCATTAAGTATGAACATGGATATATATATTCCCATGTTTTCTCTGGCAGCACTACGGTTTGAAGAAATTAAGGATGTGGAGGTTTGGCATGAAACAGTTCGTCTCTTTTCTGTTTGGGATGCAAGTTCAAGCGATCATATGGGTTACTTTTTTCTTGATATTTTCTCCAGGTTTGTATTCTATGCTTAGTGGCGGAGTCTTAAAATATTTAATGGCCTCCCATGCTATTTTCATGTTTAATTGAATACAAATACTGGAAGTTGTTTGGACACTTCTCATATAAGAAATATAGGGAAAGTTGGCTCCTGTCTTATATCTCTGTTGCACTGGTTATCATTGATATGCAACCGAGGAAACCAATTGTCCTAGATCTTAAACTGTCTTTTTTCCCTTTATAGGGAAGGAAAATATGGCCATACTTGTGTTGTGGCACTTCAGAATGGATGCATGTGTTCTAATGGTACACGTAAGGTAATTCAGGGAATCTGTATATTTGGTAATGTAATTTTAGCGTGATTTTCTTGTTAGAAACCTTGTAATGTGGATGTTTTCTTACTAAAGCAAAGTTAATTGAAGACTTATGATAGTTGAACCCTTACAGGATCTCTCGCAATGTTGAAATACCTAATCAGTGAAAATTACATCATCTGTCTACTTGAATGACAAACTATTTCACTCTGTTAATTCAGTAATCTTTGTGACAGGTTCCGGTTGCAGTTTTATTATCTCAGTGCCCAAAAGAGTTTGACGGGAATTCAGCATTGCTGCGGTTCCCCGAAGTTGTAAGGATATTCCATGAATTCAGCCACGTGGTATGCATGTTTTTCCAGACAAATTCTTGAACCACAAATATTCTAATGATCTAAAGTGTCTTTCAGTTTTGTGCTTCAGTGGAGAATGTGGGTTCTGACCAATGCCAAATTGCCTGTTGTCTACTCATATGTTCAATATCAAATAAAATAATTGCAGTGATAATTTTTAATATCCTGCAGGTTCATCATATATCGAACAGAGCTACCTTTTCTAGATTTTCAGGTCTACGCCTGGAGGGGGACTTTGCTGAAATTCCTAGCCTGTTACTCGAGAACTGGTAGGCATATTTCTTTTTTGTCACTAACATGCCAACATTTCTTTTTAATTCTTTGGAAGCTGTCATTTGTTGTATGTAATGCAACATTGTCATCACAGGTGTTATGAGAGCACTTCTCTTAAAATGATGTCCGGCTTCCATCAGGTGATGAAAGTTCGCTCGTGATGTTTATTACTGAAACTATCTTCAAACCATTTATACTACCAGGACCAAGAATAAAAGCGTAAGACTGGTTCTAGTGTAAACTGTAGAAAATACTAACACTATCAAGTTACTCTAGGCAATTGGAAAACAGGTACTGAGTTCATTGATAAGAAACAATGTTTATATCTTTGCATGGCTGAAGAATCCTTGGTTAAGCCAAAAAAGAATATATAGGATTGGTTGCTAGGGCCAAAGTTGCATGGCATAAAGTGAATTCGGCGACATTTCAAAAAATACTTTAAGTTTGTTAACCTGGCGAGGCTTCTACTAGTACTTGAACTTTTCTCTCTTTTCATGATTGTAGGACATTACAAAGTCTGTCACTAGTGAAGCTTGCCAGTCATTGAAAAGAAGGCGAGATATGTTCGCTGGCCTGAAGCTGAAGCAAGAGATCCTTTTGTGTGAGTCACTTTTTTATTCTAAAAGCACATGGAATGAGAATAATAGTTCTGAAAATATTATCTGGCTCCTGATGCTCATACACAATCGTGAGATGCTGATACATTTTGCTAGCATCACCTGGACTTTTCTGTCGTTTATATCCCCTGTCTCTTATCCTTTTCTTGAGTAGAGTAACAGTGTCTTGATTTTACATCCATCAGGCGTTCTGCTATTCGAAATTCAGACTAGTTCTCTGTTCTCCACCTGTTCTTTGAATAGTCAATGTTTCCTACTGTTGTTAATTCGGCAGTCACTACCAACCCAGTAGCCTTCCTGTTATTGATTAGGACATGAATTATTAACCATAGGGTAACTTTCCTGTTACTTGGTTCTGAATCTGTGCTTTACCAGGCCTCGTTGATCAAGTAATACATACAAGCGAGGATGTGGACATTGATGAATTGATCAAAGATCTTCATCCAAAGGTTCGTACATTCTGAAAAATCTTGATTCACTATTTTTTGATTACTTAACCACCGAAGGTGAAATGCTCATTGTTCAGGTAATGTTGGGGATACCTTTGTTGGAAGGAACCAGCCCAGCTTCATGCTTTCCTCGTATAGCTGTTGGCTATGACGCTGTGTGCTACAGCTACATATGGAGTGAGGTCTGAACAAACACTACTGTGGAAACCTATTACTTCCATCATATGTTCTGAAATGAGAGAAAATAATATAGATTT
Source organism: Lolium multiflorum (assembly GCA_030979885.1). Classification (NCBI taxonomy): domain Eukaryota; kingdom Viridiplantae; phylum Streptophyta; class Magnoliopsida; order Poales; family Poaceae; genus Lolium; species Lolium multiflorum. Next base: position 309,368,720 of record CM061749.1, read on the forward strand.
GTACGTGCAGGTGTTTGCTGCTGATCTATTCGCCACAAAATTTAAAGACGACTTGCTAAATCAGCATGCAGGATTGAGGTTTAGAAATAAGGTAATAAATAATGCTCTTCTAGGTTTGTTATTTCATTATGTATTCATGACAGTTGTTCTAAAAATGCTTTTGCACCATTCCAGGTATTGGCTCCAGGAGGCTCAAAAGATCCTCTTGAGATCATAACTGACTACTTAGGACGAGAACCATCACTGCAGCCTTTTATCCAGAGCAGAACAAGGAACACTTTGTGAAAGATCATGTAGCCCTGGAAATTTGATTACCGTTAAGTGTTTTTCTAGGAATGGTTAATGTTGACTCCAGATTTAACGTGATTTCAGATCTTCATTTGCTTAATGGTTAATGTTTATTTGTGTCAAGATCTCTCAGAACAGGCATTACGTTTTCACTACCGATAGTTTCTTTCTGTGGCAACTGGCAAGGGAACGTGAACGATGATTGAAGATAAGTTGGACGACTTGTAGAAACTTAAGCCTGAAATCTGCTTGTGTCAGCATGAAGCATGTCTTTGATAGGTTTCACTTAAAAGCCTTGCAAAATCAATATTGATAGTTGACGGAAATTGTGTAACATACACATAAAGATACTCTTGACTTAAACTTTCATCTAAACAGACTACTCCGTATTATCTTATACTCAAACATACTCTTGACTTGAACTTTCATCTGTGCACACTCCTGAGAACACTTCCTCTTTATAAGGCCAACATATTATATCTTTGACCAAGTTTAGAAAAATATTAACATATGAAATACTAAATAGATAAAATATGAAAACATATTTCATGATGAATCTAACGATACTGGTGAGTGGTGACCTATACGTCTAGAAACTTGGTCAAAGATAGCCCAGTTGGACCTTTCCAAAAACTAACACACCTTCGATAAAGGATCGGAGGAACTAGTTCCAACATATTGATGAATTTAAGGTAAACCAAGTATAAGGATAATAAAGAAACAAGGTTGGACAATATTAAATTATTCAGTATGTAGTGGCATGCCAACGGTTTGAACCAGGGGCATAAGGTGCTATACTTTCTTTTCTCAAAAATGGTGATTTTAAGCCCCAGCAATTCAATATTTCACAAAGGGTACAAAAGGAATGAAAGAATTAAGCTCTACAAGGCGTAAGAGCATCGTCTTTGAGTTCAGTCTACAATTTGCACACTACATTCTTCCACAAAGATCATCAATAAAGGGGGAAGGTACTCAGCACTCACATTACGCTAATTGGTTCTTCACGTTTTAACTTGCGGTGCCTCCCATCACCAGGTGAACAACACATCTATCCTTCCCTGTAAGAGTCTATTTCACAATGCTGATCTTTGCTACAGCTAATATGAGAACTCATGCCCTCTGAGGGATATGTATTTCTTCATCCATATGGCGATGTCCTCAGCACAGGCCTGGGCCTGCGGTGTCTTCAGAAACACATCAAGCGTCGCGAACTCATGAACTGTATCTTTGTAGTCGAGTACTGGCGCATCCACATTTACCTTGCGGAGTTCCTCCGAGTAAGCAATCGCTCTATCCCTCATCCAGTCATGTTCCGCGATGATCGTCAAGGTCGGAGGCATGCATTTGAGTGGTGGGCCTCCTCTGCCAGGGGCAAGGGGGTTGGCAGCAGGATGGTCCAGGCTGAACTCTTTCTCTGATAGAAGTAATCTCCAAGCAAGTAAGCATGTGGATTTGTCGTAGAAGTATGAGTTCGCAAGCCTTATTTCCGAGTGCGTTGGAACACTTCCTATGAAGAAGGGATACATCAGAACCTGTGCTACGATCTTGACAGGGTCAAATAGCTTTGAATCTTCCACCGTCTTCCGAGTGACAAAATCAGCAATATTGGCACCACTGCTTACACCAAGTAGGACACATCTGCTCCAAGGAAAAGACAGATGATCTCGTCAAATTCCAGTAAAACCAATATACAATAGTTATAACAGAAGGAACTACAATAAATGACTAGATACTCTTTTTTCTCTTAGGTAGCAAGGCAAGACAATTTGTCAATGACTTGATGTTAGTGAAGATCCAATCATTCTATCAAAACTTGAATTGAATTGGGCATTTAATTTGTTGAGGGGTCTAAACTCAGGTAGGTGCAAGACCAAACAACAGAGGTTTGAGATGAAGACATGTCATTTAAGAGATCCCAAAAGTCCAAAAGGAACTAAAATGACACCTCCTGATTCTACTGAAAGCATAGTAAAATAAAGCTTCATTATTAATAATAAATTTACCATACTCAAGCTTTACCTAACCTATCCATTCAAAAAATCCAGTGCACTTTTATTTAATTACTAATAAGTTAGGTCAACAAAGCATGACCAATAAATAATACCAAAACCCGTTATATGAAACTGCATACCCTCACTAGTGTTTATAGTTATTGGATTGTGGTGACATCAAGAACCGAACAGTGATCAGTTGGCTAGAGCGCACACCTGTGAGCTCGCCCACCCACGTTCGAGGCGCAGCCTCCGCAGGTGCCTCACGTCTACCTACACAACACACAGTTAAGGGAGGGAGCTTCCCCCTTTAACCACAGCCTTTTGGATTTTGGGGACAGCATTATCAGTTATTTACTCAATATTTCCGAAAAGAAATGTTGTCGCCAATGTGAACTGGACAATTTCAAAAAGAAAAGGTCTATGCACATGCCAAGCGTCAAGAAAATCTTAAAATGGCATTGAAATCTTCAAAATGTCAACTCCATTTGGAGTATGTACTCATCTTAAACTAATATATTTGGATATTTTGAAGCGTCTATGCTGTGACCACACAGACTCCACACAAACAGGCAAGGAGCATGCAAATGGTGAGTTGAACAGGAAGTACATGTCACAAGTTAAGTGAGCATAACTGCCAGCTGGTAAACAGTTAAACCTCTCCCGGTAGACGCACTCACGTGTTTTAAACCTGCTCGTGCTCATAAGTCAGAAATGGCAACCCGTGGGAAATTATCACACTCCATGTTTAAAAAATAATGGATCAGCTGAACTAGGGAACTATATCTTCATCATGTTCACTTAATTAGGGTAATTTTCATGTATGGTTTTTTCCAACAAAATGTTTGCGAGCTGAAGAAAAAATGGAATCTATCATTTGACATGCCGCGCGTCAAGCACATCTTAGAATGGCACTGAAATCTTCAAAATGTCAGCACCAATGCACTCCTGGAAAATTAATACTTGGTTATTTTGAAGCGCATATGTTGTGAGGCTGTGTACCCGATCACACTCCATGCAGACAGGTAGTAAGGAGCATGCAAATGGCGAGTTCATACCATAAGTTAAGTGAGTATAACTGTCAGCTGGTGACCACTAAATCTTTCCCAAAAGACACACTCACGTGTTTTAAACCTGCCTATAGTGAAGTAGCCAGAAATGGCGCGCCGTGAGGAAATTACTACTCTCCATATTTCAAACAATAATGGATCAACTGAACAAATTCTTTGGTAAATAAATTCGGTAGTGAAGTGTATATGTTGTTGCTTGGCCATTTGTTTGTCAAAAATGGGTGAATCTATCAAACTAGTAGTTATACCTTGCTGGATCACCATGTGCAGCGATCCATGGCTCGACAGAGGAGGCACCAAAGGTATCGACCCCACCCCCGACCTTGCTCATCATGGCGAGGTTGGCCTGCTTGGCGATCCACCTGAGCACCCTGACCCCGTCATCGAACGCGGCAGGGTAGCGGCTCTCCGGCGCGAGCCTGTACCCGACGGCGACGACGATGGCGTCGCAGAACTTGGCGACCCGCCTGCAGAAGGCGTCGTTGGAGGCGGAGCAGTTGCTTCCCGTGACGAAGCCGCCGCCGTGGAACTGCACGACGATGGGCAGCCTGCGGCGCGCGGAGGCGGCGGCCCGGGGCGCGGAGACGGCGTGCGGGAGGTAGCCCCGGTATGGCGCGGCGGCGGCCCCCGCGGGCGGGTCGCTGGCGCGGCGCGGGTGGGGGAGGAGGTGCGCGGGTGGAGGAGTGGGGAGGAAGACGCGGACGGAGAGCGCGGAGTTGGGGTCGATGTGGAGGTCCTTGGACGCGACGCCGTCCGCCGCGGAGAAGGCCGGGTTGGCCGGCGCCGTGGCCTCGTCCGCGCGGCAGGAGACCCCGAAGGGGTCGGAGTCGGTGGGGGTGGGGGCGGCGGCGAGGGACTGGAGGCGGTGGCGCAGCAGCAGCTTGAAGAAGACGCTGTAGATCTTCACGCCGACGCTCGGCATGGCTCACCGCCGCCCGGATCGGCGCATCAGAGAGACGGGCGGGGTGGGTGGATGGGTTGATCCTCGCGACACGCGCGCCGCCGGCCGGATCTGCGCAACCGCGAATCCCGCCGCCGCTCCGTGCAGTCGAGTCGATCAGCAGAGATTCGGGGGAACCGCCGGAGATTGGAGCTGTAGCTGGTACACAGATAAGATCGTAGGGCGAATGGGGTTGGATTTGGATTGGATTGGATCGGGTGGCGCGATGTTGGAGTGGTTGGGGGAAGGAAAAAAAGAGCAGAGGGTAGCAGGAACCAAGCGTGATTGGCAGGGTGGCTATCTGCAAGGGATGATGATGGCAGCAGGAGCAGCAGCAGCAGCGTACGGGAAAGAGAAGCGAAGAATCGAGAGGAGGAGGGTGGGTGAGGCCGAGGGAAGCAACCAAGCAAGGAAAAAAGGGGGAATTTTTTGGATGCAGGCAGGCGTCGGCGGCTCCCCAAACGTGACCTGACCACGGTCTCACTCCACCTTCAAATTCAAACCCCGCTCCTCAATTCCTCCCAAGCACCGGCGCTTATTCTACACTAGTACAAATGCCCGTGCGTTGCCACGGGAAAACACATTTTATTTCTCAATGCACATATATAATTAACAACTCACATATGAAAATTCAAATGAATAATAGTGGATTTCTAGGTGGGTTCATAGAGTAGCAAAGTATACAATAAAAAAGAGGACCGAATGCATCATAGAAGAACTTAATACATAGCCATAAGATGGAGGTATGCCGAGAGAAAATCTCTGAACCGATTCATACTGTGAATTTCTATAGCTCCTGTGAATTTCTATAGAATTCATGATTCATACTGGAATAGTGAGACTAAAATCAAGAACCCTATATTCAAGAATGTGAATGGAAGTATAGGTCTATAAGGGGCATACGAGGGTGATCAAAGTTGATGGCGGAAGGAAGAGCCGACGATGGAGGGGAAGCCACCGCGTTGCCGTCGAGATCGCTGCGTCCCTGACACCTTCTCTCTTTGATTTGAGCCTTCTAGTTCTCACTATGTCCGGTGACCAAGAAAGCTTAAAGATTACTGTAAAGGGATCACTTAATCCTCATACCGATTTGCCATGTTCAAAAGGATAAGTTGCATTGGAATCGAGAAAGTTTCGTTCATAATTACATAAAAGGAGTCAAAATAGTGGTTGCGGCGCGTCGAGGGATCTCTCTCTCACGTGATCTCAATTTCAACTATTATATCTCAAGCTTTAAAAAAAGTATTATATCTCATAAGAAAGGAAAGTAATAAAAGAACCCAAGGCAAAGCAAGAAACAAAATTAGGGAACGACCGACCCAGCTCGCCGCGCACGAGCGTGTAAGCGAGCCACACTGACAGGCCAAACGGGCCCAGCCATTAAAGCCCATCTGTGATGCAGCGAGTTGAAGGGACCTCTCAAAAAAAAACTTCACAGACCGTTTCACTCTCGTCCACTTTTTTTTGCGGGTCACTCGTCCACTCTCGCCGATGCCGACCATCTCTCCCTACCGCCGGCGGCATGTCCACTCCCCTCTCTCCCCACGACTGGCCTCGACGACCTTGTAATTCCCACGGCTGCCACATGTTGCCACGCAAAACTGCAGCGCAACAACACGATAATCGTCGTGCTTTCGTGACGACGAACGGATGATTTTCGAGCAAATCAACAAAGATGCCTCAATTTCGAAGAGGAAAACGACCGCTTTTCAGCGCAAAGCGGCAAAGATTTTGCTAAACCCTAGATGAACTAGAGCTCGGCAGAAAGAAACGATAGAAAAGTACGTAAAGAAAATAACTGTATTGAGGTGTATCGATTGATCGGGGGTTTTTCCAATCGGCCACGGCCGTATATATGGCCCGCTGGACTTGGCGTACAAGCATGAGACTCTAGCTAAAAACCGAATAGCATACGTTCCGATGTATCGGTTACCATGTACAAAGAGCAGCTGCAAATTCTAAACCATGTCACGTACGTCTAGATAATAAAATATCTGGTCATATCGCCTATCACAGCTGATAAGCATCACCTCTCACAAAAACGTGACCTGCTCTATTATCTTTTCCTTTCCGCGATCCACACGTCTCAGCCTGGTCTGAACTCTGAAGCTTCGTAGGAATTGTTTGAAGCATCTGCATTTTATCTCAGCATATCTCCGAGTTCATCCAGTACTCTGAATCGACCAGGGCTTGTCCTCGATAATCTTTGTAGAGCTACTCCAGAAAATACTCCACATATTTGTTCTGGTAAAAGCTTGCACTTTGCTCCATAATAACTTGTTTCCTGTGGGATCGTCTTTGCTGCACCAGTCCTGGACACAACTAAGCCTGCATTTTGAACTGAACAGCTAGACCAAGTAAATATGTCAACAAATATTCTAACCACAATCATTTGAACTAATTTGGCCTATCAAATATTCAGAAGCCAAATTATGTACTCAACGCCACACACGGACCCGCTCTTCTCCGTGCGACCGAGCGCTTGCGGCCAACAGAGGCGGAGTGGCATTAGATGGCACTATGGCAGCACAGCGGAAGGATCTGGCTGTTCGTGCTCGCGCACGCCTCTCTATCCACATCTTCGTGGTGGACTTCGGGGAACTCCGATTCTGGCCGCGCGATTCGGCCTCGACGTCCTTACCTTCAGCAAAGAGACCTTCACTGACAAGGTACTGCTCAAAAGCGGAGGCCAGGGCTGGTGCCCACCGTTGATGCGGAGCGGCGCAGAGGACAGCCTGGTCTCCGGCGAGGGCTTTGGAGGCGGGGATGCGGCCGGACGAGGCTGTAGCCGCGGAGGAGGCAGCCTCTGCTAGTGGCCGAGCCCCGCGGTCGGTCCCCCCGCCGCCCCTCCTCGCACCTCCTAAACGGTTAGGTTCTTCAACTGACTTATTTCGTTGTAGTGAAGAAGCTGCAGAATCATCAGCGCAATAAATATCTATATTCTCTCTCAAACCTCTCTACTCAGCAAACATTTAGGTCTTTTTCTCTGGTGACATAAATAGCACGTGATTCAATCACATACCTATACTCCACAATGCTTTGACTCTAGCATCCAACCATGGCTGTCTATTTAAGCGCAAGCAGTCAAGGACCTGAACACATGGCTTCAGCTGCACCATCCTAATTTTTATGAACCAAATTAGCAGCACGTATGCAAAAGAACTTGGTCGATGCTTTTGCAAAACAAAGCTTATTTCTGTGAATTGGTTTGATTGAGTCAAAATAATAATGGGTCGCATAAGAACAACTTAGATATTAATATGGATTATTGCTGTCTCGTGTGGATGGAGGCCGACCACTGCAATCTGGTCGCTGCACCCTTCCATTCCCACCAAGTTAAGCTTCCATTGGTATCAAGTTTTTAACCAACATGGAAGAAACCGTGAACAAATTTTAAAAACTTGGTACGAGCAATTAAAGAAACTACCGAACTGCAGTGAATCTGAACTACTGAACTACTCAAGCAAATATTTACCATATGGACGAGGGTAATAACCTTATTTAGATGTTCGGCAATATGCTAGGTACCAAATGTTATTGTGGTCGGATGTTCTAATAGATCAACGTACAAATTATACTCGACAGTGAGGTACTGACAGCTCAGTGCAAGAAAGTTATTTTATATTCCAATACGCCATTAGGAGGAGACTACCATTGAGACATAATTTACCATAATTAAAACTCAATGACTGAAATCAGTTTTTGTAAGAACTGAAATGGATAGAACTGACACAAAGTAATGATCTACTTAACTGATATACACTACGTGTGGGTGTTTTAAACTGAGTGCACCTTATCTGCTGATCCAGATATCAAAAGCTCATCCAGAGTAACAATTACAAACTGACAACCTATGCATTGGAATAAGCTAATGTTATGATTCAGGTATATTGACTGGGTTTGGCGAGAGACATTCTTAGAATGACCAGTGAGACTGTGAGAGTGAAGAAATAATCAAGCAACAATATGCACCACAACAACATACATATTGGCAGCACATTCTACGCACAAAAGTAAGTTGTGGAATAATATCTCAATTTAAATTGAACTCAATAAGGTATGCTGAACTTACCATGTCATGTTTTAGGTAATTATGCACACGTTTTATAATAGTGTCATGATAGCTCACACTTGTGGGTTTTCCCGCATAATATCCGATTAAGTTCGAAATATGTGTGCTTTCTAACCAAACTTTTCCACCTGCCCTGGTAGCTAGATGTTCTTTGGCCCTCAAGCAGTAGATGTAAGCATTAATGCACTGTAGTTCAAAGCAAAATATTGTGTCAAATTAGCAAATTGATTTACAATACAGTAGACATAAATGTGAAAATGTTTACTTACGTCTCCATCCAACCATCCGTCGTCCGGAAATAAGCACTCTTCAACATCAATGCGCCTCAAGCATGCGTCATCAATCCGGACTAATTTGGTCTTGGAAGGGAACGACATGATGTATTTTTTAGTATCGTCAATATCTTTTTCCATGATCTCTTCCATGTCTCCATCGGTTGAACTCATCTATGAGAGGTATCCATAGAAATGTTAATAAATTTAGCAAGATAGTAAGGAAGAGAATGGTTTCATTTATGTAAATGGAATGTGGTAAAGTGCATTATAATAATTTTCTTTGTAAAGCACATTACCTGAATGGTGCCTACCGCAACAATCTGTTCCTCATCATTTTTCTTATTCTCTCCCATCCAAACATCGGTTGAGCCCATCTATGCAAGGTAAGATTAGATGGTATATGTGGTTTAATGCATTAACCACATTTTCAAACAATTCCCTTACCTGAGTGCTTGCTACGATGTCAATCTGATTCTTATCAGTTTCTTTGATCTCTCCCACCTCTGTAACAGTTGAGCTCATCTATGGAAACAGTAATTATATAGAGTTAAAAAAATAGAACGTTAGTCAGCAAGATGAAGAACTAAGAGCATGTGATAATGTGCATTAAACTCATTGTCTCATAATTGCGTTACCTGAGTGATGCCTACCGTGTCACTCAATTTATCATCATTTTCCTTTTCCTTAATCTCCCCTACATCTTCATCGATTGAGCTCACCTACGAATAGTAGTCATATATAGAGTAAAATAATAATAAGATGTTCAGCAAAATGATATCATTTTATATTCATTGCCTTACCTCAGCGCTGTCTACCGTTTCTTTCTGTTTCATATAATTATCCTGACTCTCGCCCATCTCAACATCGATTGAGCTCATCTATGAAAGATACTCATTGAGATAAAAAAAATCAGCTCAATGGTTACAACTTGTTTGCGAGAAATTAAATGTTATGCACGTGATGCAATAATCCATTCTAACATACCTTGGCTCCCTGTTGTCGATGATGATCAGAATTGCTTCAGATTGGGGATGTGCTGGGTGTGGACGATAGTGCCTCAGGTAGTTAATGAAAAAGACGTGTTGTGGCGTGTCCCGGCACAATTTATAAGCGTTGAAGAGAGGGAGAGAGGGTAGCCATAAAAGCAGCACAATTTGGGGCAGCCGTGGAGAGATATTTTCCTTTTTGAGTCTCTCGTCAGCATTTTATAATCAATCTTAATATATTTTCAATTTTTCATTAATAACTGTTCGTCATATAAGGAAGGTTATTTTTTTGGGAAGTGTGCGAAATTTGGGCAACGGGCGGAATTAATAGTATGTGATTATAAATCCTGAGAAGGTGATTATCTTATAAGGAAGGTGATCTGGCATTTTAATAAACATATTAGAAGGCAATGTTTATAATTCAGGTTTTGTATAAGGAAGGTGATTATTTTATAAGGATTCGTGGTGGTTTTTTATTATCAGGGAAGAATTCGTGGCGGTATTGGATTGGTGAAGGTTGATGAGCGAGGAGAATAATAGGTAATCTCTATTTGGTATTTGGTAGGTGTTGGAGCGCATAATATTTTATTTCCTGTTTATTTTGGTGTGTGATCATGTTGTTTTTATTGACGAATCCTGAGTACTTCCTAATTATACTTGTATTTTCCATTTTTGATTAAACTTGAAAATAGCATACCGATTATTAAGAAAATAAATTTATCAATTAGGATCTCATGATCATAAAATTTATCAATTAGTATTTGCCTTCGATTATTTTGGCATGTGAATTATTGCGTGATTTGTTGTTTTGCTGAATTGTGGATTTCCGTTACTTGTTGTTTTGCTGATTTCCGTGATTCTGGTGATCGAGTGATTCTGGTGATTTCCGTGATTCGGGAGAACGAGCGCCAGCAGGTAGCGACGCGGCCCATAATGGCTGACGAAAGCCCGTTCGGGATTAGCGATAGGGAGACGAAAGCCCGTTCGGGATTAGCGATGGTTGACGAAAGATGATGGCAGAAAACGGAGGAAGTTCCTCCTTTTAATATAGTAGAGATATAATTATCCTGACTCTCGCCCATCTCAACATCGATTGAGCTCATCTATGAAAGATACTCATTGAGATAAAAAAAATCAGCTCAATGGTTACAACTTGTTTGCGAGAAATTAAATGTTATGCACGTGATGCAATAATCCATTCTAACATACCTTGGCTCCCTGTTGTCGATGATGATCAGAATTGCTTCAGATTGGGGATGTGCTGGGTGTGGACGATAGTGCCTCAGGTAGTTAATGAAAAAGACGTGTTGTGGCGTGTCCCGGCACAATTTATAAGCGTTGAAGAGAGGGAGAGAGGGTAGCCATAAAAGCAGCACAATTTGGGGCAGCCGTGGAGAGATATTTTCCTTTTTGAGTCTCTCGTCAGCATTTTATAATCAATCTTAATATATTTTCAATTTTTCATTAATAACTGTTCGTCATATAAGGAAGGTTATTTTTTTGGGAAGTGTGCGAAATTTGGGCAACGGGCGGAATTAATAGTATGTGATTATAAATCCTGAGAAGGTGATTATCTTATAAGGAAGGTGATCTGGCATTTTAATAAACATATTAGAAGGCAATATTTATAATTCAGGTTTTGTATAAGGAAGGTGATTATTTTATAAGGATTCGTGGTGGTTTTTTATTATCAGGGAAGAATTCGTGGTGGTATTGGATTGGTGAAGGTTGATGAGCGAGGAGAATAATAGGTAATCTCTATTTGGTATTTGGTAGGTGTTGGAGCGCATAATATTTTATTTCCTGTTTATTTTGGTGTGTGATCATGTTGTTTTTATTGACGAATCCTGAGTACTTCCTAATTATACTTGTATTTTCCATTTTTGATTAAACTTGAAAATAGCATACCGATTATTAAGAAAATAAATTTATCAATTAGGATCTCATGATCATAAAATTTATCAATTAGTATTTGCCTTCGATTATTTTGGCATGTGAATTATTGCGTGATTTGCTGTTTTGCTGAATTGTGGATTTCCGTTACTTGTTGTTTTGCTGATTTCCGTGATTCTGGTGATCGAGTGATTCTGGTGATTTCCGTGATTCGGGAGAACGAGCGCCAGCAGGTAGCGACGCGGCCCATAATGGCTGACGAAAGCCCGTTCGGGATTAGCGATAGGGAGACGAAAGCCCGTTCGGGATTAGCGATGGTTGACGAAAGATGATGGCAGAAAACGGAGGAAGTTCCTCCTTTTAATATAGTAGAGATTACAGGTTCCTAGTTAACCATTTTTTTTCTAAATAAATGCTTAAGAAAAATGATTTACTCTTTTAACCATCTTTCTAAGCATCTTGCATTGTACACAGGAGAGTTGAAGAGTTTATAGATTTCTTGATACTTGAAAGACACATCATGTTTCCTTCGATGACATTATCGCCTCACTGAATTGGTGTTGCTTTTATATGTGGCAGCAGAAGCAACTGAAAGGGATTTCCCGACGAAAAAAAAATCATGAATAACGAGTGGTGCATCGGGCAAGAGATGTTGACAAAATTTGATTGATACAATTACAAACAATTTTCCAGAAAAGTAAAGCTTTGCCATTGAGACGACATTATTGATATGTTTGTAGGTTCATCAAATTTCTGTTCTTTTTATATTATGTTAGAGTTATATGCACCATTAATATGTCATGACTATTTTGGTCTTTACGAAAGAAAAAAATCTAAGAGTTCATCCTACCTCAGATTATTTTCGACCTTCATCACTGATTGTACATGTCCTTAGGGTTCCAAAGTGGTGCCCGTTCAGCATCCCTTCGTAGTTTTTGCGAATTTAATTGTAATTTGCTTTAACGATGGACTATTTTATACGAGATGTGCGCTTGCAGCCCTAGTAGATAGTACTCCCTCCATTTTGGGATGTATCTACATTTAAACAAATCCATGACATCCTTTTAGGAATAGAGTAGGTAGTATTATTTATTTCTTCTTCGTGATGTCTATTTTTCTAGAGAAAATTTTCTTCTGATTCTAATCTGGCGCATTAATATGGAGTGGACAGAGATTTTTTTTTTTTTGAAAAATCTGATCTTTTTGGTGAACCTAATGTCTTGTTTGATCCCTTGGCGAGACTATTTCGGATTATGACTCTGGGTTCGGGGCTAACTCATCGGAGAGAAGGCGCTTCTATCGCCGGAGGTGGTGGCCATCGATGGCGTCCTCAGGTGGGCGTCCACGCTGCCGCTCGGAACCAAAATTATTCTTACTCACTTTCTTCCCGGAAGAAATGCGAGGTCCGGGTCGTGTGTCGGGATTACACGTTGGGTATGGTTTGGGGCCGGGAATTTTCGGGATGGGCTAGGAAGAAACTCTGAAAAATCAGAGAGCACTGACGTACCTATGAACCATTAAGGGGGTCCGATAGGTAGATGAGTTGTTCAGGATTTTCGGGGATCTTGGAGTGGGCCGGTATTTTCCCCTCCCAACCACAAACAAACAACCCATACAAGTAAACGAGATCTAATATGGAGCCAATGCAATGGCGCTCAACATCTCCGGTGCCGTAGAAGGTCGACGCTTTGCACTTCGTGGCGAACCATCTACAAAATCTGGTGTCGAAATCATAGTTTCACCTGGTCAGATGAGGCGTTAGTACTGTCAAGTGATCAAATTTATCAAATTTTTTTACAGTACAGAGAATCCTGCATACTACTATGAGATTCCATCGATCGTTTCACGTGAAACTGGCCCGTTGTGCCCCCAGCTAGAGAGCTGAGGACATGTGCCGATAAAGATTTGTTTTTGTTTTTTTTTTTTCTTCTTCTCCAGCTCGTGTCAACATGTCGGTGCAGCCATTTAATTTCTACTCTGCTCCCAGGTTGGTTCAATCAGTTGGACCTAGAGCAGCAGCTACCAGCTAAGATTCTGGAAGCTAAATAAATCTTGGTACATCATGGCAACGGTCAACGCCGGAACATCGGCAGGAGAAAAAAAAACCCCAACTAATCTCTCCCATTTTTCCCCGACTTGCCCCTGTGGCGAATAGACCCGTGTGGTCTCTTCTTCCTTGACCCTCGCTCCAGATCCCATCGCCGGCCTCTCTCCCCGCCGGCGCCGGCGGCCATGGTGGCCGGCGTCGAGTGGGAGGGGGGCCCGGTTTTCTGTAGTAGTAGGTTTGCTTTTCCTCTTCTTCTCTCTGGCGAATAATTTGGCGTCTGGATCCGGATCCACCTCTCAGTTTTCTCTATCCTTTCCCCTTCAAGGCCATGGAGGTAACGAGGTTGAGGGATGGAGCAGTATTGTAGGTGAATCTTATGCCAGAACCAATTTGCCTGATCCATGGCGACCTGCTTCTTCGGAGGCTGTTGCTCCCACGATTCTCCCCCTTTTCTGTTCCTTCAATAAAGATGGAGCTCCTGATTTTGGTGGTCCTGTTCATCCTAGTCGCCGAGGTGGCGAAGGGAGAGCGGAGGCACAAAGATTGTGTGAGGTTCCTGGTAGTTTCGGCGGCCAAGGTCAAGCTTCCAGACCCCCTTTTCTTGTTCGTCATGGAGGCGAGGAAGGAGGGTGTTCCAGTGGCTGTGACTTTTGGTGGCCGGAGCTGCAGATGGGGAGCAGAAGCGCTTCTCTTGGGAGTTTCCTCACGGCGACGAATCTGTCGTCGTTCTTCAAGGTCGAAAGGCGGCCACTCCCACCTCCGACGTTGGTGACGGTTGCTTCTCACGGCCGACGTCAGATGGTCATCTTCAACCTCCAGGCTACTATGCCATATCGGAGGCCCTTTGGCTACAACGCAGTAGGCTCCCACCTCCCCGTGCCAAGTGGTTCCGTCCCCGGCGACGTCGAGGTTGACTGTGTTGAGCTGCTGAATAGCGGTGGAGAAGGAGCAGGACCTGATTGCTTTTCTCGTTTTTCTTCTGAGGTCCTTTGTGCAAAATGTAAGGGGTTGTTTGTAATTTCCTTTTCACTTGAGTCCCTATCTGTAAAGTGTACTTCCACCGATGATAATCAATGAAGCTCTCGGTCCTTCGGGACCGTTCCCCTGTTCAAAAAAAAAAAAAAACTAATCTCTCCCTAGTCCCTCGCCATGGTCATCGCAGCACTGCGTCTAGAAACGTGCGTTCGTTGGTCGCAAAGATCGTGACCAGTCTCGCTGGACCGGCTTGTATCCGAGCCGTGTGGCGTCTTGCGACACGGCACGCAATACGCGATACTGTTAGCTACAGCTACAGATAAGTTGGTGGCGGCGCCGGCCGGAACGTTCCGCGCGCGGTTCGTTAGCGTGTTTAACGGACCACTTCAACGGAACGCACCAAGTCACCAACTACGTACGCACGCATGTGTGGGGCGATCGACCTCCGGCGTCGACGTCGTACTCGTACTCGTACACGGCGGACCAGCGGCGACGGCACCGCTGCGCGTGTGCGTGCAGAGGTTGCTACCACGCACGGCGCCTTTGTGAGGACGCGCAGTTAGCGCGGTGGCTAGGCTTGGCAGTGGCCAGCCTGCCCGCCTGAGATCGATTCCCGTAGGGGACGATTTTCTGGTGTCTCACCGGGGCTTTTGGCTCCCAAATAAAATCCCCTCCCACACATATGTGCCACAACTACTAGCTCCTAGGGACACCCAAATTATGTGTGCTGTGTGTATAGTTCTTTAGTCTAACTTGTGCACTAGTGGTGTGCGTGTGTGTGGTGTGAGTGTGGTGTTGAGTTGGTGCATAAGTTCAGATGCTACAGCTGTAACACAGATCGAGGGGCACGGCGCCTTTGCCATGCCTCATCGTCCAAGTCGCGGTGGTGGCATGGTGCCGTTGGGATTTTTCACATGGGAACTACTCTACTATAGTATAGCTTGGTTGCACAAGGCCCAATCATGTTTGAGGTTTCGGAGGCTGTGTTGACTGTTGCTCAGTCTGGCTTGCTGGGCTAACGTGCAACGAACCTACCTGCCATAGCCAACGTCCGTGGCCCGGTGGCCAATAAGGCGAATCTAGCCCAATAGCCCATGTATGATATTTGGGCTTTGCGTGCCTTTTACACTTTTCATTTTGTTACCCTCAGATGAAAACTTATCGTTTTGTTTTTCTTATGGTTGAAGAGTGAAGACAAAAGAACATGTAAAGATATTTGAAAAATCTTGGTAAAATCATTATTTCTGCTAGCCTCTAATGTAATTCGTTTTTTTCTAATGTACGGGCCGCAACCCCAAATTTAATCTTGCCGCACCGATGATGGGGACGAGCCAAGTCAGGGCAGCATCAAGGTTGCGGCAGCAAATCAGCTCTCATCGTAAAATCAGAGCTACGGCTGCAAATGTATGCGCAAAGAGAGACGTTGAGCATGCGTGCTCAACGCGGTCCGTCTAACTAAGGCATCCTTCGAGACACCAACCTTGCACAGTTACCACTCTCAGCTTGTCGTTGGATTCGGAGCTGCCCTGTTGCTAGCTCGTGTGGCCAAGTCTTGCGCTGATTTTTAGAGTGGCTTCGAGAGCTACCGTTACAATGAGGACTTTGCTGGTGATGGTCCACGGAGAAGTTGGAGTGCATTGCTCGAAGAGGAGTGAGGAGGATGCTACTTATCTGCAGCCTTGGCAATGTTTTTATTCTCTTCAGTGTACATGTTGTGTACATTGTAGCATTTATTGAATTCTTTGATATGCAGGTCCAGTTTGCGGTCTGCTCTGAGATCCGCTTTCTTGGACCATTCCCTCTAAAGAGTAAGAAAAAGAGAAAGCATGCATCCGTGTCGAAGTTAAGCGGGCCTTCCAAAAAAAAAACACGTTTCGGTGTAGGCCGGCCGGGTCTCTACTATAGTAAATAACTAGAGCAAGAATTTAGTTTAATGCTAGCTATACCTGTGGATATTTCCTACCGAAAGGATCTTATACGCAGATGTGTGAATACCACGTTGTTGCACGAGTTTTTTCCTCAACTGTCAAATTTGTTTGCTCCAATTCCACCACTTCATGTTCGCCCGTAAGTGCAGCATTACCCTAATGTTTTTGCCTCCATTTCAAAGAAGAAAGATGTAGCATTGCATTCCTTTACCAATGAGGACGACACGTAGAAGAAATAAACCACATTATACTACTCCCTCCATTCACAAAAAGGATATTTCATCTTTATCCAAATTTGCATGGATCTACACACTAAAACATGTCTAGATACGTACATATTTTGACAAAGTTGAGACATCTTTTTAAGAGCATCTCCAGTCGCGTCCCCCAAAGTAATTTGGGGCGCGCCGGACCAAAAAACGGTTCCAGCCGCGTCCCTCAAAGCCCATTTTTGTCCGGCGCGCCCCGATACGGTGTCCAGCGCCCCGAGCCCGTCTCCGCCCCACAGGGACGCACCGGGGACGCCGGACACACCGAAAAGCGAGGCGAGGAGTGGCGGGGCCGACCCGTCAGCGGCACAATAAATTTTAATCTAACCGTCGCCTACCTCGCGATGGAAGTTATTGGCGCGCGGCGACGGTGCGATTCCGCAGCGATGGTGCGTTCCCGAGAGGCGCGGCGACGCGTCTCGTCGCGCCTAGCTGCGTGCCGGCGTTAATGGCGCCACCGCTCCCCGCCTCCTCGGCCTATAAAAATGGCCGCCTCTCATCGTCCTCTCACACACAAACCCTAACGCCTCTCTCCCCAACCCTAGCCGCCACCATCTCAACAAGAGTCGACACCATGTCTGATAGAGGCGGAGGCCGAGCTCGCGGCCGTGGTTGTGGCCGTGGTCGTGGCCGTGGCCGTGGCTGTGGTCGTGGCCGCGGCAGAGCGTCACGCTCGCAGTCGCCTGCCACGCCGTCGTATTCACCACCGGAGATGGACGTGGAGTCGGGCGTGCTGTTCGAGTTCGTACTTGTCCTCAAGGGCGACCCACGCGGCATCTCCAGAGGCTGCCGGACTCCTTCGCCGAGTACGTCGCCGGCGACGACCGCCCGCCCACGACGATGCATCTGCGGGAGGTTGCGTGCGGCTACTACCGGTGGATCGTCGACGTGATCTACGACGCGCGCGGCAATATGTACCTCAACATCGGCTGGGAGAAGTTCGCGGGCCACCACAGCCTCGAAGCCGGCTTCATCCTTCTGTTCTCCTACTTCGGCGACATGGACATGAGCGTCAAGGTCTTCGACGAGACGCGCTGCCGCCGGGACTACCACGGCGACATCATCGACGAGGAGGACGACTGATGATGAAGAGTGTTGTTTCTTCGCAGCGAATACGTGCATGGAAGTTTCTGGATGTTCGTCTCATCGGTAGAACCAACAAGGACACCATCCTTCCGCTGGATTTTCCAGTTTGGTTGACTGGGTGTGCCCTCGAGTGTTCTTTCTTAGCAGCGAACACAGGAAACCTTCGATGCACGGCCTAGTTAGGTTTTTTTTTTTTTTGCAAAATTTTATATTTGTGTCCACCATGGTTCAAACTATGTATTAGTTTGTGGAAAACCATGTTCCAAACTGTGTCTTTCTGTAAACCACGTTCCTAATTATGTATTAATTTGTGGAAATTGAAATAAAAATGCAAAAAAAGTATTTTTAATGTTTGGGGGCGGCGTTTGGAGGACGCGATTGGGGAGCGACGTCCCCCAAACGCGGCACAAACAAAACACGTCCCTCAAACGCTTAATCCGGCGCGGTTTGAGAGACGTTTTAGGGGACGCGACTGAAGATGCTCTAAGGATGGACGGAATAAGTCACTTGAACAGTGTTGGGCAGAGGTGGCCCCTGCAATTTCTTCTACTTCAGGTGGCGATTTGTATATTTACCCCGTAGCTTTAATTATTACAGATTTATTTATGCTGAAATAGGTCCATGTGCGTGGAAATCACAACGGACTGGAATAAAGTGGTGGCAACAGCTGCAAGGAGACAAAACGTTATCGCGACAAAACTGGACCCAAATAAAAAGCAATCTTGACTTGAGTCTACTCTAGCTCTTGAGTGAAGTTGTGAGTCACCGGGCGGCCATGCCTGCCCCCAAATAATTGCCCCCATGGCCGTGACTGATGATATGATTTGATCACATTTCATATGGCCGTAAACTGAGCACATAGCGTCTCCGAAGCTCTGAAAAAACTACGTGCATAAGTCAGTTAAGTCCTACACCATTAGATTTGCCTCATGATTCGTGCTAGTTATCACTTATAACGTGAGTTGCAACTGAGATTTGATGATATTCTCAGTCGACTGAGAAATAGCCACACCCTTATTTTTACGCTAATTTGAAATACATTCCACTAACAAGAAGTAATAATTCATTAATGTTCCCTCCAATGGGTGCAGAAAGCAGGATGATCAGATAGAGAGCACTCTGTAAAATGTCACTAGCAAAGTCTAGGGTCAAGACCATCCTGATTACCCCCAGTAAAGCTACCATTAGCTAGCTAGATCGTTATTCACCATCAATCATCGGGAGCAGTACTCCCAATACCGCTTTATCAGAACATTGTATAGGAAAAACTTTGACCGTTAATTTGGTCAATGAATTATGAGATATGTCACAAAATTATACTATTGAGGATACTTTTTATATGAATGCAATGCTTTAATTTTTATAGCATATATGATATATCTCATATTTTATTTACCAAATTAATATTTAAAGTATTTTTCTTAAATTATGTATTACCTTAATAAACATATATGAAATCAATACCATATTTAAAGTATACTAACCAGGCTTGTCCTGGGGTTTTGAGTCCTAAGGAGGGCCGACCATGAGATTTCGAGACCCCAGAGGTGATGCTAGAATCCAAATCCCTTAACATTGAATGAAAAAAATGAACATAACTAGCTATGACATTGCGAGCCTTTTTTTTACAAAACTTCAAAATTGTTCTTTTGAGTTTCAAAAAATCACATTTTTTCACTGAATACATGCCTTGAATGTTCATACGAAGGCTCCGTGAGAATCTTGCTGTATTTTGAGCTATAGGAAAAAACAAATTTATGGTCACCTCTCTCCGTCATATGAAACATGTCTTAGCTTTGTTCAAAATTTGGATATATCTAGCATATATCTAAACTTAGAGAAATTTAAGACATATTTAATGGGACAGAGGGAGTATATAGGAAATAAAAAATCATTTTATTTTTTAAAATTATTTTTGTGTATCCCAAAATATAATATATTTTCCCGATACTTCTAGCATACCTTCACGATGTGTATATGTATCCGCATACTAGTTTTCAGATTTTTTGGAGACCTACAAATATGTTTATCCTAAAAGAGCTCATTTAGGGATGGCACCCCCAGGGTATGGGTACGGGTGGAGCCATCCCATACCCATACCTGCCGCCTTCAATCTCACCCATCACATGTACCTATACCCGTCAACGGGTATAAGTTTTCACATACCCATCACCCGGCAGGGTAAATTGGTACCCGTAGGTAAAAATACCCGCGTTTATAACACATTAAATTGATCAAAAAATATGACAGGAAGTGAAGTGATCCTAAGTAGGGTCTAATCCTCACTAACTTACTCGCAATTGTGAGACCAAAAAGGGTGAGGTTTAGTCTAGCAACGTGAAGATGTGGTTAGGACAAAAATTAAGTAGTTTAGAATATTACAGAACCCCACTTTTCAAATTTAGATGGGTATACGGGTACGTGGGTATGGGTTCAAGTTCAATGATACTATACCCGTACCCGCTCTACTCGAAGGGTATGATATTTTTTCATTTACAAACCCATGTGTGATATTGTGTCCCATACCTGTACCTCTATTGGATTTTTACCCGGCGGGTACGCGGGTCATGGGTACCCATTGTCATCTCTAAGCTCACTAGTGTTCGGTGCTTCGTGTTGGTTTATTGCCTTAGGGTGGGATATTTTGCCTTTAGAAACAATTAGAGAAATCAACAAGTATTTTTCTTGAGGAAAATAGAAATGATTATGTGCTGCAAATGCATGCAACGCATCAGAGATTCCTCCTTCCTCTACATCCTAAAATGCATGACAAAAAAAGCTCCAAACTTGCCTCCAATAGCGCTGCCGCATGATCTTTTCCCTTGCCTCTTTGCCATACCTACATGGCCCCCCTTGATCTCGGGGGTCCAGGACGGCCGCCCCCGAGGGCCAGTTCTGATAGTAACACGCACCATCGATCCCTCTCACGGGTGGTGAACATCGGCGACCAATATAGCATGGACATGCACATGTATGATCGTGCAGTGACTCGATTTGTCTAAACAAAATTTGTCTAAATATTATTACTCTACTAGTTTTCGATCGATATAGAACTAATTTAATTCTTGGTCAGATGCTGTCACCTAGTTTCATGTGCAATTCATATGCAATTGGCAAAAAAGGTGCAATTTGTAATTCTCATGTGCACATATCACAATTCACGATACAAACTTAACGGTATTAGAGTTGAACCAGAACTTGCAAAAGGATCATCTAAACACGTTATATTGCACGCACAGATTCGTACAGTCGCATCCACTCCTTGGCAGCTTATATATGGCCATTGTAATCCTGTCCCGATGTATACATGTTCAGTCGTTATTGCAACATTAGCTGTCACCTATCTCGCTCTCAACTCTCTAGTGTGGCACCATATGGGGAGCAGCTAGCTAGCCAGGGGAAATTCCAACTCGTGGCTAAGAGCGACATGGACAAGATATATATATATATTTTTTTTTTTTTTTTTTTTTTTGAAACGGAGGCAAAATTTCGCGTCTATTAATTAAGAAGTTTTCAGTTTTAGGAGAAACCGAAAACCTACAACAACATGGCCAAGCTCATACCAACAGCACACCCACAAGAGAAAAACAACAAAAGAATGCAACCTCTAAACCAACTAGAACCGACACCCAAGAGCACAACGTCCGGTCATGACAACCAAAAAAGTCCAACAACTAATCAACTGGCCCTCTTCCTTCTTATGCTCCTGATAGACACTTTCTTGAGAGACTTCTCCACCCTCCTGATCAAATCCTCCGAGGCCTTTCCCGCCAAGACGCAGTCAATGTCCTTGCCATATCCAGGGCTAGCCGCCTCCAAACTAGCGAGCAAGCCGCAAAGCTCTTTTGCAAAAAGAGCCTCAGAACTAGGCGCCAACACTGCTCCACAGTCCAAAGAGGCGACGGACTGGCAAGGCTCCAACTGTGGTGGCGGGGGTGTCGTGGCCACCTCCAAGGTCTCAAAAGAGCATAACGCCAACGGAAGCACCACAGGAGAATCACCACGCAACTCATGTCGCTCAGGCGTGATCTGCAACACCGGGGCCAAGGTCTCGTCTATGCCCTCGCTCTTCGAGGCAGTCGACACAACAGGTTGCAGCGACTGGCCGGGGCTGCCACGAGGAGAGAAACAACTGTAGAGATATTCTTCCTCGACCACAGATGACTTCTCCTCAACGGAGCCAAGTGCAAGTGAAACTTGCACGGTGGCGAGCTCATGTTCACCTGAAGAACATGCCTCCGTCGGCTCCAAAGAATCACCAACATGTGCCAACAACAACTTGAGGCTTGCCACCTCCTCACGGAGGGGGCGAATCGCCTCCTCGATGCGCATAGCAACCAACTGGGTGAGCTCCATGCGTAGCAAGGAAAGCTGGCACTGAAAGCGGGAGTCCAAACTGGCGTTGACATTGAACTCCTCACAACACCTTGGAGAGGGCCTTGGCGGCGATGTTGCAGGAGACGACGAGTGGCACACGACCTTGACCCAACTCCGGGATGCCGATGTATGACATGGCTGTGCGGGCGGAGAGCGGCGCCGCGAACAAGGAGCACTTGCGTCCGGAGAACGTGCACGACTGTCTGGAGAGCAAGAACGATCGGCGGGAAAGCGTGCACGGCAGAAACGCTCCCGGTGACCAGGACGACGACATCGGATGCATCTGAAGGACTCACGACATGTGCTGACCTTGTGGTCACGCTCAAGGCACCGAAAGCATCACCCACGAGCCCAACGCTTGAAAGCGAGACTACGCTCGAGGCCTTCCTTCCGAGGCGAAGTCGATGGCTCGCGGCTGGGGCGACCGCCTCGACCCACCTTCACCCAGTCATCCTCGTCCCCAGGAGCGCCAACAGCAGCAGAGATGTTGATGCAGGGCTCCGCTGGCGCCTCATCGTCATGGCGCACATCAGCGGTGTCGCGAACCGAGCCGGAAACAACCCCTTCAGAGGAGGCCAACGGCAACCGCGGAGCCAACTCTTCATCGTCGTCGTCCTCGTCGGAGTCCAAAGACGCAACCCAAAGCGAGCCCAAGGCCGGCATCGCACCACCGGCAGGAAGGGGCACTTTGGCAGGGCCACCCGAGGCAACCGACAGCAGCGACAATGACCCGAGGCCCTCGACCAGCACGGCAGGGTCGCAGAGCAGCCCATCCAAAGGGTGAGAGCCGGTTGGAGGAGTGGCCGCCATCCCAAACCGATGGCGAGGACGAGGCGACCTAGACACAGCACCGGCGGAGGCGGCCGGCGCTGCAGCACAAGGGGCCTGCATGGACGCCCGCAGCGCCTGGAGGACTGAATCCACCGTTGAGGCGACCGAGGGGCAGGCCGGACCAGAACCTGCAGGGGCAGCTGCAATCACGGCTGCTGCAGGCGCGACTGGAGGGATCGGGTGCGGGGTCCCCGCAGCAGGCCTGAGGCGAGGGCGGGCACGAGCTCGAGGCCGAGCCATCCGTCCCTGAACAGCCGGGTCAGACCTGCGGCGGGCGAGGGCAGCCGTGGCCAGCTCGTCGGCGAGAAAGCGAGCGGCAAGAGGCGGAGCCGGCGAGGCCGCCGGGGCGGGCTCAGACGCACGGGCGGAACGGCTGCTTGCATGAGTCCGAGGTAGCCCGACCTTCATCACCAAGGGCTCAGCCCGCCGACGCCATGGTCTGACCCGGGTGACGAGGGGGACGCGACGGAGGCTCGGCCTCGAGTTCGTGCCCGCCCTCGCCTCAGGCCTGCTGCGGGGACCCCGCACCCGATCCCTCCAGTCGCGCCTGCAGCAGCCGTGATTGCAGCTGCCCCTGCAGGTTCTGGTCCGGCCTGCCCCTCGGTCGCCTCAACGGTGGATTCAGTCCTCCAGGCGCTGCGGGCGTCCATGCAGGCCCCTTGTGCTGCAGCGCCGGCCGCCTCCGCCGGTGCTGTGTCTAGGTCGCCTCGTCCTCGCCATCGGTTTGGGATGGCGGCCACTCCTCCAACCGGCTCTCACCCTTTGGATGGGCTGCTCTGCGACCCTGCCGTGCTGGTCGAGGGCCTCGGGTCATTGTCGCTGCTGTCGGTTGCCTCGGGTGGCTCCGGCCTCCTCTGCTTCTTCTCCGACCAGATCTGAGCTCTCCGTCGCGTTCTCTCCCTCCTCTACCCTCCTCCCGTCAGCTCCATGGCGTCGGCGGGCTGAGCCCTTGCAGAGATATATATATATGAGAACGTAGGGTGCAGCTGAAACGAAGATCGGCAACGAACACAGCATTATCGGCCAGCCCGGGGGAAAATCAATTATAATCAAGGTTTGTTTTCTTGAACCACTCTATCTTGAGGACTCAGCTCTGAACCTTGTTAATTACGTTCTGTTATCGAAGGGGTGTAAATTAATCACATGTTGATACTTTGTCAGTAACAATTTGAGGCGTTAGTGTAATCATGTCTCTGAAAATGGCGTAAATATGTAGGTTCACCGGGTCAAGCTGTTCATAGTTCAGGCCATGGAAGCTGTAGAAGTAGAATCAAAAGGCGCGCATGGTGACGACCGCCGGACGTCCAGGAATGATCGCCGGAGCTCGTGGGGCTGCACTTTGCTTCTCGGTAACAGCTGCAGCTTTCTCTGTTTTCTTCTCTTAATTTCCTGCTGTGTCATGTCTCATATGTGTGCTTAATGCTCATACAAAAAAAAGACGATGATTAACGTTGCCCTGTTCGATTGATCATGCATGCACGGTGAGCAGTCAACAACAGCTTGCAGTACATGTCCTACTTCGGCTTGTCGACGAACCTGGTGAACTACTTCAAGGTCGAGCTGCACGCCGACAGCAAGTCTGCGGCGAACAGCGTCACCAACTGGGTGGGTACCAGCGCCATCACGCCACTCGCCGCCGCCTACCTTGCCGACTCCTTCCTCGGCAGATACTGGACCATCACCCTCTGCCTCGTCATTTCCGTCGCGGGATACGGGGTGGTGACGGCGAGCGCGTCAGCGGCGCTGCAGAGTGCCGTGTTCTACGCGGGGCTGTACCTGGTGGCCCTCGGCGGCGCGGTGTCGCCGGTCATGGCGTCGTTCGGCGCCGACCAGTTCGGTGACGACGAGTCCGAGCGCGCGCGGCAGAGCTCCTTCTTCAACTGGTTCTACTTCTCCATCAACGTGGGCTCGCTTGTCGGCGGCACCGTGCTGGTGTGGGTGCAGACCGCTCACGGCTGGCCGCTTGGCTACGGCATCCCGGCCCTGCTCAGCGTCCTCGCCGTCGTGCTGTTCAGCGCTGGTACTGGCGCGTACCGCACGCACCAGCCGCCGGCGGGCAGCCCGCTCACCAGGATCGCGCAGGTGGTAGTCGCTGCCGTCAGGAAGTGGGACGTGGAGGCACCGGACGACGTCGCGCTTCTGCACGAGTACGACGGCGAGGATGGCATGTCGGCGATACTGGGGAGCCGCCGCCTCGCGCATACCGACCAGTTCAGGTCAGCGCCCGTTCTAGCTAGCATAGTTTCCACTTCAACCAAGGTTTAAAATAGCGTGCTAAATAAAATAGCGTCGGTCTCCTTTAAACGCTATGGACGCTATATCGTGCTAATTGCATGCTATATTTTAAATAGCGTTTTGAAAAAAATATCAAATGTAGTCTAAAAATAAAGGATTTCTCTAAAAAGTTTGGATATTTAGTCCAAAAAATGACTGAATCATACATACATAGCCACACACAACAAATAGATCTCGAATTTTTCAGAAGGCTAACATCAGTATTCCATAAGGCAACAACATAGTATACATTATTTATTAAAAATCATCAGCATTAGCGATATTAAGTTATAATCTAGAAGAGGAACCAACATATTGCAGTTCATCATCACGAAAAAGTGAAAGTAACTTTGCTTGAAAAAATAGCGCGCTAACGCTATGAAGTTTTAGCACGATATATCATGCTATTTCACAAATAGCGTCATGGCGAGTAAAATTACTAAAATTTAGCGTAGACCCTCTAAATATGCTATTACGTGGTATTAACGGGGAAATAGCGGCTATTTTAAACCTTGATTTCAACTGATATTTTTCTCCTCAGTACGCGTAGGCTAGCTCGTACTCGGGTAGCTAGTCTCCAAGCTTTTTAATTTCTTTCGTTCAAGCTGTCAAGTTCTCGGATGCATGAAGTTAGGAGGGCGTACACGATACACACTTCCATTTTCTAAGAGAGATTTTATAATTGCTCATGAAAGAAGTTCGTCGCATGCACCGCCCAGTCCGTTCCGCGTCGTTTTCCACCATCGGATCTTGTACCAGCAGTCACTTCAATACCGACGCCTCTCCGAAATATCCCAGATTTCATGCATGACTGTTTGGACTTGGAGGTTTGGATACGCTTTCCTGTATTAGTCATGTTACCTTTTACTGAAATTGACGATCATAATAATTCCAGGGAGCCGCCTAAAAAAATGTAACATTCTGCAGATGGTGCAAGCAACTTGAATGATCTCTATAAGTCTGAAATATATATAGTATTAATACCACACAATCCGAGCAATCAGCCAAACTGTACGATACATGCATATCACATCGGTAAATTAACCGATCCATGACTCAGGTTCTTGGACAAAGCGGCGGTGGAGACGGCCGGCGACAAAGCGATGCAGCCGGCTAGCCCATGGCGGCTCTGCACGGTGACGCAGGTGGAGGAGCTCAAGTGCGTGCTGAGACTGTTGCCGGTGTGGGCGTGCGGCATCATCTTTGCGGCGGCGTTCACGCAAATATCCACAACCTTCGTCCTCCAGGGCGATACCCTCGACCCACGCCTTGGCAGCTTTCGTGTGCCTGCCGCCGTGCTCTCAATCTTCGACACCCTCAGCGTCATGCTCTGGGTCCCCCTCTACGACCGCGCCGTCGTCCCGCTCGCACGCCGCCTTACAGGCCATCGCGGAGGGTTCACGCAGCTGGCGCGCATGGGCGTCGGCCTCGTCATCCTCACGGTCGCCATGCTCACCGCCGGTGCACTCGAGGTCGCCCGCCGCCGCGTCCTGTCGCGCCACGGGATGCTCGTCGGCGCGGATGGGGCGGAGTATGTGCCGATGTCGATCTTCTGGCAGGTGCCGCAGTACGTGGTGGTCGGCGCCGCGGAGGTGTTCACCTTCATCGGCCAGATGGAGTTCTTCTACGACCAGGCGCCAGACGCCATGCGGAGCGTCTGCTCGGGGCTTGGCAGCGCGGCGTTCGCGCTGGGCAACTACGCTAGCTCTCTGCTCGTGACTGCCGTAGTGAGCACCACGGCGACGAACGGGCAGCCCGGGTGGATCCCCGATGATATCAACGACGGCCACCTTGACTATTTCTTCTGGCTGCTCGCCATGCTCTGTGTCGGCAACTTTGGTGCCTACCTGCTAATCGCACGGTGGTACAACTACAAAAATACTGTGTATTAATGTACTAGAAGATCACCATGCCTACGTGTAAAATGGAAATGCGTGTCATGGTTTCTTCCTTGGGAATGTGTTCCATCTATGTGTGGATTTAAAGCTCCTGCCATGGATTCTTCTTCATGCCTGATGAGAGTTCCTCCAAACTAATCAAATAGAGGGATACTAGTGTAGTCATTACCATCACTGATGGGAATGCAACCTCTAAAGAGATTCTACAATCTTTCAATATTATCTTTAGGGATAGCTAGTGGTGCACTGCAAGAGCCATTGGTCCTAACCAATTCATCATGCGTTTTCCTACTCCCAGAGAGGTAGAAAGGGCTATCTGTTATGGGTCCTTAATGAAACTCAAGACTGCTGCTACTGTTAGTCTTTCACCCAGGACAGCTTCTGTGGGCGCATAAACCCCTTTACAGAAAACTTGGGTCAAAATTAGCAACATTCCCCTAGACAAAAGATGTGAAGCTAATGTTTTCTATGCTGGTGGACTTATTGGTGTTTCACTTGAGCTTGATGCTTCCACTTTACATAAGCTAGAATATGTCAAGGTTTTGGTTGGCTGCAAAGACATTGAGATGATTCCCCTTACTGCTGAAGGTTGCCTTGGTGATAATTTCTATGATTTCTATTATGAGGTGGATAAGATCATTGTTGTCATGACTCCTAGAAATAATATCAATGTGGATGCTGGTAATTTGGGTGCTCCTGTTGGAGATATGCCCAAGAGGCAATAATAAATGGTTATTATAATATATTTTTGTGTTTATGATAATGTTTACATACCATGCTATAATTGTATTAACCGAAACTTTGATACATGTGTGTTATGTAAACAAAAAAGGAGTCCCTAGTAAGCCTCTTGTATAACTAGCTTGTTGATTAATAGATGATCATAGTTTCATGATCATGAACATTGGATGTTATTAATAACAAGGTTATATCATTATGTGAATGATGTAATGGACACACCCAATTAAGCGTAGCATAAGATCACGTCATTAAGTTATTTGCTATAAGCTTTCGATACATAGTTACCTAGTCATTTCGACCATGAGATCATGTAAATCACTTATACCAGAAGGGTACTTTGATTACATCAAACGCCACTGCGTAAATGAGTGGTTACAAAGGTGGGATTAAGTAATCGAAAAGTATGAGTTGAGGCATATGGATCAACAGTGGGATTTGTCCATCCCGATGACGGATAGATATACTCTGGGCCCTCTCGGTGGAATGTCGTCTAATTAGCTTGCAAGCATATGAATGATTCATAAGAGACCACATACCACGATACGAGTAAAGAGTACTTGTCAGGAGACGAGGTTGAACAAGGTATAGAGATACCGATGATCAAACCTCGGACAAGTAAAATATCACGTGACAACGAGAATCGGTATCGTATGTAAATGGTTCAGTCGATCACTAAAGTCATCGTTGAATATGTGGGAGCCATTATGGATCTCCAGATCCCGCTATTGGTTATTGGTAAGAGAGAGGTCTCAACCATGTCTGCATAGTTCGCGAACCGTAGGGTGACACACTTAAGGTTTGATGTCGTTTAAGTAGATATGGAATATGGAATGGAGTTCGAAGTTTTGTTCGGAGTCTCGGATGGGATCCATGACATCACGAGGAGGTCCGGAATGGTCTGGAGAATAAGATTCATATATAGGAAGTCATATTCCAAGTTTGGAAATGATCGGTGCATTTATGGCGGGTTCTAGAAGGTTCTAGAAAAGTCCGGAAGAAATCACCATGGAAAGTGGAGTCCGGAGGGACTCCACCTTGCATGGCCAGCCAAACCCTAGGGGTGGAGTCCCAGGTGGACTCCACCATAGGTGCCGCCACCCCACTAAGGAAAGGTGGGAGTCCTTGGGTAGGCCCTCCTTGAGTAGGTTTCCCACCTTATGGCAAGTTCTTGAGTTGGGGTCTTATTGAAGACTTGGAGTCTAACTCTTGGGGTTCCACCTATAAAAAGAGGGACAAGGGGAGGGTGGCCGGCCACTCTAGCCTCCACCTTGGCCGCACCCCTTTGAGGGCCGGCGCCCAAGCCCCTCTCCCCAAACCCTAGATACCTCTCCTCCACATACAACTCCCGCATACGCTTAGGCGAAGCCCTGCCGGAGTTCTCCATCACCACCGCCACCACGCCGTCGTGCTGCCGGGATTCCGAGGAGGATCTACTACTTCTGCTGCCCGCTGGAACGGGGAGAAGGACGTCATCTTCATCAACACCGAACGTGTGACCGAGTACGGAGGTGCTGCCCAATTGTGGCACCGTCAAGATCTTCTACGCGCTTTTGAAAGCGGCAAGTGATCATCTTCTGCAACAACGATATCTAATCTCGTAGGCTTTGGAAATCTTCAAGGGTTAGTCTCGTTCATCCCCTCGTTGCTCCTATCTTCTAGATTGCATCTTGGCTTGGATTGTGTTCTCGCGGTAGGAATTTTTTTGTTTTCTATGCTACGAATCCCTACAGTGGTATCAGAGTCAGGTTCTATGCATAGATGGTTGCACGAGTAGAACACAATTGTTTTGTGGGCGTTGATGCTTATGTTGTCTTTAGTTTGAGTACTTTGCATCTTTGTGGCTGTTGGCGTCCGAAACCCACCGGCGAGCAACGACGGGCAACACGTAGAGCCGGGAGGCTCCCGAACGGTTGGCCCTGGTCCCTCGGCGGCAGCCCGCAAAGCTCCGACACGCACGTCCGATGCTGGTGCAAGGGCGTGCCACCTGACCTATACCTGGTCAGAAAGGTGATGGATTGCTTCGCTTAGTTTCCTGCATGGCATACACGTAAACATTAAATACGAGCCTCGATCGGCTCTCAGGTTTTCCTGTGAATCGGCTCGAGGAGCCGATCCACCCATGATTCATATAAGGTCTACGATAACATGGTGGTCCTGCTTGATCAATATAAAGCTAAAACGACCTACGACGATTTAGGGTTTTCACCACATAATCGGAACATCCTACACGTGATTGAGCCTGGCAGCCACGCAAGATGATAATAAGCCAGCCCTAGATGAGGCCTAAAAACCAACATGGAGTTGATTCCCGGAACATCTTATCTAGGGCTAGCAAACTACACCCTACGTGCTACTGGATCCTTCAACCCGTTTGCAAGGCCTAACTATGTAGATATTAAACTAATTCTTGAAGAACAAGGAGCAATCATAACGGATCGGATCTACTAAACAATGATCAAGCAAGGTGCCGCCCTTACACCTAAGATAGGTGTAAAGGCGGCTAGACGTCTAAGGGTTGCATGGATCAAAGCATATAACACGGTAAAACAATGCTAACCCTAACACATCTATGATAACTATGTTGCTCGCCATCAACAAGGCTTCAGCACGAGCAACGCATGAACAACGAATAAACGTATTTGCCTAGATCGCAAGATGCGATCTAGGTAGCATGATGCTTACCGGAAGAAACCTCGAAACAAGGGTTGGCGATGCGCCTAGATTGGTTTGTTGTGAACGTGATTGTTTTTCTCAATAACCCTAGATACATATTTATAGTCCGTAGACTTTCTAACGTGGGAATAATCCCAACCGTGTACGAGCCAAATTCTATCTAACCGACACGTATCCTACTATATTTACAGATACACGGGCAAACTAGCCCAAACTTCTTGTACAAGGCCGATTCATGCATATTTTCCGTGTATATTCTTCAAGCCCATCTTAATCACGGCCCACCTCTGATCCGGTCAGATTCTGGTGATAACACATGCCCCCCTGGTTTTGGAAATGATAATTCCAAAACCACTCTGCTTATCTTCGTCGGGTCATGTCGTGGCAGAGAGCCGTCGCAGTATCCTTCATCATGATGCCTTGCCTTCTCAACTTCTCTGCAAGATTTGATAGCTTTAGCATCACTTCCTCGGAAACTGTAGTGGCATTAAATCTCCACTATACTCCCCTTATTTAACTGTGCCGAACAGTTCGCCTCTTCATCCCCTTGTTCTGTTCTAACCATCGGCACCAAAAAACCCTCTTTCCCTGTAGCAATGTCTTCCTCTTCCTCCGTCTCATCGGGCCTCTCTTTCCAGTCCTCCTTCTCCAGCGACGACTTTCCCCAGCCGCCATTAGTTCAGACGACGACCTGTCCATGACCGACGGGGAGGCAGACCTCCGGTTCCTTATCGAAGGGGAACTGGAGAGCGAGAGCGAGGACGACCTCCACTCCTGGGCGAACTCCACCTCCTCCGACGAGGAGGAGGAGGAAGAAGAAGAGGCGGAGGAGGAGGACAAGGAGGAAGAGGAGGAGGATGACTCCTCCTCCTCCGCTGGGTATCCGCCGGCAAAGCGCTTCCGCGCTTGGGCGGACAGCGACGACGACCATGATGACGAGGAGGAAGAAGCTCCGCCGAGGCGGGGGCAGAGCGAAATTCTCCGGAGTAGCGCCGACGGCAGCTACGATGCCGACGACGAGGCCAGCGGATTAGTAGTATAGGATTAGTAGTTCCTGAGCAATCGACTCTTCTTTTGTTCCTCCTTTCTTGAGCAATCGGCTCTTCATTGTAAAAAACCCCTCTTATTAATGAAGAAGTGCTCCCAATCAATTTTTTGCCGATAGTCAAAGTCAGAGAATCCCCAAAAGAGTCGATGGCACCGCATCAGCCTTTACCATAAAACGCGAGTAAGGCCAACCCAGTTGCCCCTTCAAACGGTAACCTGCGACCTCCATCTGAGAAAGCAAACTCAGATCCCCAAATCGCCGCCCAAGCAGATCCAACTCACGGCCACACGAATCTCAGATCTCAACCGCGCCATCCCAACTCCACAGCGCATCCAATGGCGGAATCATCCAACGCCAACGCCATGGTCTCCGGTCTGAAGGTAATCCTTAACCGCCCCTCGCCATCCGAGTAAATGTTAGGATTAACAGCAAACACCTGAATTAATGTCCCATTTCGTTATTAATTTTAGGTTTCAGACATCCTGCCGCATCCTTCTCTCCCAAATTCTATGTGTCTTGGCCCCCGTTCTTCCGAGAGTCCCGCTCACTTAATCTCATGCGAGGCCAACAGAATCCCCTTCGTGAACCAAAATTTAGATCTGACTTCCTGGGCCGACTGCCTGCGAGCCTGGCCTAATCCTCCTGAGGGTTGGGTGGAATGGTACAGTAGAGTGTCTAAAACCCATTATGGCACCTGGGAAACAATAGGGATAGCCGATGCCTTGTCATTATCATTGTCTCCTCTTGAAAAGAATGAGAACATTCTGAAAACCATCGGCTACTTCTGGTCTGATGCACTGAATTGCTTCATGTTCGGCCATGGCCCTATGACACCAACTCTGCTGGACGTGGCCATGGTCACAGACCTAGACATTGCATCCTCAAGCCCCTCTGCTTTTAAGCTGCCAAAGGTCCCTTTCACCCTTTCCTCCAAAACAGAGTGCACAAAGGGGTGCCTACCTCAGACGTTACATGAAAACCAAAGGCCCCGTGAGAGAGAGAACACACGGCCTTCTTGAACTTCTGGTTGGAGCACTTCATATTCTGTGGCCCCTCACTTGCCCCAACCAAGAATTACCTCTCCCTGGCCTATGAACTTGCCAAAGGCACTCAGCTTGGCATCGGCAAACTATTCCTTGGAGAGGTCTATCGATCTCTTCAACTGATGTCTGTCAAATTGTTCTCCCAAAAGACAGTTAAAACAGAGGCCCCTGGTGGTTTATTCAGTTATGGGCTCAGCTGTACTTCCAGAACCAGATCCCAAACTTCCCACCTTTGGCCACCACCTTCCCAGATGCTAATGGGAAGGAGATCCGATGCACTAGCTATGGCCAAGCTCTGTATAGCCTCCCAGGCAGCAGGCTGATCCCTAAGGAAGCATCAGAGTGGTTCAGGATTTTCTTCCAAGGCTTGGACAACCCCCTGTTCTTTCCTTATACTGAGTCTGAGAACTTTGAGAATCCAGTCTCCTTTAGATTAGACAGCTTTGCCGATGACCTCAGCACTCGGCACTTGTACTCTATCATGATCCGTCCTTACTTTCTCCCAGTTGGCATGAGTACCTCAAAAAGGATCATCAAGCCTGGTTATGAGTCTTACCAACCGGTGGTAGTAGCCCGGCAGTTTGGTCTCGGGCAAGTGTCTCCACACTTCTTTCTTCATCACCTGACAGCAAGCAGAGCGGAACTGTCTGACATCCTTACTGGCCAAAGGTGCTATTCCTTCTTTGACGCTCTGGCCATTCCAATTCCTCACAACCTCCGTTTCACCACCACTACCGATGGTTTTGAGACTTGGTGGTCCATGTGGAAGACCCACGCCTTCAGAAGAGCTCTAGGACCGTTGCTGAAGCAACTTGATGCCGAATACGACGTTCCTGCAGACCAGGTACTATTACTTATAAATTTCTTGCAATGGCTCATGATGATTGTCTTGTAACCTGGCTCTATCTCTTTGCAGCAACAAGATGGCCCAGAACCCATGCAAGCCGATGGCTCCCCCTTCAAATTCTTTCCACCAGCCCCGGTGGTTCTCTTCTGCCAGAGCTCGCCACCCCTGAAGAAGGTTATAATGCAGAGCCAGCCGATTTCACCGAAATCGGCTCCCAAGAGTAAAGCATCCTCGGGGCCAGTTGCCCCCCGAGCCTCAATCCAGGCGAGGAAGGCAGTGAGGAAAGTAGCTGCCAACAAGACCCTGAAGCGCAAAGCTCCTATTCCTGCTCAAGAAAGCTTGCACGTAAGCTGATTTGTGCCTTGACTAAATTTATCTGTCCTCCCAGTCTTTTGCAACATGCTTGTACTTCTTTTTATAGTCTTCCACCGAGGAGAATTCCAGTGGGGCGGCACAGTCCAGCCAAAGGGACTCGAGCCCGGGCAACTCCGGGAGAACCACCACACAGAGCCAGACGGACTCGCCAGCATCGGCTTCTAAGAAAAGGTCGACTCCCGAACCTACTGCTTTTCAAGCTCTGATCAAAACAGGGTCACGCGTGAAGCGTCGATGCGTCAAGAGGGCTCACAAAGACCCACGAGTTTCCTCGCCAAGCCAGGAGGTTTCAAATGTAATTACTCCACTGGTTCATATTTCATGCCGTCCCATTGCTACTCGGATCGGCTCACCATTTCTTTTGCAGACTAATGAGACCTCTAGCGGGGACGTCGAAGAAATACTGATGCCATCCGCCACGCTAGACCTAGCAACTTCAAAGAGCGTGGCTGACAAAGTGGCCGACCTAGCCAAGTCCACGGAAAAGCCGATCACCACAACATCGGCTGTCCCTCCTATCTTGGGAGAGGTACACTCCATTCCTTCGGCTCTACCCTTTTCTTTCGCTATATGCTAATGCTGTTCTTGTTCATCTGTCAGTGTTGTGATCTCTCAAGCTTGCTGACGTTCGACCCTGAATCCATCGAACCAGCTACTTCCAAGGTGAAGAGCCAAGTCAGCACGGCCCATGGTCCACTCCAGCGTCTCAAGGCTTTGCTCTCCTCCTCATTTGAGACCCTGGTTGAAAACCCCGAGGAAGTAAAGGGCATTCTTGAAGACATTCAGCCCCATCTCCCAGTGACACTGCAGGTGAAACTTTGGCCAGCTGTGACTCTGTCGGTCTTGAGTCAAGGGTGCAGTCGGCTCGTCAAACAATTAACCTTCGCCACGCCCGGCTACCGTTGAGCCGATATTGAGACAAGTGTCAACGGCTCAACGAGAAAAAGGCTGCTTTGGACACCAAAGCGACACCTCCGCCAACGAGTGCCGAACTCGGAACCTGCGTGAGGAAGCGGAGAACCTTGAAGGAGGGTCGGGGTGACCAAGCAGCTTATCCAGACAAGGAAGCCCTTATTGCCCGCTCTCAAGAGGAAGCAAAGGCCTCACATTGATCTGAAGACCGATCTGGCTGAAATTTGTGCCACGACGGTCGGTGGTGACGGGCAAAGACGAGGACGATGAGGCTGAGATCGCCGAGGTGGATCGTATCCGTGCGACGCCCTTCATGCCCTCAACGCGTTTCTTCGGTAGAGCCTCTCCGTGTAAACGATAAATGCTTTGCTGAACTTGTACCTCTAGAGTCGATGGCTGTGCATCGGCTTTTATTCCGAAGTCGATGTCTTTGCATCGGCTGTACTTGTATACTGTTGTCTTTGGATATTTTCTCAAGTCGATGTCTGCATCGGTGTGACTTGCATGTACATTTTTTCTTGGCGATTTTCTCAATATTTCACTACCCATGTATCGCACATGTTCATCGATTAGGTGCCCCCGAGCCGAATCTGTCAGGTTACTGCAGATATCGGCTCTGCAGTCATCCAAAGAACTATACTTGAACATCGGCTCTATCATGACCAATGTCGATTTCTTCTAGCTCATCAGCCGATGTAAACCCATACCCTAGCTTTCCGTCACCTGTTAGATCGACACTGAACACAGGCAAAATGTATGGCGAGGATAATATGGGCCGATTGCTGGAATCGGCCCCCATTTTGATTGCATTGCTCAATGAAGGTTTACATCTTGTTCGTTCTTTATTATGACTACGTGACATGCTTGAGACAAGATCATCACTTTTTATTTTTTGGGGCCGATCGCAGGGATCGGCCTTGCCACGTATGTCCATAGCCTTTGCTCTTGTTACACGGTCAGGCCGGTGGATAAGACCAGCCTCACCCCATTTTGTCACGTCGATGCGCTCGTGTCGTCCAAAGTGATGCCGGAGAGTGGCTCTTGGCTGCCGTCTCCCAAACGTTCATGCCAGCCGTTGAAATCTCGGCTGAGTCATCTGCGTGTGACCTCTACTTCATCTCCATCCCATTGTATTAAGCATTGGTGCATCATGGATGGAATGCAACAGTTGGCGTGGATCCAATCTCTCCCTAGCAGGACAGCATAGGTGCTCTTGCTATCGACGATGAAGAATGTCGTAGGGATGGTTTTCCTCCTACGGTCAGATCCACGTTGAGAACACCTTGTGCTTCAGATGCTTGGCCATTGAAATCGGCTGTGTGACGTTGGTCTTGATCGGATCCGAGCTAGAGCGTCCCAAACGACGTAGCATGGAGTATGGCATGATGTTGACGCCGCTCCGGTGTCCACCAGCATCTTGTTGACATGCTGCCCATTGATATAACCTCGTAAGTGCAGGGCCTGTCTGTAGCTTCTTTCTCGTGGCTTCTCAAAGATACCGGCCGTGCAGTCAAGTTGTGCAGTGCCTCGTCTGTTCCAGGAGCACAAAACTCAGCGCGGGATGAACACCATGTTTGTGCCGGCCGATGTCTCATCATCGGCTTTCTTTTGTTTGGGCGCCACTCTGTGTGGTCGACCCTCTTCGTCCAGAGTTCGCTGAATTTTCGCGGCTAGATCAGGCCGCGCTTTTCTCAACGTGTGCAGGTATAACCTTTCGGCTTCCTCCAGGCCACGTAGTCGCTGAACCCTATGCTTTTGGGAACGGCTGAGTCCATCAGGGCACCATGATGCGTGTGGTTGACACGTCCGTTGGGAACCCCAAGAGGAAGGTGTGATGCGCACAGCGGCAAGTTTCCCTCAGTAAGAAACCAAGGTTTAATCGAACCGGTAGGTAAACACGTTGAAGGTTGATGGCGGCGGGATGTAGTGCGGCGCAACCAGAGCGGCGCCAACGTGGAACCGCACAACACAACCAAAGTACTGCCAGCAAGCAGTGAGGTTGTCAAATCTCACCGGCTTGTTTGTAACAAAGGATTAGATGTATAGTGTGGGTGATGATTGTTTGCGAGCCATTAGAGCAAGTATTACGATGGTGTATTTCATATAGAGTGGACCGGGGTCCCAGATTACTAGAGGTATCTCTCCCATAAGATAAACTGACATGTTGGGTGAACAAATTAGAGTTGGGCAATTGACAAATAAAGAGGGCATGACCATGCATACATATTATGATGAGTATTGTGAGATTTAGTTGGGCATTACGACAAAGCACATAGACCGCTATCATGCATCTATGCCTAAAAAGTCACCTTGAGGTTATCATAGAACCCCCTCCCGGTATTAAGTTACTAACAACGAGACAATTGCATTAAGTATTACGCGTAATGTAATCAGGTGACTACATCCTCGAACATAGCACCAATGTTTTATCCCTAGTGGCAACAGCACATCCATAATCTTAGAGATTTCTGTCACTTCCCAGATTCACGGAGACATGAACCCACTATCGAGCATAAATACTCCCTCTTGGAGTTACAAGCATCTACTTGGAGCATCTACTAGTAACGGAGAGCATGCAAGATCATAAACAACACATAGACATAACTTTGATAATCAACATAACAAGTATTCTCTATTCATCGGATCCCAACAAACGCAACATATAGAATTACAGATAGATGATCTTGATCATGTTAGGCAGCTCACAAGATCCGACAATTAAGCACAATGGGAGAAGACAACCATCTAGCTACTGCTATGGACCCATAGTCGGGGGTGAACTACTCACTCATCACTCCGGAGGCGACCATGGCGGCGTAGAGTCCTCGGGGAGATGATTCCCTCTCCGGCGGTGCGGGCGATCTCCTGAATCCCGAGATGGGATTAGGCGGCGGCGTCTCTGAAGGTTTCCGTATCGTGGCTCTGGGTTTCGCGATGGAGGCTTTAAGTAGGCGGAAGGGCAGGTCAGGAGGCGGCACGGGGGCCCACACCACGGGGGCGCGCGGCCGGGACGGGGCCGCCGCCCCAGGGTGTGGCCACCTCGTGGCCCCACTTTGTCTCTCCTTCGGTCTTCTGGAAGCTTCGTGGCAAAATAGGACCCTGGCGTTGATTTCGTCCAATTCGAGAATATTTCGTTACTAGGATTTCTGAAACCAAAAACAGCGAAAACAAAACTGGCACTTCGGCATCTTGTTAATAGGTTAGTTCCGGTAAAATGCCTGAATATGACATAAAGTGTGCATAAAACATGTAGATAACATCAATAATGTGGCATGGAACATAAGAAATTATCGATACGTCGGAGACGTATCGCAGCATCCTAGCTTAGTTCTGCTCGTCCCGAGGCGGGTAAAACAATAACAAGATAATTTCTGAGGTGACATGCCATCATAACCTTGATCATACTATTTGTAAAGCATATGTAGCGAATGCAGTGATCAAAACAATGTATATGACATGAGTAAACAAGTGAATCATATAGCAAAGACTTTTCATGAATAGTACTTCAAGACAAGCATCAATAAGTCTTGCATAAGAGTTAACTCATAAAGCAATAATTCATAGTAAAGGCATTGAAGCAACACAAGGAAGATTAAGTTTCAGCGGTTGCTTTCAACTTGTAACATGTATATCTCATGGATATTGTCAACATAGAGTAATATAATAAGTGCAATATGCAAGTATGTAGGAATCAATGCACAGTTCACACAAGTGTTTGCTTCTTGAGGTGGAGAGAAATAGGTGAACTGACTCAACAATGAAAGTAAAAGAATGGTCCTCCATAGAGGAAAAGCATCGATTGCTATATTTGTGCTAGAGTTTTGATTTTGAAAACATGAAACAATTTTGTCAGCGGTAGTAATAAAGCATATGTATCATGTAAATTATATCTTACAAGTTGCAAGCCTCATGCATAGTATACTAATAGTGCCCGCACCTTGTCCTAATTAGCTTGGACTACCGGATCATCGCAATGCACATGTTTTAACCAAGTGTCACAAAGGGGTACCTCTATGCCGCTGTACAAAGGTCTAAGGAGAAAGCATTGGATTTCTCGCTATTGATTATTCTCAACTTAGACATCCATACCGGGACAACATAGACAACAGATAATGGACTCCTCTTTTATGCATAAGCATGTAACAACAATTAATAATTTTCTCATATGAGATTGAGGATATATGTCAAAAACTGAAACTTCCACCATGGATCATGGCTTTAGTTAGCGGCCCAATGTTCTTCTCTAACAATATGCATGCTTAACCATAAGGTGGTAGATCTCTCTTACTTCAGACAAGACGAACATGCATAGCAACTCACATGAAATTCAACAAAGAGTAGTTGATGGCGTCCCCAGTGAACATGGTTATCGCACAACAAGCAACTTAATAAGAGATAAAGTGCATAAGTACATATTCAATACCACAATAGTTTTAAGCTATTTGTCCCATGAGCTATATATTGCAAGGTGAATGATGGAATTTTAAAGGTAGCACTCAAGCAATTTACTTTGGAATGGCGGAAATACCATGTAGTAGGTAGGTATGGTGGACACAAATGGCATAGTGGTTGGCTCAAGTATTTTGGATGCATGAGAAGTAATCCCTCTCGATACAAGGTTTAGGCTAGCAAGGCTATTTGAAAAAAACACAAGGATGAACCAGTGCAGCAAAACTCACATAAAAGACATATTGTAAACATTATAAGACTCTACCGTCTTCCTTGTTGTTCAAACTCAATACTAGAAATTATCTAGACCTTAGAGAGACCAAATATGCAAACCAAATTTTAGCATGCTCTATGTATTTCTTCATTAATGGATGCAAAGTATATGATGCAAGAGCTTAAACATGAGCACAACAATTGCCAAGTATCACATTACCCAAGACATTATAGCAAGTTACTACATGTATCATTTTCCAATTCCAACCATATAACAATTTAACGAAGAAGAAACTTCGCCATGAATACTATGAGTAAAGCCTAAGGACATACTTGTCCATATGCTACAGCGGGCGTGTCTCTCTCCCATAAAGTGAATGCTAGGATCCATTTTATTCAAACAAAACAAAAACAAAAACAAACCGACGCTCAAGAAAAGCACATAAGATGTGATGGAATAAAAATATAGTTTCGGGGAGGAACCGATAATGTTGTCGATGAAGAAGGGGATGCCTTGGGCATCCCCAAGCTTAGACGCTTGAGTCTTCTTGAATATGCAGGGGTGAACCCGGGGCATCCCCAAGCTTAGAGCTTTCACTCTCCTTGATCATGTTGCATCATACTCCTCTCTTGTTCCTTGAAAACTTCCTCCACACCAAACTTAGAACAACTCATTAGAGGGTTAGTGGACAATAAAAATTAACATGTTCAGAGGTGACATAATCATTCTTAACACTTCTGGACATTGCATAAAGCTACTGGACATTAATGGATCAAAGAAATTCATCAACATAGCAAAAGAGGCAATGCGAAATAAAAGGCAGAATCTGTCAAAACAGAACAGTTATTGACGAATTTATCGAGGCACCAGACTTGCTCAAATGAAAATGCTCAAATTGAATGAAAGTTGCGTACATATCTGAGGATCACTCACGTAAATTGGCATAATTTTCTGAGTTACCTACAGAGAAAACAGCCCAGATTCGTGACAGCAAAGAAATCTGTTTCTGCGCAGTAATCCAAATCTAGTATGAACTTTTCTATCAACGACTTTACTTGGCACAACAAAACACTAAACTAAGATAAGGAGAGGTTGCTACAGTAGTAAACAACTTCCAAGACACAAAATAAAACAAAGTACTGTAGTAAAAACATGGGTTGTCTCCATAAGCGCCTTTCTTTACGCCTTTCAGCTAGGCGCAGAAAGTGTGTATCAAGTATTATCGAAGGGTGGTGCTCTTCAGCGGGTGTGGAGTTTTCTCAACCAGGCATAGTATATTAGATACATAAGTTTTAGCATCTCCCTTTTCATTAGTCTTAGGCTTGCTACTCTCATCAAACAAATTTTCAGGGAACAAGCCAAGCATAGTTATTTTCTAGTGCATCATTCATTGCTAGGAGCTTACATGGTATTGGTGCTTTGATCTCCCCACCATCATTAATATTATTAGTGTACTTTATTCTATCCATATCCATCTTTTCAAGGAGACTAACAAAATTGGTATAAGAACCAAGCATATTATATTTAGCAAAGACCTTTCTAGCCTCTCTTGCTAGACCACCAAATTCTCTAAGGAGGGTTTCTAAAACAAAATCTTTCTTTCCCCTTCTTCTATCACCAAGTGTGAGAAACATGTGTTGGATTATAGGATTGAGATTAACAAATTTAGTTTCCAACATGCGAACTAAAGCGGCAGCAGCAATTTCATAAGTAGGAGCAAGGTCTACCAAGTGTCTATCCTCAAAATCGTCAATGGTACTAACATGGTTGAAAAATTCCTCTATATTATTTCTCCCAACTATAGACCCACGTCCTACCGGTATGTCTTTTGTGGTAAAATTAAAAGGAAACATGATGAATCAAGTAAAGTAAATGCGAGTAACTATTTTTTTTTGTGTTTTTGATATAGCAAACAAGATAGCAAGTAAAGTAAAACTAGCAACTAATTTTTTTGTATTTTGATTTAGTGCAGCAAACAAAATAGTAAATAAAACTAAGCAAGACAAAAACAAAGTAAAGAGATTGGGAAGTGGAGACTCCCCAGCGTATCTTGATCTCCCCGCAACGGCGCAAATTTGCTTGATGCGTGTGGTTGACACGTTCGTTTGGGAACCCAAGAGGAAGGTGTGATGCGCACCAGCAGTTTCCTCCGTAAGAAACCAAGGTTTAATCGAACCGGTAGGAGTCAAGAAGCACGTTGAAGGTTGATGGCGGCGGGATGTGGTGCGGCGCAACACCGGAGATTCCGGCGCAACGTGGAACCTGCAACACAACCAAAGTACTTTGCCCCAACGAAACAGGTGAGGTTGTCAATCTCACCGGCTTGCTGTAACAAAAGGATTAGATGTATAGTGTGGGTGATGATTGTTTGCGAGAAAACGTTAGAACAAGTATTAGGTAGATTGTATTTAGGTATAGAGAATTGGGCCGGGGTCCACGGTTCACTAAATTATCTCCCATAAGATAAACAGCATGTTGGGTGAACAAATTACAGTTGGGCAATTGACAAATAAAGGGCATGACCATGCACATACATATTATGATGAGTATTGTGAGATTTAGTTGGGCATTACGACAAAGTACATAGACCGCTATCCGGCATGCATCTATGCCTAAAAGTCCACCTTCAGGTTATCATCCGAACCCCCTCCGGTATTAAGTTACAAACACGAGACAATTGCATTAAGTATTGCGCGTAATCAGTGACTACATCCTCGAACATAGCACCAATGTTTTATCCTAGTGGCAACGACATCCATAATCTTAGAGATTTTGACTTTCCCCAGGTTCACGGAGACATGAACCCACTATCGAGCATAAATACTCCCTCTTGGAGTTACAAGCATCTACTTAGGCCAGGCATCTACTAGTAACGGAGAGCATGCAAGATCATAAACAACACATAGACATAACTTTGATAATCAACATAACAAGTATTCTCTATTCATCGGATCCCAACAAACGCAACATATAGAATTACGGATAGATGATCTTGATCATGTTAGGCAGCTCACAAGATCCGACAATTAAGCACAATGGGGAGAAGACAACCATCTAGCTACTGCTATGGACCCATAGTCCAGGGTAGACTACTCACACATCACGCAGGACGTTTCAGCGGCGCGTAGAGTCCTCAGGAGATGATTCCCTCTTCGGCGGGTGCCGGAGGCGATCTCTGAATCCCCGAGATGGGATTGGCGGCGGCGGCGTCTCGGAAGGTTTTCCGTGTCGTGGCTCTCTGTACTAGGGGTTTCGCGACGGAGGCTTTAAGTAGGCGGAAGGGCAGGTCGGGAGGTGGCACGAGGGCCCACACCACGGCGCGGCGGCCGGGGGCCGCGCCGCCTAGGGTGTGGCCCACTCGTGGCCTTCGTCTCCTC
Organism: Lolium multiflorum; assembly: GCA_030979885.1. Taxonomy (NCBI): domain Eukaryota; kingdom Viridiplantae; phylum Streptophyta; class Magnoliopsida; order Poales; family Poaceae; genus Lolium; species Lolium multiflorum. Next base: position 309,411,599 of record CM061749.1, read on the forward strand.
TTCGGTCTTCTGGAAGCTTCGTGGCAAAATAGGACCCTGGGCGTTGATTTCATCCAATTCAGATTTCGTTACTAGGATTTCTGAAACCAAAAACAGCAGGAACTGGCATCGGCATCTTGTTAATAGGTTAGTTCAGAAAATGCACTGAATATGACATAAAGTGTGCATAAAACATGTAGATAACATCAATAATGTGGCATGGAACATAAGAAATTATCGATACGTCGGAGACGTATCACACCACCTTGGCTGGTGGTACTTATCTTCTTCTTCTTCATCGTCATCTTCTAACTCCTCGAGATCTTCCACCCGAGAGGACTCAACTTGTTCCGAGATGGAGAGGCCCTAGACGTTTGAACAACCGACCGTCTCACATGCCCTCTTCTTAAATACCTTACCGGCGATTGCCGGTGTGGCAATCGGCTCACCTGAATCCAGGAGTGCTTAAAGAAGGGACATCCGTGCCTGTCCACGTCGTCCTGCTCTCTTGACTTCTCCTTGGCATGGCGCTCATATCTTTCCTTGTCTCGATCATGCCGACGATATCTCCTGGCGTCCCTGCTAGCCAGACGATCTCTTTCGTCGTCGTCGTTGTATCGCCGGCGCTGGTCGTACTGATGCACATATTTGTTGAGGAGATGATCAGAGAGAGGTCATTAATATCGCACATTCTTCACTTCTCCCTCTGTGATGTAGCGCTTGCCATCGTGTCGGAGCCGATCGCGTGGAACGGCTCCTCTTTGTCCTTGCCACTAGTGGCTGCCCTCGTCTGTCCTTGCGTGGTGCAGGCCCTACCATGTTAATGCTGAACGAGAAACCTGGCTGGCACCTCCGAGGTAAGCGTACTCCACCATGTTAACAGCGGGGAAGGGGTGTGTGTCGACTTTCATGGCGTGCGGTTGAAAATTAGACGACCTTGTTCTATCGCCATTTGGATCTCCGCCCACCCTGCGAGTCGTTGGTGGTATGGGTGAACGTGTTATGCCACTTGCGGTATGGCTTTCCATTCAGCTCTGTGCGGGGATTTTGAGGCCTTCGGGTAACTTTAAGCTGCTTCTCCTTAAGTAAGAGGTCGAAAATTTGCTCCGCTTTGCCACGTCGAAGTCAAACCCTCTTGGAGGACCTTGTGGTTTAACCCACTTGCGGGGACACGGGGCTTGCCCCGAGTCCATTCAGCCAACGCTACACCTTAATCTCCCAGCCTTCATCTTCTCTGTCTCAACCAGGACTACCGCACGCTTGAATTTGTCTGGTACAACTGCGGGTGCCATTTGTTCATATAATGAGTTTAGAACCATATCCCGATGAAGGTAATCGCGAGAAGCCATATCCTTGATCGGCGATGCGAGACCCACCACCGCCAACTATTGCTTCCTTTTCAGTCAAACGAGCCAAATAGCATCGGTTCCTAATGGTCTGGCGCCTGGATGTATTCCGACACTGTTTCTCCGCGGCATGCATTACTTGGGCTAGATCGGCAATGCCAGCCTGGAAACCTCTGAGTTACTGCATATGGAGCTGCTCTTCCATCTGCTTCCAAGTGGATTGAATCTGGTGAGGTGTACCACCAGAAGCCGATCTGTGAGGGGTATGCGAAGAACCTCACACGTAGTGCATCTGATGCTGAGATCTGGCCAGCTGCGCCAAATATCGGCTCACATGCTCGATTGAAGCTGGAGCCATCCGACCCACTAAACTTGGGAAAATTCAGGAGCCGATATTTGGGTGGTAGTTGGATCAAATCGTACTCGTTGGGGTACGGCTTGGAATAGCCGAGAGTGCCCTCCTTTTCGGCACCATGCCGAACTGGTCTCTCAGATCGCGCGATCTGATCCGCGGTACTCGCTGCCGGGAGCTTGGGTCGTTGAGTGGCATACTTAGCTAGCCACGCTTGCTTCTCAAGATCTGAGCTAACCAGGAGTTGGGCTTTGGAGGTTTGTTGGAGTGGCATACTAGCTCCGCACCTTCTCAAGATCTGATCCGAAGCCCCTCTGCATTTCCGAAAACCCTAACATTGCGGTGCGGTTGCGTGAGTGCGGTTACTGCCCGGCACGTATGTGCACGTGTATCCGTGAGGGATCTCCTTAGGCGTCTCATACAAGAACTGGTAATCGCTAGGATCGCCCGGTCTTGTAGACGACATGCCGGTGAACTCGCTTCAGTGCTATGCGTGAATGGCAGCGGTCTGATGCAGTGGTATCTCTCCTTGGTGAGTCCCTAGAGCAGGTCTGGACGGACTGATGCCTCATGATTTTCTGGATCACCCGAACGCGACACGCTCAAAGCGTTCACCGGCTCTCAGAATGGCGGTGTAGCGAATGAGCTACCATGTGATTAACCTCCCGCCGCAGAGACCTGTGCGTTCCTCTGAAGGAGTGACGGTTCTACTCCATCGAGCGCGCCTTCGGTGAGAACCCTTTCCACTGATGCCGTGTGAGCGGGTCCTCGGAAGAGCCGATAAGGTCGGCAAGATAGCTTTGACATCATCATACTTCTTCTTGAGCTCCTCGGGGGATCTTCGTACGTATTGGATCTTCATATCTCAGATGCGAGATGACGATGCGGTTGATGTCGAAGACTTGTCCCACCGGCGTGCAGTGTTGGCATCAGAACCCTGGGCGACAACGACGGGCAGCACGTAGAGCCGGAGGCTCCCGAGCTAGGTTGGCCCTGGTCCCTCGGCGACGGCCGCAAAGCCTCGGCACGCACGTCCGATGCGGGTGCAGGGCGTGCCACCTATACCTGGTCTGGAAGGTGATGGATTGCTTCGCTTAGTTTCCTGCATGGCATACACGTAAACATTAAATACGAGCCTCGATCGGCTCTCAGGTTTCCCTGTGAATCGGCTCGAGGAGCCGATCCACCCATGATTCGTATAAGGTCTACGATAACATGGTGGTTGCTTGATCAATATAAAGCTAAAACGACCTACGACGATTTAAGGTTTTCACCACATAATCGGAACATCCTACACGTGATTGAGCCTGGCAGCCACGCAAGATGATAATAAGCCAGCCCTAGATGAGGCCTAAAAACCAACATGGAGTTGATTCCCAGAACATCTTATCTAGGGCTAGCAAACTACACCCTACGTGCTATTGGATCCTTCAACCCGTTTGCAAGGCCTAACTATGTAGATATTAAACTAATCCTTGAAGAACAAGGATCAATCATAACGGATCGGATCTACTAAACAATGATCAAACAAGGTGCCGCCCTTACACCTAAGATAGGTGTAAGGCGGCTAGACGTCTAAGGGTTGCATGGACGAAAGCATATAACACGATAAAACAATGCTAACCCTAACACATCTATGATAACTACGTTGCTCGCCATCAACAAGGCTTCAGCACGAGCAACGCATGAACAACGAATAAACGTATACTGCCTAGATCGCAATCTAGGCAGCATGATGCTTACCCGGAAGAAACCCTCGAAACAAGGGGTTGGCGATGCGCCTAGATTGGTTTGTTGTGAACGTGATTGTTGTTTTACTCAATAACCCTAGATACATATTTATAGTCCGTAGACTTTCTAACGTGGGAATAATCCCAACCGTGTACGAGCCAAATTCCATCTAACCGACACGTATCCTACTATATTTATAGATACACGGGCAAACTAGCCCAAACTTCTTGTACAAGGCCGATTCATGCATATTTTCCGTGTATATTCTTCAAGCCCATCTTAATCACGGCCCACCTCTGATTCGGTCAGATTCTGGTGTTAACAGTGGCATAGTGGGATGAAGCGGCTCGAGCTAACTTTACATGACCACGTTCATGAGATTTGCTCCATGCTCAAATGAGACTTGTGTGCATAAGTGGCTTTGCGGGTATCTATCTCTCTCCTACTATATTGAAGATTCAATTTACTCTTCTATTGACAACACTAGTATCACCGTTGTGGTTCATGTTCGTAGTTAGATTAGATCTCACTCGAAAACCCTAAACCACGTAAAATATGCAAACCAAATTGAGGCAATCTAACTTGTTTTTGCAGGGTTTAGTGATGTGATATGGCCATAATGTGATGAATATGTATGAGATGATCATTATTGTATTGTGGCAACCGTCAGGAGCCTTATGGTTGTCTTTAAATTTCATGTTGAGTAATATTTCAAAGTAGTTGTAATAGTTGCTACATGAGGTGAACAACCATGAAGGCGGTGCCATGGACCTTGGCCCGAAGATGGTGGAGATCATGCCCGTTGATGATGGAGATCGTATCAGTGCTTTGGAGATGAAGATCAATGTAGACTAAAGGGCCATATCATATCACATATGAATTGCATGTGATGTTAATCCTTTATCATCTTATTTTGCTTAGATTGTGATAGCATTATAAGGTGATCCTCACATTAATATCAAGATAATAAAGTGTTCTCCCCTGTATATGCCCCGTTGATATAGTTTGTCGTTGAAGCATCTCGTGATGATCGAGTGTGATAGACTCAGCGTTCACATACAACGGGTGTAATGTTGCACACGCGAATACTTGGGTTTGCTTGACGAGTCTGCATGTACGGACATGGCCTCGGGACAACGAAAGAGAGGTTGAACACGAGTCATATAGATGATATGATCAACATGTTGATGTTCACCATTGAAGCTACATCATCTCCGTGATGATCGGTTTTGGTGTAGTGGATTTGGATCGTGTACCACTTAACAACTATGGGGGATGTTGTATTAAGTGGGAGTTCATTAGTAATTAGATTAAAACATGAACTAATTATCATAAACATCGTCTAAGTAGTATTTTGAATTAATTTATAGAATTGGCATCCATTTTCTACCATGCGCTAGTCTTATAATTGAGATAGAAATATTGTTAATATCTGATAAGAAACTTTACGGACTGGTACCGTATTGTTAAAGAATCAAATGATTAAGTCCTATTGCAAACTTTTAGTAAACCTCACATTGTTAATTCAAAGAGCTATGGTTTCAATTAGTACCTAAAGTCATCTTGTCTCCGTGAAACTTGAAGTTCAAATCTGTTTGAAAAGTAAGGAGCTGAAAATTTTGTTTTCAGAAATAAGCGAGGTATAAGATATATGTGATATCTAAGAACTTGTTGCAAGGTGATAGAATATAATTTGGTGAGACTACATAAACTCATAAGTTTTATGGGAATGTATGAAGGTTGAAGACGCCAGGCATCCCAATCCTCCAACTATTGGGGCACTAACGATATTCGCATATCCATGAAGTGATCGTCCTTAGTATGCACCGCTGCTAAGACTCGTAGTTTCGAAGCATCACGTGATGATCGGGTGTTATAGATTCTACGTGTGCATACAATGGGTGCAAGCCAGATTTGCATATGCGAATACACTTTACGAGCCTAGCATGTACGGACATGATCTCGAAAAGTCGTCATGATATGATGGATAAAATTATGAGTGAAATTGTTCATCATATTACAAAGTTACTAATAGTAAAATCTGAAACACTTGTCATATGATGATCAACTTCAGAAAAATAGTTATTGGTATTTGACCAACAAACCTAGAATTTGTGAAAGTGAAGTGTTTTCTGAGAATGAGGAAAGCTAAAAGGGAATCTACAAAAGATATTTTGGAAAAAGAAAAAGACTAGAAAGTCTAGCTCGGTGTATATAAATGATATACATGTTATGAGTGTATTCTAGTTTGGTCACACAATGAAATTCTTGGGTATCTGTACCATATTGGTTGGTATGAAGTGTCATACAAAACAACGCAATACAAGAATACAATGGCCTAAGTGACTGACAAGGAATATGATAGGAGTGCACGTCTGGAACAAAAATAAAATGTTATTATATTCGTCGTTGGCATTCTATCTAGCCCTTAGAATTTATAATAAAAACTTAATAATTGTTATTTTGTTCTGGTCAAAACGAAAACATTGAGTTGTTCAAATTATGACATTACTCCATGTACGATGGATAAGTTATTATAAATCTTAATGGTGAAACACACGTGCATAATACTGACGCTAAAATGCCATAAGGCAAATGATTTGAATTCCACTTATTTGTGGAACCGCTATTTATGCCATGTTAGAAAGGAACGCATGAAGGAACTCCATGCAAATGGATTTTTGGAGTAATTTGATTTTTGAATCGTTTGGCGGTTGCAAAACTTTTCTAAAGAGAATGACTAAAATACCGTTCATAGGCCAAGAGTTGAACGGGCAACTAAATTAGTGAAAACATACATGATGATGTATGTGGTTCACTGGGGCATAGTTGTGTGCGGGAGATTCTTCTACTTCATGAAAACTTCCAATTGAGTATATGTGGATATATTCGATAAGGAAGAAGTTTGAAACATTTGAATAGATTCAAATAAATTTCAGCATGAAGTGGAAATCATCGTAATAGAAAAGTCAAATATCTATGATTGGATCATGGTGGAAATATTTGAATTACGAGTTTTAGCGAACATCTAGAGAGTTATGAAATTGTTCTACAACTCACATTTCTTGGAGTATCATAATGATGATATAGTATCTGAGAGATGTATCCAAACCTTGTTGGATTAATGATGAGATAAAATATTATGACGCCATTATATTTTTGTGGATTATGCTTTAGTGACTACCGCTTTTACACTGAATAGAGCATCATCATGATCCGTTGAAATGACACCATACGAGTGATGGCATGGGTGTGAACCCTGAAAGTCCTTTCTTAAATTTTAGTATGCATAGCATAAGTAAATAAGATTTTACAACCAAAATCGGATGAATGTCTTTGTTGATTATCCCAAAGTATTGATTCGGAAATCTTTCCACTATGGATACAAAGACAAAAGTGTTTGTTGTTTCTTATTTATTTCAAGAAATTGTTTTCTAGCGAAGTATTTGAGTGGGAGGACAATAGAATTTGATAAGGTTTATGAACATGAGCATAATGATCAGAGTAACGCAGCATCGGAATTGGTTACGGAAGCGGCCACGACGATCAGCCCATGATTACAAAGTGTTTTAGCCATGGAGATCGGAGAATATATTGAACCTTGTAGGTATGGTTTATTTTGTAGTCAAATAAATGATTTGTGGACAAAGGATTGATTTTGAACAATGATAAACCAACTACTGACAAAAGTTATGATGAGCCTTTGATTCCGTTAAAATAGCTGTCACACATGAAATCCAAGATAGATGAATACTTTTTGAACGTAAATGGATCTATAAAATTGATGGACTTAGATGAAATATCCTTGAATAAGTTCAACTTGTCGAAAAGTTGTTTACGACAAAGTTCAAAGAGTTGACTACGATAAGATTAGATCTTCGTAGCAATGCTTATAGTCTATGTGGATTATTCTAAAAGTAATCACTACATATTTCTTTTATGGGAATATGCTAGTAGGATGGAAAAATACATTACTTATCAGTGTGTATTAAAGGTGTATACAAGATAAAACCAAGAGTTTTGCTAGTAGTAGAATACTAGATAGGTATACGAACTTCAATTGGATGAAGTGAGTATCACGGAGGATTGGAATCTTCTTGGATGAAATAGGTAAAGTTTGTTTTTGAAACGATGAAGTACTTACATTACTTAGGGAGTAAGTTGGGAAGCTGAATATATTCCTGTACTTTCTGTGATGACTTGCCTCGTTGGTTCTCAATGATATAAAATTACTCTACTTGATTAAAGGTTTCATTGAAAGGTAACTTCAATGAAGATGTGGACTTTAGCTCTATTTAGTGTCAGAATTCTCTTGAAGGCCAGTGGCTTATAGCAAGATTTAAATCAAAGAATACACATGAGTCAGATGTTGAAGTAGAACAAAACCACATAAAAATGTAGAAAATATTCTTTTCATGTAAAGTTTAACAAGACTTGAGTGTATTTGACACTCGATGAGTAAAAACACATGAGTGATTTTGATCACGAAGAATATGTACAAAATCAGATGTCCTGTGCTCTAAAGAGTTAGGAGCATATACCAGAATGATTCATGTGATGATTATTGGACAAACAGTAGGAATATCCTTGAGTACTTTAGAAGAACCAATGATATATATAATTTTGTATGGAGTAATAACAAACAAATCGATGTAATGTGTTGCACCGATATTAGTTTGGTCGCATATAAAAATAAATTTCAATCTCAATTAGGCTAAGTGTTGTTTAAAAGGTAGCACAATGGGCTAGAATAAGTCTATGCTAGATTTAGTTGTGTTCTAAATATTGTGACGGATTCTACAGAAGAAGGCAGAGTATGTCATTGTTTGTGTGATTAAGGATGTTAAGTCAAGAAGTTCTTTGGGAACTTGGTGTAGTTCCGACTCGAACTTTGAAGCTATATTGTGTATGACAATATTAGTGACATATTTTAGACCGCGGGATTAGGTTCCACCAGAGGACCAAACATATTTAATGCCGACTCATTTGGAAAATGAGTGATGCGTTGAGGAGCAAATGAATTACAAAATAAATACGTTTGGGCGTGTCGGATCCGTTGACTAAAACCTCTCCCGTGAGCAAAACATGATAAAGCACCGGAAGACCAATGTGTTATATCTTTACATATGTAAACTAGATTATTGACTCTAGTGGAAGTGGGAGACTGTTGGAGATATGCCCAATAGGCAATAATAAATGGTTATTATAATATATTTTTGTGTTTATGATAATGTTTACATACCATGCTATAATTGTATTAACCGAAACTTTGATACATGTGTGTTATGTAAACAAGGAGTCCCTAGTAAGCCTCTTGTATAACTAGCTTGTTGATTAATAGATGATCATAGTTTCATGATCATGAACATTGAATGTTATTAATAACAAGGCTATATCATTATATGAATGATGTAATGGACACACCAATTAAGCGTAGCATAAGATCACGTCATTAAGTTATTTGCTATAAGCTTTCGATACATAGTTACCTAGTCCTTTCGACCATGAGATCATGTAAATCACTTATACAGGAAGGTACTTTGATTACATCAAACGCCCTTTGCGTAAATGGGTGGTTACAAGGTGGGATTAAGTATTCGGAAAGTATAGGTTGAGGCATATGGATCAACGGTGGGTTTGTCCATCCCGATGATGGATAGATATACTCTGGGCCTCTCGGTTGGAATGTCGTCTAATTAGCTTGCAAGCATATGAATGGTTCATAAGAGACCACATACCACGATACGAGTAAGAAATTACTTGTGAGGAGATGAGGTTGAACAAGGTATAGAGATACCGATGATCAAACCTCGGACAAGTAAATATCCGCGTGACAAAGGAATCGGTATCGTATGTAAATGATTCGGTCGATCACTAAAGTCATCGTTGAATATGTGGGAGCATTATGGATCTCCGGATCCGCTATTGGTTATTGGTAAGAGAGAGGTCTCAGCCATGTCTACATAGTTCACGACCGTAGGGTGACACGCTTAGGGTAGGTCGTTTAAGTAGATATGGAGTATGGGATGGAGTTTGAAGTTTTGTTCGGAGTCTTGGATGGGATCCATGACATCACGGGGAGGTCCGGAATTCCGGAGAATTAGATTCATATATGGGAAGTCATATTCCAAGTTTGGAAATGATCCGGTGCATTTATGGCGGGTTCTAGAAGGTTCTGAAAAGTCAGGAAGAAATCACCATGGAAAGTGGAGTCCGGAGGGACTCCACCTTGCATGGCCAGCCAAACCTAAGGGGTGGAGTCCAGGTGGACTCCTTCATGGGCGGCGGCCGGCCCAACACCACTTTGGTGGGAGTCCACCTTGGGTAGGTCTCCCTCCTTGAGTACCTTATGGCAAGTTCTTGAGTTGGGGTCTTATTCGAAGACTTGGAGTCTAACTCTTGGGGGTTCCACCTATAAAAAGAGGGACAAGGGGAGGGTGGCCGTCCTCTAGCCTCCGCCTTAGGCTAGCACCCACCCGAGGCGGCGCCCAAGCCTGCCACGAACCCTGGCTACTCTCCTCCACATACAACTCCATACGCTTAAGGCGAAGCCCCTACCGGAGTTCTACGTACGATCTCCAGAAGCGTATCGATATTTCTTATGTTCCATTCCACCACATTATTGATGATATCTACATGTTTTATGCACTTTATGTCATATTTATGCATTTTTCTGGAACTAACCTGTTAACGAGATGCCGAAGAACGATTCTTTGTTTTTATTGTTTGGTTTCAGAAATCCTAGTAAAAAATATTCTGAATTGGGCGAAATCAACGCCCAGGGTCCTATTTTGCCACGAAGCTTCCGGAGACCGAGGAAGAGTCAACGAAGTGGGGCCACGAGGTGGCCGGGAGGGTAGGCGGCGCGGCCCAAGCCCTGGCGCCGCCACCCTAGCGTGCGACGCCTGACCTACCCTTAGCCTACAAATAGCCTTTGTCGCGAAACCCAGTACCGAGAGCCACGATGTGGAAAACCTTCCCGGAGACGCCGCCGTGTAATCCATCTCGGGATTCGGGAGATCTACTCAGAGCACCATTTGCCCGGAGGGAATCATCTCCCGGAGGACTCTATGCCGCATGGTCGCCTCAGGAGTGATGTGTGAGTAGTCTACCCGTGGACTATGGGTCCATAGCAGTAGCTAAGACGTTGTCTTCTCCTCATTGTGCTTAATTGTCGAGTCTTGGACTATGGGAACATGATCAAGATCATCTATACGTAATGCTATATGTTGTGTTTGTTAGGATCCAATGAATAGAGAATGCCATGTTATGTTGATTATCAATTTATATCTATGTGTTGTTTATGATCTTGCATGCTCTCCGTTATTAGTAGATGCTGTGGCCAAAGTTGATGCTAGTAACTCCAAGAGGGAGTATTTATGCTTGATAGTGGGTTCATGTCTCGGTGAATGGGGGAGTGAGAGAAACCTCTAAGATTATGGATGTGTTGTTGCCACTAGGGATAAAACATTGATACTATGTCCAAGGATGTAGTTATTGATTACATTACGCATATTATACTTAATGCAATTGTCTGTTAGCAACTTAATACTTGGAGGGGTTCGGATGATAACCTGAAGGTGGACTTTTAGGCATAGATGCATGCTGGATAACGGTCTATGTACTTTGTCGTAATGCCCAATTAAATCTCACTATACTCATCATAATATGTATGTGCATGGTCATGCCCTCTCTATTTTGTCAATTGCCATTGTAATTTGTTCACCCAACATGCTATTTATCTTATGGGAGAGACACCTCTAGTGAAGCTGTGGACCCGGTCCAATTCTCTATACTGAAATACAATCTACGCTGCTATTGTTCTTTACTGTTCTGCGCAAACAATCATCTTCCACACTATACATCTAATCCTTTGTTACAGCAAACGTTGAGATTGACAACCTGTTGTTTCGTTGGGGCAAAGTACTTGGTTGTGTTGTACGGGTTCACGTTGATGTAGGAATCCCTAGTGTTGGCAAGTACTACATCTAACCGCCATCAACCTTCCACGTGCTTCTTGACTCTACTGGTTGATAAACCTTGGTTTCTTACTGAGGAAACTTGCTACTGAATATCCCAGGTTTAGAAACGATCGAGGTAGATTTTAGAAAGGGATGTACACATTGCATTGTAAATTACGGGGAAATTTCGCGCTTTTTAAAACAAAGCTGCATCGAAGGGGGACAGGTTTCTCTCTCAACACCTTACAGGGTTAGGGTTTCGAGAGTGCGATAAACTTGTTCCTACTCAACTAAATTAGGGTTTTGAGAAGAGAGAAGTGATAATTGTATTGGAATCTTAAGTTGCATGATTGAATTACAAGTTAAGTTGTTTGATTGAATTCAAAACCAAATTTAATTTGAATTTCAAATTCAAACATTAAATGATCATCACATAATTCCAAATTAAGATAATTTCACAAACAATTATCATTAAGCAAGAATATGAGTAATACAACAATTAAATTAAGCTCATTGAGAGAAACTTGAGCTTTATTGATCATCACACACATAATACATTGTCTTTACAATATTCAGATTTGAAATATGGAATTACAACACATTACAATAATTGAATAAATAGAAAAGAAAAAGGAAAATTACAAGATATCTAAATGACCTAAACTACATTGTAATCTTCATGAATTCTTTGATCTTGATGATCTTGAGTTCATCCTGATCAACACTTGATACCTGCACACATACACAACAACCAGATCATTAAGCCAAGTGGCAAAGCCACTTGGCAGGTTAGTAAACAAATAAAATGAAGGAGATATGATCAAGCTGCCGAGCTGATCCAATCCATCAGCACAAGTCCCAAGCTGGACTTGCACACACACACAACCAGGCAGCACACAAGGCTGTGTGCATGTGTAACACACACACAGTGAGTCACCATGGAAAGAGGTGGTGTTGTCGACCAACAAGAGCAAGCCAGAAACATATAAAGTCTGCCACAGTAAACCCTAGGTCATTTGATCGACAGCAGCTTCACAGAGTAAGTCACAAGAACAGCAAGAACAGAAGAACAGCCACTGCTGTTCAACCATTCCACAAATACCAGAAACAAATCAGGAATCAAGGTTTGCAAGGAGGAGCAGGGCAAGCACATCAATCCATCCAGAAGCAAACCCTCTACAACAACCCTATTTCTAGGAGCTGGAGTGAGGTATACCACACAATAGCCTGAGCAAGATCATACCTTGCTCATACATAAGCATGCTTTGCATCACAGGAGCACAGAAGGGTATGAAACCCTCGATGTATCATCATTTGGTTACTAAACCAATTGGTGCCAGCAAGTACAACCAAGGCTAGAAGGAAATCAAACCAGGGAACACTGGTTGTGACAACACAGTGTCACAACCAGAGAAATCCAGCATGGATTTACTCCTATGTAGCCATCCAGATTCACAAAGCACCTATTAGTCTAGCTAAACCATCAGATTGATAGGCAACATGTGCCTATCTTGTTTATCAACATCAAAGCTACTGGAAATTCACCAAGTGACTAGCCAGTGAGCATCTATCCATCACAGAAAGCCAACAAATAGGGGAGCTACCCTAGGTCAGCATATGACTACTGCCAGGGTCACCTCAAACCCTAGAACAGCCAAATCACCAAGCCAAATACAAATATCATCACCCTGATTGGGTTCAAAGAATTGCTAGGGTTCCCAACCACTGTTGGCATCCATCTAGCCAAGCCAATCAATTGTGATGATCATCACTGCATCACAGTTCACATCAATTATCCACTCAATCAATATAGGCAACACAGATAAATGATACTAACAAGTAAATCATGAAACAAACATTTGCTAATGATCCAGAGGATCACTGCAAGCATCAGCTGATGCTTGAGCAAGCACCAGCACTGATCTGTGCCACACACATACACATAAATAGGTAACAGCAATGTACAGGCAACAGTAAGCAAACCAATTATCAGCTGTTGATGATCACATGATCATCAGAGCTTGCTATAGCATGCTAGAGCATCACTAAGCAATAGAGCATGGACCAGATAATTAATTGGCCACAGGTAATCAACAACTGCTTCACAGATAACAAATGGATGAACTGTAATTGTATCCAGAAGCACATCAAATACATGGTGTACCACTGGATCAAGCTTGATATGAATAGTACACACATATAATTAAACCATCACCACAACCAGAGCCACTAAGCAATCAAATGGATTTAGTTGTAGCAAGACAGTAGCCATTAAGCAGTCCCTGAGCATTACAAGATGCTCATGAGCAAGCCCATAGGAACACAATTGAGCATCTGGCAAGCTTAGTAACAATAACAGAGCCATAGAAGGGAATTTAAGCAAGAAATGGATAGCACAGCAGGAAGGCAAGCTCTGGCATGGCCATGGCGACCATGATCAAGGCTAGTGAGGCAGAGCCGCATGATCAGCGCAGCAGCAAAGCAGCATACGCACACACAATGAGTTAGGCGCAGCAGAGCTACTGGAGGAAGAAGAAGAGCAGGCCAGAGTGAGAGAGAGGAGGGGATCGGAAGAGGCGTACCTGGGGCGAGCAGACGACTGCCGCAGCCATGGCGGCCACGGCGGCGCGCGTCGAAAGCACGATGGCACCTGGCCAGGCCAGGCCAGGCTCCGCCTAGCGCCGCAGCGCCCCGCACCACGGCGGCGAAGGCCTCGACGGCGCCATCACACCAGAGACGCCGAAGAGCACCGCAGCACAGAGAGGGCGACCGCGATGGGGATCGGCGAAGGGAGCGGCTAGGACCAGATCGACGCCGATGATCTGGTGCGCCGTCAAGTGGCGGTGCTGATGCACCCCATCTCGCCGGCGGCGATGGCCGGAAGCGGCCGGGAAATATCGGAGAAGACGGCGTCGCCAGAGCTCTAGGGTTAGGGTTCGGACACGAGCGCGCGCGAGAGAGAGAGTGAGCGGGTTGGGCCGGACCGGAGTGGGTCGGCCACACCTAACCCGTTGGGCCACCTGACAGGTGGGGCCCAAGGGTAGTATAGTCTTTTCACAATTCAATAAAAACCTGAAACTTTGAAATTCAATAAGAAATTGATAAGAGCTCTCAAAAAATAATCAAAAATATGTAAATGGATCAGCATAAAATTCTCTATTTAAATAAAATACCAAACAGAATTTTTGAAGACAATTAAGAATAAGTCTTATTTAGATGATTTAAATAATAATTTAAATCACTCATATTATTTTCAAGAATGAAAATAAGTCCATAAATGCAATTGGACTCTAAAAACACCTTGACAATATTTCAAGGTTGTATTTACCCTGAATCAAGTATCTACAAGTTGTTCTTAGTATTAACCTCCCACATAAAATAATAAACACCGGGAAAGGGGGGAACAAACCCTAAAACTGGAATCATGCATAATTGCTTCTATAACCATTGCCCTTATCGGACAATGATGCTATTTTTTCAGAGACGAGAGGACAAGGGTCAGTCCCGCTGCCCAGCTACAAATTTGCAGTGTTCAGGCAAATTCATCACTTGCTCATGTCATTTTGAGTATTTCTATCAAATTACTTGCAAGTACTATGGTTATCACTGTTGCATAAAAAAACCACTATTTTCTTAACTATGAATATGACTATGTGGTTGGCAATGGGACCATGGATTGTGTTGATATGGTGGAGGTTCCATTGCAGGGTTATATCCATCTAGGATTAAACAACAAATATAATACCCCATATGTGTGACGTAATACACGTGTTAACCATAAGATCCAGTGGGACGGAGTAGTCAAAAGTGTTTCCACCTCTAGTTCATCAACGGATCGCTTAGTAGCGGTTGTTGCTGCCACGGCAGCGGGAGGGTGGGGGATCCCATTCTAATTCCCCACGGTAAAGCATTGCTTGCCGTAGCGGTTGCTGCTTGCGGAACAACTTGAGGGTGGGGGAGCCATTCTAATTCCCCCTTGTTGTGCGGTCCTATGATGGGTTGCAGCTACGGGCGAAGGAGTTTGGTTCGAGCCCGGCTGCCTTCGTCGTGGTCGGGTCCACCTTGAAATCTACAGGAATAATGGGACCGGCGTGGACCCAGGTTCGGGGCATGCAACAAAGGGTGGGTGTTCGAGGTAGCTGAGGAACATGATTGGCTAGACCTTATACCGGGCCTCACACCAAAGGAAGTGTGGACCGGTTGGCACCAAGGTTAAGATCTCTTATGGGTAAAGCAACACACCTATGCAGAGTGTAATGAATCGTGACCTGTCACTCCCTGTTCCGGGATGAGGAACTGCGAACGACCGAAAAGGAGCTCCATGAAGTTCTAGTAAACCGGTGAAGGCTGACGGACATAGCTCTTTGGAATAAAAGCAATCTCTTGAAGAAATGTTTATCAAAACTTGCATTGGTATTAGACTTTCTAGTCTAATATCGTAGCTAGAGCATTAAACACCTCTTATCTATAATGAACTTGTTGAGTCGCTCGTACTCATACCACTCTTAAATCCCTTGCTTAGATTGTCTGAATCGTATGGAGGAGGACTACGACAACAATGAAGGAGCCGAGATCATCGGCTATGAAGAACTAGACCTCTCTGGAGGTATCGAAGGCGTAGACTACCTCATCGTCTACGGATCCGGGGAGGCTTCCGGAGGAGATCAAGCCTGAACATCTCGAGTAGTAGTAGTAGCCGAGCAGCCCGTCGTCTTAGTATGGCTGCTCAGAAATAAATGTATAACTTAATGAGACTCTTATATTGTAAGCTAAGTTGGGTTAGCCTCGAACCGGGGTATTCCTCTTAGGACCCAAGAGGAGCTCGAGACGACATGTGTATGATATTTGTAATAATAAATGAATGAGTATGGACCTGCTATGTTCTGTTGTACTACTCTGAGGGATGTAATATTTGCGGAATGGTACTTCGTGAATGTTATATCAACGGCTGGCATACTACAACATGCAGTGGTATGCAGGGTCACCACAGTTGGTATCAGAGCAAACAAAAGCTTTGACCTTAGGTTGGAACCTAGTAAATGGGACCAAACGTTAGGAGTCAAATAGGACTAGTAAAGAATTCTCTAAAAATATGGTGTATATTCAATTGAGAATACAACAATCCTATCTTTTAGTGCGATAATTCTTTATTATCTCTATTATGATGCTTTATTACTAATCTTATAATCTTTCTATTTCTACAGCCAACATGGCAAGTTCACGTCCCGGGACCGAAACGTGAAAGTGATGGATTTCACACTGAGTGAATAGAAGGAGGACTTGGAGATATTCTACGAGCCATGTTACTTGAATTTAGGTGTATATCCCCAGATTCAAGTTAAGAAATACATGTACTATGATGGTACTGTATTGTCCAAGTGTAGAGTAGGGCTACGACTTCCAGAATCTTTGGGAATGAGCGTGGTAATGCCAGCAGGTGTGAAGCTAGAACTATCAACACAGCCTACCATATAGCCGTTATGAGAGCCATAGCAGAGCATTCGGAGCATACGACGAGCTTATGGGTTCCGAATTCTCCCATATTCCTCATAATCGGGAGGAAGAGGATCCCATGCTTAACCACTACAAATATGCAAAACACAAACCAATAGCAGCTGCAAAATACATGGACAATAGCCGCAACTTTATATCATTGCTCTTTCAGTTGTCTGACGGGAGCAATTGATACGATGCTAGAGGAGTTTACAGAACCCAAGGAGGAGATTAGGGGAAAGAACCTATGGAGAATGTGGTGCACACACCAGTTTACT